>NMRA01000665.1:33853-217727 GCA_002633005.1 Phoronis australis
AGTGAAGAAATGCACGAACAGTCTGTTTGAAAATTATGAGATATTGGGAAAACGGGCCGTTTAGTGGTTGTTACAGATAGTTGAACAATGCTTCTCTACATCGCCGCCCGCCCTTGATATTTCAATATTTCAAAACTTCATGTAATAGGACATGTACGGTACATTCGACCTGATGACACGCAGATATGCGCTGCAATACTTTCCTGCATGATACTTCGCCACTGTGACGTGATCACCTCTCTGCTGATACTATTGTTTTCCTTTAGGTTCTGGTCCAGCGCCTATTGGCCGCCAAGAACACTATTCACGCCAAAGGAGGTAGTATTTTGGCAGGTTACTTCAAGATACTTCCGCTGTTCCTGATGGTTTATCCTGGCATGATCAGCCGTGCACTCTTCCCAGGTAACACGAATTAGGCCGTCGGCAAATCCGAAACACATCGGGTGTTTTCACCGCCTTGTATGTTCCCTCGGGAGTGCTTCTTATGTAAGCACGTACAAACTTCAGTCATTCAATCAATGGTTTTCAAACTTTAAAGCCAACTCACTTGCCGCATGACCTAAGTCCCCTCATGCGCATGTATGAAACACCTCCAAGGGAAACTTGTGGTTAGAAAATACTCGAAGTGTTTCGAATATCACTGTGGCCGCCGAATACTTAGAAATAGCGGTACTGACGTAAATTTTCAGTGATCTGCATATAGACCAGTGTTCCACAGCACAGAGACTAGTAATTTTGACATTGAGGCTGTGAAAAATGTTACTGAACGCCATTCTCTGCTGGAAGTCTTCTTGCTCCACTACACCAAACCCACAGTTGGTGAAAGTGTGTAAGATGTAAAACTACTCTTGGCGAAATTCTGCCGGACGAAATTGTGCCCAAGATAACGAAGATTACAGTACAAGGCATTGCCGTCAAATTACTTATAGATACACATTACACATAATTATGAGGTTATTACTGAGGTATTGCTACTTGTCATTTTCTCAACCAAATTGCACAAAACACTCCTAGGTGACTTTCGTAGGCGCAAGACACTCGTGAAGAACTTGCAGCGGAAAATCTTCGCTTATAGAACGAAAAAAGTGATTTTTTTTCAACATTCCAACCTAACCGACAAAACAGTTACCACCGTTAGGCAAGCGTACATTAGGAACTTCCGAACATTCTCACTGAACATTTGCCTCACACTTGCGTGATCTTGCTTTTTCGTACTTATCTGGCGTCTGGAACGCACCCGACCCCTCATAACGGGACAAAAAATGAAATATACAAAACAGTCTACACACAAAATATGTACTCATCAATTAATGTACCGGGAGGTAGCCTCTGCCAAAATTTCTTACCTAGCTACAGAAGCAAATTAGTACGTTCAGTGCGCTGAAACATATAACTTCATCCCTCCTAGTTTTGTTGTTGTAGACACGGTCGGTTGTGCCGACCCGGAAGTGTGCTTCAAAGCATGCGGCAACAGAGCCGGATGTTCCGACAGCGCTTACGTCAAGTTGGTGCTAGAACTCATGCCCCAAGGTAAGACCGTCTGCTTGACAGCTGAATTACGTGTTAGTACACCGTAGCTCTAGATGTCAAACGACTGCACCGACAAACGTGTACCTACGTTGGTGCAAGTTTTTACCTTTTCACAAGAATTCATCATAACTGCTAAAGGGACAGTTAAAGGGGCATTTCGTCAATTTCGTTAAAGAAACGTAATCATGCATGAAATGTAAGAAATAGGCTAGTAAACCATGGCCAATGAGACGAGCTAATTGCTCTGACCAGCTGGTCTGAGCGGTTGAGCTGTATCATCAAAAGGTGCCGTCATCATTTATTTGTATACTCCAGGTATTTTATCACATGAACATGTGACCAACAGGTGGCGTGCTGATCGAGCTTAAAATGTTTGCGACCATTCACCATTACGATTGTCTTAACAATCATGTAATTCGGTAAAACTAGGAATAAGATGGAACTTCAATCAATGTCTATTTTTTTCGACAGGCCTGCGCGGTTTGATGCTGGCAGCCATGTTGGCGGCTTTGATGTCGTCACTGACCTCAATATTTAACAGCGGTAGTACGGTGTTCACGATGGATATTTGGAAGAAAATAAGAAAACAAGCGTCCGAAACCGAACTGATGATTGTTGGCAGGTAATAGTGAAACGTACAACTCTTTAAACATAAGTAAAGCTCGACGTTTTTGTGTTTCCAGTAGCACTTCATAATTATATTCTTTCTCTAAATCTAAGTCGTTTGTTTGCCCTCCCCGTGTACATTATAAAAAGCCTGTTCAGCTGGACCCATCGTAAAAATGCTTCTATGGTATTTTTTCGAATAGTTCATCTACCATTATGGGGATCTGTGAGGGATTCCACCAATATTCGGGTTTACATTTTTAACATTATTACTGGTGGTGACGAAGTTTCTAACCAAACGTTGTTATGTTCGTAGGGTCTTTGTCTTGGTGTTCACCGGAGTGGCCATCGCTTGGCTTCCAATGGTTGGAACGGGTGGCAAGCTGTTTGACTATATCCAGTCCATAACATCGTACACGACGCCACCGGTCCTGGCAGTGTATCTCATGGGTGTATGCTGGAAACGAACAACAGAGCCGGTGAGTGAGCTGCATACGTGTACAAAGATACCACACATGCAATAGTACAATGTACACTTGAGCCGTCGAATACACTGTATTTCGCACGCACCACTGAATCCTCAGCACCAATCACCGAATAGTGCAAACAGTACAATCAGACGAAACACCGTTTCCTGTCATCAGGGCTAATTCTGTTATGAGCAAAAAGGACCGGCAATCTCTATTTCCGGGGCAAAATTGTAATTGCAAAATAACTACCTGACTAACTCCCCTGACAATTTCCGTCATCCTCTGTCATGTGGGAAGACTACTCCCACGATACTTTCCGCTTCCGCCCTGTCGTCTTGACGGGGAATTCGTTGTCAATTTGGTTGGTACTGCAGGTTCATAAATCGAAACACCATAATTACGACAAAACTGTGCATACGAATCGCCATAATTACGACAAAACTGTGCATACGAACCGCAATAAATCATGCGCGCACCCAGGGGATGGGGGGCGGGCTCAGGGGGCTCGAATTAGCACCCCCATTTGGCAAAGAGGGCAGAAAGGTCCGCCTCAGAGAAACAAAAACTCCGAGAAAACGAGACAAAAGTGCAAAGGAATTCGGCGCGAGTGCACAATTCGTAGGTCTGAACCTAGTACTCCGTTTGTTTAGTCCTCGATTACTTTTTTCAGGAAAAGGCCCACATAACGCAAAATTCGAGCCCCCGCTATATTTTAGGGTGGGTGCGCGCATGGAAATACATGCGAACAGCAAACAGATCACTGCACAGGACTAGTGAGTATACATGTGTATACACACCCCGCGTTGACAAATGGTTCGTGGGAGTGATTCGATGTTCGGGGCTGTATACGAAATTAGATATCTTGACTCGCCAAGATTGCGCTGTACGTGTCATAAATTCAATATGAAGTTGACATCAAAACAAGCAGCAGTCCTAAAAGCTATATATTACAGTACCTTTGATTTGTTGCCAGTGGTAACTCATTAAACAAATACGTATGAAGGAATGCTTGACTATTTGCCTTTTACACGTGCGCACACACACACACACAAACGCACACAAAAACACAAACACGCTTTTCGAGATTAGACATTAACTTTAACAAATTAGCCAAGGAAGACCATCTTCTACCGATTTTTTCGTATCCATAATTTCAGAGATGAAAACATTTTCCGTTTGAAAGTGCTGCTACCTTTTCTACCTCAAAAGTTGCATTGAAGGCGTAAAATTTCTGTTCTAAAACAAATGAAGAAATTTAGTTTTGTTTCAATAGTTTAATTTACCGAAGAAAACATCTCTTTCTTGTGATTAAGCAAATTGTTGTTTCTTTTTGATTACCATTTACTAATACAGCAAACGTTTTCGCCACAACACAACCCGGCCATTGAACAAGGGTTATAGTTTCTGGCTACAAATCAAACGTGCAAGAAAGTGACTGTTGGACATTAATATTTTCTAGAAACTCGTTTGTGGGGCTTATTCGATGAAAAAAAAAAAATATCTGAGACCACATTAATCTGAATCATTGGTAGAATTAAGGGAACAGGCGTCACCACTACCCCCACCATTTGAGCGGATCGTCACCACTACCCCCACCATTTGAGCGGATCGTCAGCATTAATCTGTGATTACCACTTCAGCTCTTGTGTTGTATTTGTTGAAATGCATTCCGTTGAAGAGAGTGTTCTGATGACCAGAGTCTAAACGCGTTCCTTGCCATGCTCTCAAACTTTATCTCTCTCTCTCTCTCTCTCACGTCAGGCTGCATTTTGGGGACTCGTGACGGGACTAGTGGTCGGTAGTGCTCGCATGATTGTCGATTGGGCACTCGGCTCTCCCGTGTGCGGTCAAAAGGAGTATAGACCAGACTTCATAGCCAATTTCCACTACCTTCATTACGCCATATTTGTCTTCGTCCTTTGTCTCATCGTAGTGACTGTGATCAGCATTTTAACCAAGCCTTTACCCGAAGAACAGGTAGGTCAACGGTACAAGCATGAACAAAGTGCAGTGTTAAAGTGGATCAGAGTTGTATGAAAATCAACTTGTACTCTCCATGACTTGCAAAATTGAAGTTCCGTACATAAGCTAGAGTAGGCCTATTCGCTTCAACAATTTCCAGGGCATCAAGCTTGAGTTAGGTTGTCCAGGTTTGCGCAAGATGTCACACAACTTGTAGGCGTACGTACATGCATGCAAGCTATTTTCCAAAACATTCGAATGGCAAAGATGAATAGAACAAAATTTCGCACTATTGGAGTCTGTACATGTACGTGGATACAGCACATGAAAGCTGGATAGAAATGTCGAATGATTCCTCTATCCGAAATTAACAAATTTTTGTTGTTTCAACTCGTGTCCGTCTACGCGATGGCGTTTCCATGTGCCAAAAGGCAATTTTCTCTTCACAGACACGATTTTCAGCCACAAGTATCCATTAGAAAACGACAAAAAACTTAGTCGTATTAACACATCAAATTATTAGGAATGTCCAACTGAACTCGTGCATGTATGTCAATTTTTTAGATTTCTCAGAAATTGGGAGCGAAAAACAGATGGAAGTTTATACTTACAAGAACATTTTCGAGTTCTGAAATTGGCAGGGCGATCTGCTGCAGTAAAGTTTGAATAAACATACACCTCATGGGTGGCGCAGCACTGAAAAAGTGGCGGGGCTATAGCCCTCCAGCTCCCTGTGATGCACCGTCCATAGACCACGGGCGGCGCAACACTGAAAAAGTGGGGCTATAGCCCCCACCCCGAGCCCCCTATGGTGCGCCGCCCATGTTCAACTGTATTGTACAATTCCAATTTTAAGTTCAATTGCAGATCTTAAGATTAACTTGGGGAACCAGAAATGTACCTGACTACGGTGACGAAATCAAAGACACTTTTGGGCAACAGGATGGCAAGGTAGAGATTGAATTGGTTGCAAAACCATTATCAGGTGAGTTTAGATCCAAGCTTCGCTACTGGCAGGTGATTAGTTTTGCAAACTTTTCATTGTTTGCGTGTCTAGTAACTTAAAACAATTAAAATTATGTACTCGTAAGTGAAAAAGTGTTATGAATAGCTCACAGTGAGATTAATCATCAGGATTTTCAAAACTATTTTACTCAAGCGGTATTATAATGCTGCCGCCACGATGGACATGAGTGAGACTTATCTCTCACTAAGCTCACGATTGACTAACTGTGCGCCTCTAGCGGCCACATGTCGCCTAATCAGACAGTGTGAGTGAAAACATTTTGCCGCTAATAATATGGGCCGGTGGATTCCGACAAGGAGGATAAAAATGAAGAAAACAAAGCCGATAGACGGTTTTCAGAGGAATGTATTTCGACTAACCCGTAATCGAAAATCTAATGTTTGTTACAGTGGATCGCCATGCGACTGCTGACACAATTGGAAACATAATGTGACGCAGTAGATCACGTGACAAATTAACCGCTTGTTTAGGAAAAGTGATAGCTATACCTTATTAGAACCGAAAAAATATTCAAATTTGTAACAAGGGCCACCTAAGACTTGCTGGAGAACTGGGTGTACGAGTATAAGCAGGAAAAAAACAACATGTAAATAAACTGCGGTTTTAAACAAAACACCACAACTGATACACTTAAAAATAAGTGTTAACATATAAACAACTTATTAATTCCAAATAATACGCTATCGTTATTTAATAGAGAAATAAACAAATAATAAAATCTATGCCTTGTTTTATTGGCGTAAGATGAAACATTACCATACTCATATACATAAAAATAGTCTTGCAAAAGGAGACTTTCGCGATATTATAATGTTAACTCGTTCTTCGATGGTTTCTAGCACACCAGAAGACCCGGGGTTGTTTATAAACTAGTATTTCATTGGCATATTCACAATTTAATGAGACATCGCATCTTTAATCCGAGATAAATCAAGGTAATGTAGGACCCTAAAAACTGACAAAATTTGGCTTACTTCCAAACGTCATCTCAGAAATGGCTGGTTGGATTCATATGAAACGTTCAGATATTATGTTTTATGCGCTGTTCTCCAAAAAGCTTTCAGGAATCGTTTTCAAAATGGTCCACTTTTGCATGATCGTCTATCAATATTGTACTTACATTATGGTTTTCAGGAAAATTCAAACGTTGTACAAAACGAACACAAAGTGTTGCAGGGTTTTAATATTTCTTCATCTTGATGTCAAGAAATAATATAAACCTTGGACACCTTTTTCAGATTCCGAAGGTGATGACGTCACCATAGAACCCCGGACCAATGAACCAAGATGGAAGAAATTGTTGAAAATTATGTGCGGCATTAGCAGCCAAACTGCGACCTCTGCAGCCGAGCTGGCCGAACAAGACCGAATAGCGGCGAACAGGGCTATGAAGGAGGATCCAAAGAAGAGCTTTTTTATCTACGTGAATCTCGTGATTCTGTTTTGCATAGGGAGTTTTGTTTTCGGTTTTTTAGCCTAAACCAACGAGTACTGTCGCCAAATTACTGTAAGTTTTTACGTGATTGTTGGTTCCAGGGGGGTACTCGACTATATTTTTGACGTGGGATGCAACTGGGAAATTAGGATATCCAGCCGACCATAAAATGTGGACTCGAAAACGGGCGCCATCTGTAGGGAGCTTCCTTGAAAAGGTGATCCGATGGGTTTTTGTTTCAGAAACTTTGCCCTTTTGTAGGGGTTTATTCCATAAAGTTAACCCCCTAGTAATGATTCTTGGAAGACTGAATCTTTTACCCATGAAAAACAGTACATGAAGACTACCATGTTGTAAGACGTATACATCTTTTGAAATAAAGGTTTTTATAATATAAATAATGGTAACCCGTGGTTATTTTTTCTGCAGTTGACTATGGTAAAGATTGGAATGGAACCCTTCTATAGGGAACTTTGTCAGAAAAGGCACCCTTCATTAATTTTGTCACAAAAGGCACCATTTTGCGTAAAGCTTGGTCTTTAAAATTCACACGAGCGCA
This sequence comes from Phoronis australis, assembly GCA_002633005.1. NCBI lineage: Eukaryota > Metazoa > Phoronida > Phoronidae > Phoronis > Phoronis australis. Next base: position 41,443 of record NMRA01000665.1, read on the forward strand.
GTTTCAAGGCAAATATGCTTTATTAAATAAACCATCTAAAAATAATAACCAGCAACCCTACAGTCAAAACGGTCACGTGATGAGTACAAGCACGGTACGTTCCACAGCCACTGCGCAGGCCCTTCTTCTGAGGCAACACGTGCTCGTCGTCCTTCTTTGTCGTCTGCTTGTGCTCCAGGTCATCTTGTACGCTTCCTTTCTGCACAGCTAGAAAATATTAAAATAGCTGACAGAACTGTTGTTTGCTAAGGAGTTGCTTTGTAAGACCAGAGCTGGGTTCCGTAAAGCCAGTTTCTTGCGAAAAGCGAGTTTGCATAAATCATCAAGAGGTAACCCATGCACGAGATCACATTCTGCTGTACTCGCTAATGTATCGAGTCTACGGAACGCGCACAATATCTTGTCTGCTCGGACCACGCCAGACCACTCTCGTACGCAAGGTAAAATATTACATCAGTTTCAGCGGCGAGTAATGTAACCATCTTGCTTGCACATGCGTTACAGAGGTAAGGATATCGATTCGGTCAGTTCCCCTATTTACGGTTTGGGGCCTCGGGACACTTCTTTGGAGATGCTGGCTCTTACGTGTTGAACATGGTGTTGCCTAAGCTCACTTCTGTAGGGCATCGCACTTTCAGAAAATTTGATATGCACAAAGTAAATTTACTCGAGGCTGCAAACTGAAAAGGACAGTTTTAGAAAACGGAAAGCTGGCGGTGTTTACGTTTATTTAACTGTATTAAGGGGTTCCTAGTGCAGGGGGCCACGATTTTAGCACCTCTGTAATTTGAAACGATGCCTCCCCCTATCATGGCTCCATCTGCCGCCCTTTCATTTTTTCTGAGATTGTAGACTGTTTCATCTTAAGGGAACCTGCTCTTGGAGGTGCCAGTGAAGGAGTCGGCTGATGTGCTTTTCAAGTTTTGATGAAACAATACATCCGGACATGTTAGGGTACCTGTTTCAGAGGTGAAGTCAATAGTAACTTTGTTCTTGTGCTGATGTAATTGCATATCCTTTCATGGCATAACAAGTCCATCATGGAAGCTTATGACGGAATGAGCGAACGTTCTTGTCTTTTTTGTGAAATATTACAGCCTGACATGTTAAGGATCTCTTTGCACGTGGGGCCCGGTGTTGGAATCAGTTTTCGTTTTTCCCTGATTTTTGCAATGATGACAAATGTCTTGATACTATGGGGGGAGTGGTTCCTTTACTGTTTTCTTGAAATTGTAGAGCCTTTCGTTTTAAAAGAACCTATTCTCGATCGGAGGTTATTCCAATGATAGACTGAAATGTTGCTGTTTTTATCGCTGTCACATTTAGGATTAGAGAGGCCCTAAGTGATGAAATCAATTGTCATTCTCGTCCTGTTTTCCGTAAATATATATCGTTCCACATTGAGAGGCTCTTCGCAGATAAGGTCCCCTCTTGGACAAAATCCAGGGCAATTGTCCGCTCTGAATTCGTGACTTAGTTCAGTAATGACAGAGGTTTCCTGGAATTCTGTTTGCCTTCATCTGCGGACGACAAGAACTGATACTAGTCAGAACGTAGAGGCTTGTAAAAACTTAAAATGCGTGTAAGCCTTGTTTTAAAGCTCCCGCTAAAAGTACAAGGCATTTTCATAAATATAACCTTCCGTTTTAAGGGCGACAACCGTATTTGTTTTAAACTGGGATAACTGCAGTTTTGTTAAAGATGTTTCCACCAGTAACACGGTCAGTTTCTTCCAGAGGTTGTTTATTTGTGTTTGTGCCAGAAATCGTTAAATGGGTTAGGAACAGTGCGTGTTTGCTTTATCATGCCACTTCCTTTTCCACAAGAGCCCGGTGACGTCATATCGTTCTTGGTGATCTAAACCATGCCAACCATTGTACGATGACACTTGACTTACCTCAAAATCCAACTGCTGCCCGGTGGTTTGATGATTGGCCCAACTATGTTGCACACCCAGCACAATAAATGAGAAACGTACATTTTTGCAACATTACACAAACGTTTTAGGTTTCAAAAGTCACATTTCTCGTCCAATTTTCAAAATTCAAAAAACTAATCACGTGTTATTTTCACGAAATATTTACAAAGTTTCAAAACTAAAATTTAAAAATACAGTTGTTGTCCCCCCCACCCCACCCCCCCATGTGGTCATAATGGGTCTCGTTATCTAGAGAACGTTAACAACAGTAGCCTGAGGCAATAAATTAACCACAACTGCGTGGTATCTTTGACCTAAACCGGCAAATTCTTAGGTGCACCAACTGGTCGTGTTGCCAAATCTCGACCGGTTAGGATGTCAACGTAGGATTTTTTCTTGCAAAATAAATGTTTTTAGGCGAAACGTCCATTTGATAAACCTTAGCCATAGCTCGGCATGAAACAATCCAAACGTTCCTTTCAGTAAGCGAAGAACGTAAAACCATAAGAATTTAGTGTCTATTGCCCGGATACAACGAAATTTTCCGATTCACTGAGGCAGCAAACCCCGTGACGCGATCTACACATCGGGTGGTATACTCACCAGTGCACGACGGTGGCATGTCCAATTTACCATCAACGGCACACGTGGTCGTCTGACTAGATGACGAGTCGGAGAACGTAAAGCCGCGCTCACACTGCCATATCACTTGCGTACCGCTGGCTACGCTTGTAGCGCCCCCGACCGCTCGGTAGTTAGCCCCCGTTGGGATGAGGATATTGCAAGTTGTTGAACCTCGGAAGAAAAACGTAACATACACAGATGCACCAAACCCGTATCGCCACTGAGACCCAGAGGAGGCAAGAGGAGCAGGGGGTTCAAACACTAATGGTGGTCACCTGGGACTGGGTACGACATTGGTGACGACCAGGTGGGGTGAAAGTGGTGGCGTGGTGACGGGGATTTCAGAGAAAATTTGGAACGACCAGTGGCGGACAAAAGGTCAGAATTCAATGAAGCCCATCTTGACCATTGCCAAGTAATTTTAACTCCTATACTGGCCGGGCTTATGGCCGGTGGTATTATTAGTTATGACAACTACACCGTACGTGCGTACAGTACACGTGCCCCTCTAAATTAATGTACACCTTTTCCTCTAACCAGTCCTCAGTTTTTAATACCAGACACGAAGTAAAGATTTATGTATGTCGCCATTCACACCATTTGAAACTCCCAGCACCTAGCGATTGAGTGTGTACTGCATGTCACAGACGAAGAGTTATTCGCTTAGCCAGCCGCCAAAAGTGCCACTAACCTAAGCATGCGACCTCACGGCATGACAATAAAACAACAGTTGAATGAATTAGCCCAACCGACAACTGTCACTGATCACTTACCTTTGTTTGCGGGCAACCGGCATCGTGATACACGTTTGCGATCAGCTTACTGTGGCTTCAGACATTTGGCTCTTCGTCTGCGCCGTGCCTAAGAGATTGATTTTGCTCGCTAACTGCCATATTAAGAAAGTTAACTAAATCAGCGACTACATGTATACAAAAGATTCGGTTACTAGTCGCCAAAGAGTACGTGACGAAACGAAACGAATCTTACTTTATCAATTAATGTGACATTATCGTCGAAAAGATGGATTTTGTAAAATCAACCTCAACGCGTAGCCGAACCTGTAGCCTCTGCGGTCACTTCATACGCTCTGCTGAGCGGAGTTGTATCGCAATGAACACAAGACCATGCATTTTAAACGTATTTAACAAGTACAGCTTGATTTCAGCGAATGTCTGACAGACATTGCCAAAAACTGTCGATTTGTAATAAAATCACAAGATCGGGTTTTATACGTTTTATAGGCTATAGCTCCGGTCGAAGCAAATGACTGTCTCATCCAGCAACAATCCCAGACAAGGGTCTTCGGTTGTGAAACGATATTGCCTCCGTTTGAGAAGTAGTGGCCGGTTGCAGGAAACTCTCCCAATAGGGGTTCAACTATGTAACCAAAATTTTGAACGCATTTGTGGACTTAATTTGTGCAAACATTGATTGTCCTATCTTCTACTATTTCATCTTCGATGCTACGTCAAGTTTCAGCTTTGACAGATACCAAGCTTAAAAATCAAGTTCAAGAAAATGTTTAGGGAGGTTTTCATAAAACGATCATTTAACGATTTGCTCCTATTTATTGTCATTAAAATAGGGGCTCGGTTTTCAGATAAATTATTAGAAAAAGCCTTTGGTGAAATGAGCTCACAATGACAATTAGGTCACAGAAAAAATATAAAATTAGTAAGTAAACGTCTGCAAATGCCCTGAAATTTTGGGGAACAAAGTCGAGTCTCCATTGGAAGCGTTTCACGCAACCGACAGCAGATGACCGCAACCTAGTGACTCGCGGTGTCATTTCAGATGTATACTTCCGACAATTGTGGGAACTTCCTCTTTGATTCAAGATTCTTTATCATAAACTTGTGACAAAAGTAAATTCTGGCTTAAGATGGAAAATATAATTTTGAGCAAAAAAGTTGCATAGTTACAGCATATTGCCAGTTTATGTAATGAACATAGTTCTGTTTGAGAAAATATTAATTTATCTATTAAATTCCAAAACGTAATCTTTATAATTATTTCTTTCTGTCTGAAGACGACAAACGCGAGTTCACCAGTCTTATCATAATCACACAAAACTCACTTTTGCATGCTTCTTTTATATCGACATCTTGGTTTGGCTGGTCACACGTGACCGCAATCGAAGTTTGCTTTGAATCGAACGAGTACTGGTTGACACACTGGTAGATCACTTGACTATCGCTTAGAAACTCCACAGTGGTGCCCGGCGACAGTTTCTCGCGTTGACTGCTGCTGTGCGCTAAGTATACGTCATAATGCAACGTAGACAGCTTTTCGCCGACAGGAACTGATATGGTACATTTTCCTGAAATATTTAAAAGAGCATTTGACTTGTGTGACCTGAAACACAAATTCAGGGTGACCCAAAGATGAAATGTGTTTGTTTTGAAATATATCTTTTTGATTTTTGGTTCTAGTATTTGCTTCTTACCATCCTGCTGGAAAAACGTTTCCGTCAAGATGGAAACATTCTCACACCCAGGTAAAATACATTCTACTCTCATAACTTTCACCCACGCGGTTGAAATGGTCCATCCTCAACTGGTGGCAATGTTTTTCATACTTGTGGAAAATTAATGCTTTCCACCCCCTGCTAAAGAGCGGAAATTCAAACGCAAAAGACTGCATTTGCCAGCAACAAACTGAAGGTCACCTTGGGCCACCCAATGCTTTGCTGTGAAACTTATTATTTTGGTTCTTGATACGTCTAATTTACGTCCTAATTGCATATCGTAACACTATTGATCGAACGGAGTCCATTGTTTCATAGCGTCTAACTTGACTTAGTACCCAATTCCGAAACTTTCTATGTCGGCTTAACCTACTTAGCTACAGCCCATCTGAGGGGTGCACTTTATTGCTCTTACACAACTGTGCGTAACATGGGCACACAGTGTGACAAATGCCAAACTGCGTACACGCAGATTGCATTTTCAGCCACGGAATGAGATCCACACGTTATATCACTGAAATATTGATCACCAACCGGATTTATTGTGGCATGGACCCTCCTGTTAAGAGAAATCGTTTTCAATGTAATGATTCTTTGTAAATGTTGGCTATTTCAAATATTCAGTGAAGGAGCATGGTCTTGAAGATACTGTTTCCGCTACAGTGTAGTTGAAAACTTCATCAAACGGAGTTTAAACAAGTTAGTACAGTAGAACCTTAAGCCAAATTAATTCTCATTGAATGCAAACTTAAATGGATTTACTACGAATTTTTAGCTTGATATTAATTCGAGATTTTGCACCACCATCTAAAAAGGCCGCTATAATGATCGTATGACAGCTGACTCAGGACTAAGTCCACAGTACCAGTGGATGATGTTGACCATTTCACTGGCCTGGGCCAATCAATGCCTTAATTGCACAACTGTCTCGGAAACCTGAAAAAGTCATATCTGAAAGAAAAAAAGTACACTGTATGGGGTTTCTCAACAATGAAAAACATAAACAATGGGGTTTCTCAACAATGAAAAACATAAACAAAGTCTTTTTACCTTACTACGTACAACATGTAAAATATTTGGAGATGCCAACAATGACCAAAAAGTTCGGTTTTGACCATGTTTCACCTAAAATTAAAATTTCACGACAGGTCCAGTGCAAGAAAAGAGACCATCATCCGAATGCTCTTCCACTCCAGATTCCAGAAATTCAGGTTAAAATTTGTCATTACCTCTCGTCTGAAGAGTACTTGGATTCGCGCCAAGAATTCGGCAAGACTCAACAAGGATGTGCTATCGAAATGGCCGCACCTCCGTATTCTAGTAGACAAGAGCACAGGAAATTTTTTCTGGGCGTAATTTACTCAAAAAACGTCAAGGAACTACTGAGTTCCTTTTGTGGCAATCACTCCGCATTTAGTCCACAATCGGTTGTCGTAGAACCCGACCCACCCCATTTTATTCATTTTGGGGGCATCTACAAGGGCCTGTACTTTGGTGTTAGACCTCACGCAATAAGGATACTTACTCAGCCGCAGGAATTTATAATGAGGTTTACGTGGAACCCTACTTTAAAAAATAAATAAGGCAGGCAAATTGATTGTGTTTCAGTCATATCGTTCGACTGACGAAACTCATTTGTTTTCTAAATTGGTGAGTGCAAAGGAAACAGTATCCTTAGACACGAGCATGCTGGGTAATAATGAGCTTTCGTACGCTTGTCACACTTTAGGCCATTTGGTTCCCAAGCAAGTTTTGATGGCAATCGTGGAGTGTCCAGACACGTGAGTGTGAATTTGCTGGTCGTCTTGTTGTGAAACCATCCGTCGTGACATACGACAGTTACGTTGGTGCCATACTTGTAACGCTGTTTAACTTCAGCCGAAGCGGAGCCAACCGTGGCAGACGGGTCATCACAGGTAATTTCTGAAAGGGACAAAACATTGTTTCAAAATGCTAACAAAAGTAATATTGGTTCCCTAGTACATCGTCAGTGCCGAAAACGACAACCTTGTCTGGAATCGTACAGGCGTAGTGGTAGTAAATAATTTCCCAGGTTGAGTATTTTCACAAACTTCGAGACGCAAGAATAATTGAAAATTGGGTGTAGCATTTTACAACCAATGCTCTATAGTGCTGACATGTATATTTTCCTGCGATTATTTTCACCCACTGTCGTTTCAGAAGGCGGTTCGGTCAGCCGCCATACTCCGCCGAGGAACTTCTTATTACCGTAGGTAAACCGGTACACACGGCTGAGAATGAAGAGGGTCTTCTCGGTAATCTGACAGTTGATTTTGGACAGATGCTACATGTTTACCGAGTTTCTGGCTACTTGAAATTCTACCGAAATTCAGCTGGTCTGCAAGACTGCTTTCTTCGATCGCGTATCAGTCAAAATATATTCCTTCAAAGTCTAGGTGCTTCAGCTTTATGATCGTAAAAGATCTCCTGTTTCCGTTCCATGTACGAGGGGAGATTTTTCGCAAGTGTGCGAGCCCAGCCGAGTCAATCATTCGCTAATGAGGAAAGTACGTTGTTATTTTCAGCGTGCCAGCGTCGTTACACACCGCGTGTGTAACGAAGTTTTTTAAAAATCTAAACGATTGTTTTATAATCTATGATATAGTTTCACGTTCTCAATGTCATTTTATGTGGTAACATCCAATAAATTCATAAGCAGCGTACGGTTTGTAAGATAGCTTTAAAAGGATGCCAAAACTGCTTCAGCACATGCTTCTTGACATATGCATGTACTAGCCACATGACTCTGGAACAAAATCGGGCTTCAGTGCAAACCTCGTCAGTTTGCAAAGGGTAGGGCATATTTCAGAACTCTTTGCACACTTTGTCGCTACAAAACCGGTCTCGCTTCTTCCTTACTGACAAGTGGTTTCTGGAGTCGGATTGAAGTAACTGGTCATTAGTCGGCCCATAAATAACCCCTTGTGACATTCTGATCCAGATTTTTGTCTAGAGATGATGAACTGTCAAACAGTTATCTAATAAACGTATGGTAGAAATTTTTTGATACCAATTTTGTCAATGGGCTAATTCAGAACCTCCGAGAATTCCATAAAACAATCCCTAATTGATACATACCGCGAGAGCAGTCGGTGTTTTTCTCTGAGTCCTCAAAAAACGTCCCCATTGTCCACATTCGTTTACATGTTGCCACGAACTTCATTGGTAAAGTTGTCGAAAGCGTTCGATAGCCTGGATTACATTCATATTCCACTTTGCTGCCATACGCAAGTTTTGTTCCGATAGAGGCGTTGACAGGATGCGAACGAGCTGGGTTTACGACGATGCATTCTCGGACTAAAAAGTGGGAATGAATGTGTAATATGTGCTTTCAGTAAAACATGTAGAATATTCAACACTCCCAATTTACTGGCACACATATTTCAAAAAGAGGTGCGTCCGGTTTGCAACTCCGACTCATGACAGGAAATCTGAACGAGTTTTTTTTTTGTACAACCCAGGCATCGTCTAGAAGAAGTTATCGAAACACCGTCGCCACCGCTGGCAGGGTTACTTACTTTTACAAGACCCTTCACCCCACTCAATATCGACTCCCGTACATTCGGCGTCACAAGACGACAGTATGTTGTTGGCGGTAGTACAGGGAGGGGCATAGTATCCCTTGGTGTAGTCGCATAGAAGTTTGAAGCGGCGGCCCTTCGGAACAATTTCCGTGGTAAGCTCTTGAATATCGTAATACTCAAGGTCGGTTTTATAGTACACCTCGGTGCCGGGTTGATTTGCCGCGAACTTGAACTGGCACGTGACTGAAAGGGAAGTCAACTGTGCAGTCAGTTACACGAGGTTGCCTGATCAGTCTCGTAGAAAAAGACGACTACGTAAATGTACATTTGCTGTGATTTTAGACATGTCTAAAAGTTGATCGGACACCTGTTGATAATAAATTGCATGATTCTTCACACCTAAAAAGAAGAACATAGCCCTCCCAAATTTTTTTTGGCAGCCCAAATCAACATGTTGAACTTGCGTCCCGTTGTTGGATAATTAACATTTATTGCTCTGTCATGTAGTCTTTGACCTCAACGAGCTCAACTCACCGTCTGCAGCTTTTAGCTCATCCAGCTTGGCCAAGACCATAAGGAGGATCACAAACAGGTTAACTGAAAAAGTAAAATTAAAAAAGTGGTCGATCGACAACATGCTCTTACTGTTTGTGTACAACAATGTTTTAGTGTTGATACTTTCCAAGAGCGATTACTTTCGGACATTTGGTTCGTACTGTTTTTCTAAAACCGCTTTGTGGTGATGATGTGGTGACGTAATTTCTAAAATCTATTGGCCTATCTACACCAACCTCTAGCCTCTTTAAATTGGCTCTAGGTTTCGGCCGGCCATTCTCGCGGCCATCTTCAGGTGTTACAGCATTCTCAGAAGAACGAGCACGGATGTATGGTGGCACTCATCAACTGAAGGTGGTCACTGGTGAACGGGTCTTCTGTTTTTTGAAAAATGGCCGACCGAAATGCCGTGGCATTGTAAATAGGCCAGAGGTTGATGTTAATAGGCCATAAATTTTTAGAAATTAGTTGTGTGCTGATTAATTGGGTCCCCGCCGGCCATGACGTCACGTGGTCACTCGGTGGGATCACATGATTTCGGTGCTACGACTCAGGTCTAAAGAGACCAATCAGTGGTCAGGTAAAAAAGGTTCCGGTGTTGCCCCACTCACTAGGACAGGGGGATACTCAGCCCAAGCAGAGTAAACGGCCATCGGAAATTTTAACTGTCTCAGATTTGTAAACTGGACAGAAATCAGACTGGGAGAAAAATATTTGTTTTACGTGTGGTTAATCAAATAAAATTTCCTTGGTATATTTAGGGACCTGTAAATGGTCTTACGCGGTTATATTTCGCCTCTTTTTACCTTTCTCTAACGAATCTGCCAGCTTGTACTCTCAAATTTTACCTAATGGCGTCATATTTTAATTAGTAGTGACTCGAATGCCAGCAAATGACCCAAGTGAATGCTTTCGTTCACGGCGCGTTCACCGATGGATAAAAAATGCAAATGGCGGGATTACAAGCGAATAGTAAAATGTCGAATCTTCTTGCCGGTAGAGGTTCTTTCGGAGGGCTTGATTTTCGGGCAGTTATATTCGCCGTATTATTTCTCCGATAAATGCTCTCACGCGATCGCGATTTCGACGTTTGCAGGTTAATATTTGATGAGCAATTCGAGTGACATGTACGACACTAAATTCTACGCTTCCATTGTATGGACTTCCAATCCTGTTATGGGTCGAGGCCAACTGTACGGGGTGTGACTAAGATCACTATTTGACAACAAATCCCACACACGGACGCATTTTTGCTATGTCCTCAATTGTTTTCGTACTTGATCCATACCGTCATGAAGTCAGCATATTTTAAGACTGCATCGAATTTGGACTTTTACTTCAATAATAAAATCAGTCTCATAATAACCATTACCTTGACTTGATTGTATTCCATTACCATCAACATCAAACCCAACAGCAACTCGAGAAAACGATTGCGAGTTTTTGATTTGTGGTTCGCTATCTTTAATATCGCGAATTCAAAAATGCCGGGCACGGTTAGCTTGTATTCGTAACTGAGTGGAACTGCTGTAAAGGCAAAAACTGTTATGAGACCGACTTATGAGAGTGTTTAGCTATATTGGCCTTATTCTATTTCATTTTTTGTCAGTTAAAAGTATAATGCAGTTATAAATGTAGATGAACTGGAGCGTTTATCGAGTATCGGTCGGACTTGCAAACTTTCGGACTTGTGAACCTTTGAATTTGTTTGACAAAAAGCGAAGAATATGTGTAGCCAATACTCCATTAGAACGTAGACCACATGGGTAGACGTTTAACAGTTTTACTGACCTTTTGTTGCCATCAGGAAGTTCGACCGACGATCTTTTTTGTCTTTTTGTCAACTAGGCTATGCATGTTTATTTATATCAGTGATCTCGTGAATTAGTCTAACGAATTCAACAGGCAGTGTACGTGCACAAAAAACGTAACGCCTATTGTTTAGTATGACGTCATCTTGATGTTTTCAAACCAGTCAAATAAAACATCAAAATGCACAGAGAGGCCTTGAAGCCTGCTTAAAAACTAATCGCCAATTTCGATTTCTGTCTAAGAAGCGATTAACTTTTGATGTATTTGGCACCATGATGGAATCGGTTTTTACTTGTTCCTGCAGGACTCAGATGAGTTGTGATTTCTGAGTTTGCAAACAACTGACAGTACATTAGTTATTTGTTGACTGAGACCATAGAACCACAGGACCTATAGTAAATGATCGACGAATTGTAGCAACTTGTCTCCTGATCAATTAACCATCTGATGAGACCTATCTCGTCCAATTCGACAGGCTGCAGCTCAATTTGAGATCAACGTTAAAACAGTAACGGTAAGTTTGGTGTACTGAAATCAGAAGTTGTTTTCGTCGCGGAAGGCGGGTTCCCTTGGGCCCTGCATTCACGATCGAACTCGCCCAATGACCTCGCTTTCAGAAAGACACTGGGACTCTCGTCGTGCTGTTGTCATATTTTCCATAAATATTTAACTTCTTCCTTTTTTAATTACTTATTATTTATGAAGTAGTATTTAGTACCTAATCAATACAAGCACTCTTAAGTGATTAACTTATACATATCTGTTATGCTTTTCGACTTTGTGTTGATATTTTCGCCTAGCCCATGTCGTTAGAAATCAGTGGATTTACCAAAATGGTCACCCTTTTCCTGAATGAGTCAAAATAAATCACTAAAAGTACTTGGGCTCTTATATAAAATTTTGATCTGGACGGATATACCGCAACTTTTACCGGGTAAGCCCCGAAAAATGACGTACTGATTTTTACCTTTCTAGAACTGACTCGGAGATGTACCCTAAATATATACAATGTGTGACTCGGTCGTCGGTATTTCGGAAACAGTTGGGTACTTGTCAGTACCGGACTTAGGCAAATAGTGCCGGGAAAACGTTGTGTCCTGTTTCAATGAAAGTCTGGTCGAGTGATCGAAACCCTGCTGACGCCTGACAGACCGGAAACCCGTGATCATTTTCAATATAGCGTTGTTTACGGAAATTTTCGGTGAGGCAACACAATTAAGCATTGCGAGGACAGCGCGGTGTTGGCTTTTGCACTCCGACGGTGCAGACGCCGGTTGCGGAACGGAACTGGGGACCGCTGGGAAGTATTGATCAAGCAAGGCGGAAGTTGTCGCACCGTCTGTGAAAGTGAACATCTAATTTCATACGGTATCATCGGGCACGCAAAGGAAGACACGTCTGTGTGCAACCGCAGCCGTGATAATTTACCGGCTCCCGCCCTATGTACCCCACTCTCTTTACGGGCCCCGCAGCGATAACAAGTGGCGCATGTTATCGCCTACAACCTCATATCGATAATGTGGAGTAGGCCTAAGTTGTCACAAGTAGTGTAAGTTGCACTACTTTAAGTAGCGTCCAGACAGCACTCAAACCTAGCGACAACTCTTTCCACTGACAGGGGAGGATCCAGGATTTTGAGTTGGGGCGGGGCAGGGCAGAGTATTAGCCAGGACTTCGTCTTCCGAAGTTCCAGGACTCGAGTAACTTGTTCTCATGCCGTGAATAATATGCAAACAATTATCAAGACGCGCATTTCTAAAAATATGCAGGAATTTACGTCATTACTGGTCCTTCTGAGCGGCTCAGTTTACCAGGATCAATTAAAGAGAACGCGGCGCTAGAGTTGGGCGCACGGAGTTGTAATGATCGCATTCATTTTTGTGAGGTGCGAGCAACAAGCAATTATATAAGTGTAATTACTCGCCCATAAACTGTAGTAGCCTGTACGTACAATGCACAAACCAAGTATAACTTTCGTTAAAAACAAACCTCTCGGCTGTATTCAGCTGGAAAAATCAACTGAGCCGATGGTCTTTGATTGTTCATGAAAAATCGATAAAATAAGCTAAAAACTAACCACTGCCGGCGATTGAAATAAGCAACGGTGCGAATTGGTGTTCTCGGAGGATTTACAAACGCTGATCATAGTTATGTCACATGGATTATTCTTTTAGTATACAACTAATTAAGCTACGTTTCAACAAATATAAAACAATTAACATATGATTGACCAGAAGTCACACTCCAGCTGAGGCTTAGGCAGCGCTTATCGCCCAGCGCTAACCGGAAAACTCACGAAAATGCCCAATATTAACCGCAATCAGCTGGTGATGGAGAACGCCTGTAAAGACAGACTATGACTAGATTTAAAGTCAACGGGAAAATACCGTAATCAGTAGTAACGGGTTCACCACAACTCTATCTGAGACCACAATGAGTAAATTTCGCTGTTTGGTACTTCAGGCTAAAATAACAGGAACACTGAGATAAGAACCTATTCCTGCACGGCAAGAAAAAAAGTATATAATAACGAAAACTGGTATGAAACATGCTTAAAACTAACGTTCTTGGGAAGTGACCCTTTATCGTTCGTCACTTAGTAATACCACATGACTCTCGACATTGCCAGGCGCGGGAGTCCAACTGCTTCAAGCGACACCTATTGGATATAATATTACACAGGAAGTTTGCGACTTTTTGTTGGCAATTTGCTTTGGATTTTGGCGTGTTGTTTGCATTGTCAGTAATCAGTATGCCGCGGAAAAAGGTGGTAAGTTCTCAACTTATGGAAGTCTGAATAGTTGTCACTAGCATCCTTCATAATATATCGTGTATCAGTGGGAATTTGAATAACCAATGGTAACATTTTGATGTGCCAGATTTTGAACTCGTCATTTTTATCTCAGTCATTCTCAGTGCCCCACTTTCGCTTCATTTTGAATCCGACGGTGTACTTCGGAATAAGGGTTTTGTGCTTAATTGTAGCCACAGGAGTAGTTTGGCAGCAGCCCCGCTTTTACGCCGAATTCTACGTTACTGAGTCTATAGTATGGCGGCCAGCTTTGACTTGAATAGTTGTAGTTTATTATTTAAAACGGGCAGTGATCAAAGTAAACGAAATCAAGGGAAACCCGATCCAGTGGCTTAAGTCCAAACAAGTACAGTGCATAAAGGCGTGTGCAAGTGGTGGCGATGTGATCAGTATACTTCCAACCAAGGCATGCGCATTGATGCCCACACACAAAATTCCGTTTGTCGTTCATCATGTTTTCACAGGGCCGCTTTTCAGTATGCGTATAGGTGGTGCTGTGTCAGAGTGTAGCAGGTCAATGTATGCTAAATATACAGCTTTAGGTTATTGTTTACAATCTGACTCCATTAACGTACATACTTGATATTAATAATTTCGAAATCCTTTCGTCATGATGTTGATGATCTTGGTCATTCAAACATGTATTGCTCGTGCCGATTAGGCTCTTCTAAATCATGCACTCACTGTTTTTACCAGGTGTTCATTTGTGGCAGCCGATCTCGAGTGACCGCCATTATAAACTGCGACACCTCTCAGAAGGAATGATAACTACAATGAAAACGCATGTCAGAAAATCCCAAAATTGGGTAGAATATTGGAGATACCACATAACACATTAGGGAAACTCTGAGTAAAAATCAGTAATAGTCATTTGTAAAAGATTGCCTCTTCAAAGCTTCTTCTTCAGAAAAAAACATGAGAGTGCTTGTTCTCACGGTCAAGTGTCGTCCTCGAAAACACTTGACGTCTTGTGGACATGATTTCAGCTCGTGTTATGGCGGACGTGTCGTCTCAAAGATGACAACTGTTTCAAACAAGTGGAATTAGGTAATAGCATAACTAATATCACTGGCTGGCTAAAATGCGCTAACACAGATACACACTCTGCATCGAGCCAACTTCACTCTAGGTTAACGGTTACTTTGTCAATCCTGCCGAAACGTGTCGCCCTTTTAAAAATGGCTGCCTTGCTAAATCTGCGTTGCAAATGAACGCCTTGGAAAAACTTGGAAATTATGAACAAGAGCAACTAATCGGTACAAGTAATAAATTTCTGGAATCACCATGACAAGAGGATTCAGAGAATAGTAGTATCAAGTATTTACGTTTATAGAGTTGGATTGTAAACATTAACGCGGCTTTACGTCGATGTGGGTAAAAAGTAGCCTAATAAAATCTGACACAAAATTAGTGTCATTAAAAATTACACTCTTCCTTGAGTAAACTAAATTATTTACCGGTGTTGGAAAAATTGGCGTTCTTTTGCATCGGCTTTCGTCGCTATGAAATGTTGCGTCACCTATTTCGCCTCAACCTGTTCTTCCATGAGGTTGCGTACATGTCACAACAAATTATTAGAACTGGTTTGATTTTGTTACTAGTTTTTAGTATTTTAATACTAGCAACCTGAATTTCAGAACAAATTTTGCTGCTGCAAAGCTGTCGTCATATCCTGCAAAGTTTAAGGAAATGGTGCATGTACGTGTCATGAGCATGTCCCGAGCGTACTCTTTTCGAAAGGATTACAGACTTTCCTGTGTTACAAAAGGCGGATAATTATGCAAGAAAATAATGTTTATTAGTAAATTGTTTTTCACTTAAAAAGCTGTTGCAGGCAAGATGAGTGTCTGTTGACTCCCAGATTTTGTATGCAACTCCGCCGGTCGTATGTTAGCTCTTCATATTGATATAAGTTTCGTGACGAGCAGAGCCACCCGTGCTGTGTGAAATTTCAGGTCTACCGAAGCTCAACACACAGTGGTACCTAGCTATATTTTAATGATAGTCTTCATACAGCTAGCTGGCTGGCTATCTTGACAGCCGCTTGATACGATACTATAATAAACAAAACAGGACACAACTGCTATCCAATATGGAAGCACACCAGGCACTTCCGTAATTACTTGAGGCATGTCAATCTGTTAGCATTTTATGTCGCACATTTTGTCTGCGACTGCAGCACGTTCGCTAGTTACTTTTGTTGACTTTGAAACCAATGAATACCTTACATACCTCCAGATTTTCTTGCTCCATTTACGTCAACTAATGCACTCACATCAGCACAACGCTTACATCAAATAAAAATAGCAACATTATACTTACAGTGTTCCAAAAGCATTCCGATTGTTGACAAGAAAAGTAGGTCAACATTTCAAGGGGCATTTGAATTTCCATCCATTCCTCCTAAATCATGAAGTACAAACACAGAAGCACATGTATGTGATTTAATTAATTAGATGGTGGTCACAAAATAATTCAATTACAAATTAGTGGCGTCTAATAAGTGAAGATATCGCACCAGGTCGAGCTGAGGTCAGCTCGGCACAGTCACGAATTACCATCGAGAGCTTCTCTGTTTACACTGCCTCTACTATTGGTGTTTTTAGTTGATGTAAGCATTCTGGTGATGTTGTGAGCAGGCTGATGAGCATGCGCATTAGTTAACGTGAATGGAGCTGGTTGTCCAAGACACTTTGGCATGAGTGTTGCTGGTTGAAGTGGGAAGATCTGCTATTTATTGGTTTTGATGTCAACAAATGTTAACGACTGAACCTATTGCAGTTCCGGATACAATGTGTGACAAAGTATTCCCACACTGACACACTTTGAATTATTCCGGAAGTGTCTAGTGGGCGGCCATATTGGATAGCAGTTGTAAACCTTTCTCTTTATTATAGTATATTATGAAGTGGCTGATTAAACTTGCCTGTGCTCTCATGACCCGATGACAACTTGATGATCAAGTTTGGCATGGCATACAGTACTCAGTGGTAAACCTAGACAGTGCCACCGTCTCCTCTAGCAATAGAGACGGTGGCCATCCCATAGGCCCTTCATACACCGGAAGCTTTTTAGCGAATAATGGATCACACTGACTAAAGTCATTAAACCATCATACCTTTTGTGCATAGAGGGGCACCTTAGGAGGACGTCAATCTCTTTAATTCCTTCCAACTCAAACAAATACTCCAGTAATCAAGCTTTATTCGAGCAGTCCTTCATTCAGTTGCCCAAATGAGGCACTGGGTATTCTTACTCTTCTCTCGCCATGAGATACGATGTCATATCCCGTCGCTAGCAGTGTAAAAACTTTTTCTCTAAATGCGGGAGTCCTGTAATTGTCTTACACTATAAGTAAAATGGAAAATGGGTTTCTTGTTTAGAATGTGACATGAATTTGACATGGAGATTATGATATCGTTAGATTCATCCCGTTGTTCTGCTTTCACCAGGGTGCAGCGCGGAAACAGCAAGAAAAGAAAGCGGCTGCAGCTGCTACAGAGGGCGCTGAGTTGACTGAAGAGGAGGCACAGACCAGTGACGAGACGACTGACCTGGCTGAAAAAGATGTGGAGGAGTCCGAAGATATCTTGGAAGGGGTTGTTGGAGAGGACGACACAGAGACTGGTGGTACTGGTCAGTGTGCACATGTAGTAGTAGTGCCAGTTGTAGTCTCTGGCATAGATTTGGTGGATGACAATAAGTTTATGACCCCCGTGTTCAATACCTGGGCATATGCCTCAGAAATAATTCTCCTGTGTGTCTCTAAAATTTCGGATGCTGAAATTCAAGTCGAAATTCAGTTTTCTCGATTTTGAAGATGGGTACATGGGCGATTTTGACATTCACCAAACTCGGGCATAGCAATTGGTATCAACAGACCAAGAAAATAGACTTTGCAATTTATAATGTCGTTGAAGAGAGCTGCTACTTTTCAAGTGTCCCCATGCTGTGTAACATCTAGGTGAACGAGCGTTTGTCGTTGATCGTAATGTCATCAATTTGGAAATATATATTGCAGTCGGTCTAGTACACATTGTACCAGACTTGCACAGGCCGCACATGTGGTTCTATGGCATTGATCACCTGGAACGCTTGTTATGCTGTATACAGTTAAAATGGAGCAGAGGAGCTAGAGACCTGACTCAAGGGTCTAACAGTGTGGTCCAGTGTCATTCAAACCCACAACCTTGGGTTAAGGAAGCGAACGCTTGTGACGTTAGGCCACACTACCTTCTCATTGAATAGGGAAGATCAATATTGAAATTTTGTACAACAGTTAATTTTTCGTTGTCCGAAACTGCGGAGATTAAATTGTACTCTAATCTTTGTTTAATGGATCCACGGCATGTGTCATTCCCACTTTATTCATTAATTTTAGCCTGATTTCTTTCCCAATCTTATGGCCGGGTCAATGTTGAATATTGCAAATGTTGGTCTGGAGAGCAGGGCCCATCATATGATTAGGAACTCCTCTATCAACTGCTCTTGACAATCTGAAAGGACATTTTGTACTGGATGGCTGAGGCCTCAAAATGATGGTGCACTACCCAGTCAGCTTAAGGAAATGGACAATTTGGGGCCCGATATTGACGCTCGGACTGTTAAATTTTATTGACACTTGTAGTCAGCGATATTGATTTTGATAAATAACCACTCATAAACTGTGATTGTCCAGCATAGTGAATGTGTCAGACGAACCAGGGCTGCATTCCGTAAATGCAGGCAACTCATGAAGACAAAAGAATGCTAGTCTTTGGGAGACATCGCCTTACAAGTGAAGCATGTGAGCACGCTAGCATTTCTTGTGATTTTCCTTCGTCCACCAAAATGCAGCCTTGTTTCCTTGTATAGAATAGTTTGAAGTGATGTTGCGAACCAATCATATTTTGCTTACCACAGATGACGAGCTGTTAGAAGGCGATGGTGGAGACGATGATGAAGATATGACTGATGCTGACGATCTATTGGCCGGCGAGGGAGACAGTAATGAGCCAATGGAAGAGAAGGAGGAGGAGACAAATGGAGAGGAGCAACAAAAGGGCGTGCAGGGAGACCAGGAGCAACAAAAGAGCGTGGATGGCCAGAAGGAGCAACGAGAGAGTGTGGAGGGTGATGGAGAGCAACAAAAGAGCATGGAAGGTGAGGAGACGGCAGAGGAGGGTGGTGAGAAGGAAACGGAAAAAGATGACAAGACTGCAAAGACGAATAGCGAGGCAGAGGCTAAGAAAGATAGTACAGGTACTGTTTTGGAGCAGTCAAATAAAATCGGGTAATAATCACTTAGGAGGTTCTTGGATTTTGAGAACCAGTTTCCTCCACTGAATAATGGACGTCAAAATGGTTCTCAAAGTCCGGCTCCCTTGTAAGTGGATATTGATGAAACTCACTTCGCCATGCATTTTAAGCTCAGGTGTCAGTGATCTGATTTTTTGTTCATTTTTAGTTATATCAACTAATTAAACATAAACCCAGAAACTATTGTAATTTGCGGGCTACAGTGGTTTAAAAAAGTGGGCAAATTCTGTCAAGAATTTTGCTGCTTTAGTGGAAAGACGGGCGAAAAACAAATTATTGTAAATCATTTGAAAATAAGCCATCAGTTGTACCCTTGATGTTTTGCCAATTTTTGATGGAGAAAATTTTTGTCAACTTTTAAAACTACTGTACTTACTCATGCTGTGTCGCTGCGCTAAATGGATTGTTGAATGTTTTAAAATTTTGTTCATCATACTACTACTTATTGCAGAAAATAAACGGTCGCCTCCAGAAAATGTTGTCGGCTTTTTGCAAGGTAAGCAATTATTTATTTGATGAAACAATACAAAATATGTGAAGGCTGTTACTGGTGAGATATCTACAAGGATGGTGTATCTTGACATTAATGAGCTAATTTTTCAAATGTTTATATGTGAGTGAAACTTATTCGTTATAAATGCACGTTCAATGTAAGGTATACTTTGTAAGCAAGAATAATTTTTTTAGTTAACAGTCCCATAAAACTAGATGTATCTAAATCCTTGTTGATCAGAGAATCTTATTGTGTGCACACAAGCAATGCTCAGATGCTCATAATTATGTGATTGTGTTTGTTCTACGTAGAAGTTATTTCTCATGCAGACCGCTAAATTTTCCACTCGCGCAAAACGTCAAAATTCTGTTTTTTTATTCTATTTGCTAGAAATTAGTCTCCAGGGTATTCTTTGAAGGCTTTTGTAAACCAAGGTCTCAGCTGTCAAAAATCATTAACAGTTTCTTTCAAGGAATGTTGATTTTTTCATTTTTGACAATGCAACTCTGGGGCTAAAGGACCAAGAAAATTCCTGGCATTTTGGCACTGAATTTAACGAGCTTGTATAGTCATTACTCAGTAATATTTTTCAAGCTGGAGAGTTAGTTCTTCATGTTCAAGCTTGACCAATATTGTTCAAGCTTGACCAATATTGCTCAAACTTGACCAATATTGTTCATGCTTGACCAGTATTATTAAAGCTTGTCCATAAGCAGGGTTTTTAAATCTTTTTGGACCAACCTTTTTAATATTGCATACCAACCTCAAATAACCTTTATAGCCTGCAATGTCAAATACGTGTGGCAGGTGACAGTACTTTGGTGCTCGGCATTGCACGAAGTATTTTGCCGCGTAGAGGTCTCAGGTCATGTTTATTTTGAATGCACAGCTATGTGATGTCTTCCAAAGTTAGTGGCATTTCGATTTTGAGCGTGAGGCAGCACCCTCCTGTCCTTGTAAGTATAGCCTCACGATGCATGGATTATCCAGAAAGTTTCGTCCTTCAACCACGAATGCAAATCCTTGCCATAACAGAATTTTCTTGCCCCCACATTACTAGTTCTTTTCTATGAACAAGCTATCTTTGCTCAAGCCAATTTCCATTTCCATCTAACGCAGTTTGATGGGCGTTTTGTTTTCAACAGTTTCAATTCTGAGGCAATGGGAAGGACGGTATACCATTAACTGTAAATTAGAAAATAAAATTTGTCAAGAATGAAACAAAAAATTTGCTCATGAATTCCCACTTTAAGAGACAGACAAAGTAATAAGTAAGATATAGCTGCCTTCATCGAGTGAAGCCAGATGCATGTACATATATATGAAACGCTTCTAAATGGCCATAAGCACGCGTTCCATCATTCAAGTCGGAGTTCAAAATTATACCCTAGTTAGTAGTGTCTGGTGTTGTTTTTTAAAGTGTGACTGATAACGTTCAGTTTAATGACACTGCAGACTATTAAAATAATTATAATAATAATTATAATGCATATAGTTGTATCGTGTAATACAAAATGTATGGATTTCAGAAATTGCTGAGTTCAAGAAACTGTGCCGAGTCTACTGTTACCCCGTGTCTTATGATGATCTGGCCATACCAGAGTTTAAAGAAATTCTCATGTCGTCGACGGCCGGTTTCCGCTTCTCCTACATCTGGGACTCAGTGAACGAAAGCGAATGCAGGTACTAGATTCTAGAATTAAAAATTTCTTGGAATTTTGGTTTTCCAAATTTAAAGAAGAAGTGTTGGTGTAATGCGGGGGGGGGGAGTGACGAGGTCGAATTTATAACTCTTGGAATTTTCCTCTTTTCAGAGGATTTCCTCTTTTTTGTCTCTTTTTTATCACTGTTTTGACTTTATTCATGCGAAAACATTTATTTCAGTTAAATTTTAGAACACAAAAATATTTCTGTCACCTAGAAAATTTTCCTCTTTTTGTCATTGGTCATTTGAAGCCCTGAATTTAGCGTGGCTTATGGACTGGTTGTAGTCATCAAAATGAGTGGAGAGCAGAACTGTCTGTGACTCCTCAGTTAATCGTTGATAAAATTGTAATGAGGGGGGAATATTGTGGCGAGGGGGAATTTTATGGTGGGGGGGATGTTGTGGCGAGAGGGAATGTCGTAGCGATGGGGTAATGTTGTGGCGAGGAGGAATATTGCGGCGAGGTAGTCGTGAGTCATGCCATGTGATGATTTGTTAAGACATGTTTTAATGGTCTTGTCTGTCAGCCAAGACTGTCATGGTAGACTTCAAATATATTTTAAAATTATAGTTAGTCTAGTTAGATTTGTGAAAAGTTATGAGATGTTTCGCACATGCTGTTTGGTGTTGTTTGTACTTGTGCAAAGGGTTTTATCTCCAGCATGTGCCTTTCAGAAAATAAAAGTAAAAATTCACCAATTTGAAAAAATCAACTCTAGATCTGGGGAGGCAGGTTGTCTGCCAAAATTAGTTTGTTCTGTATCTCTATGAAACTGTGTATTATGGATGAATCCTTGTTTGGTAACTATTTTGCAAATGTTTTTTCAAAACTATTAAATTAAGCGTGCAAGTACTTACACTGATAAAACTCTACATTAGTCATGTGCTTTCAGCTTCTGCGAGTTTCAAGCAGTGGATCCCGTGGACGCGCAAGGTCTGAAGGACAAACTACAGGGGATCTGTGTTGGACCCAACAGAGACATCCCACTTATTGTGGACAATGACCAATCATCTTCTGACACAGGTAATTCACTGGCATCAGTATCAGCCCTCCCACTGTGCACATCTTAAGTGGTCAGACAAAATGTGATCTAGTACAAACATCGGGGTTGAATATGAGGGTTGAAAATTACGAAATGTGAGATTTTAAGAAAGTTAACAATATTGCTAAGACTAATGATGCCAGTAACCAGTGTCCTTGGATCTTTCATTTATTTTTGACCAGCTAATGGCACGTTGTTCGCAAGTTGATTGAATTCACGATTTGTATATTTGAGGAGGTCAGTAGAAGACTTGCATCGGTCACGACTATTTTCCTCTTTCCAGGCCATTCCAAGGTTCGTAGCACCTTGTTCAAGAATAAAATCGACGTGTTCACGTGTGGTAATTATAAACGTAAGTATGCAAGTCGGTAGAAACAAAAAAGCAGTCACTACAGCCTATTCTGTTCAGCGCTATGATGAGTTCATGTGGAGCTCGAGAGTAATTTCTTTGTACTAGTCATGTTCTGATTCTAATTTGTATACTATGCTTAGTTGCATTCATGGACTGCATTTGTCATTGATTATTCTGAACAAGGGAATGATTAAATTGTAAAAAGAGGTGCTCTCAGATTTTTTCAACTATCAGCTTTCCAATCCAACCCAAGTAGTAGGCTTCATATGATGCACTTCTGAACAAAGCTCAATGCAGAAGATTTGGGGTATGTGCGGTCCCCTCAAAATTTCTGCCTTCTGTTACTTTCAAAAGGCGACCCCAATGATTGCAAAACATATATCTGGGTTAGAGACACTGCTTTTGAGAGTGCCTGCGGAAGGGAGTTTTTTGAAACGCAGGGCTCAGATTTTGTTTGGCGACATGGTAAAAATCCCCAAGTTGCCTCAAAGTCACCACGCTCACATCCAAATACTACAGGAAGTAAACAGATTTTAGTTATAATTGTTCTGTAAAAAATGAAAGCGTCCTGATCGCTTACTATTTTCGCCAGTAGAGGGCGAGCTTGTGCGCAATATTGAGCATGAAGGGGAAATATTTATTGCCAAGATGATATACTCCTAAGTTTCTTTTCTACTAAATAAGAGCTACGGGGCTTTCTCTGGTGTTCTGGCAGACAATTGTTCAATTTTCCGGTTCTTCACCTCTCAGATATCCGTTTTTCAGTTTCGCCCGTTTCCAATTTTGTGTCACTTGTAAGGGCCAGGGCTTTGGCAACTCTCGGATTCAGCGAGCATTTCCCGGTATTTTTGAAATCAGTCCTGTTTGGCGACTTGTTGTTATCCTGAGTGTGGAGCCCTGCCAGTGCTTGAACATAAGATAAGGAGCTGACGTGTGTGCAGCGCATTTTGTAAGAGACAGCCTCTTGCTTTGTTTAGACTGAATGAGTTGCTAATTGCTTATGATTATCCGTTGTTTTCAGCCAAGTATATGATAGACAAGATCGGCTTCGTGAAGGGCATTCCAGATACCACCACCACTGACAAATTATTGGAAGCCTTCGCTGGCGCTAGCAAGGTCTTTCTGCCTACTGAAAGCAATGGAGATCTGCGTGGGTATGTAGTGGGGACTCCTTTGAACTAGGGATCATTCTTAATGATGTGAAATTGCAAATTGGATGCGTTCACTAATGCAGATTTTACACAATGTATCTTTTAAATCTCGTATTTTGGGATAAGAAAACAATTTCCAGTTTCTTCAGGGAATTGAATAGCAAAAGAGTGATTATCAAAAAGCTGACCGGTTAGCCATCTCGCTGTACATTGTACTGTCTTGTATGTAGTCACGAGTGTTCAGACAAAATGACAGGAATTCACTGTCATGGCAGCAGGCTTGTCTTCCCTCGTGATCAAGAATGAAGGATAATTACCAGAACTCTTAATAAGGTCATTCTGCTGTCTTAATAGGTATTACTAGGAAATTTTGTTGTTAAGAGAATCAACTTTCTTGAAAAACGGTATTTTACTTCTGTCATATTCTCTTCATGACTTCCGACATTTTTTTGATGATAAATATCCATTTTATCACGGCAGAGCAAATTTTGCATCCCGGTACTTATAGAATCGCATTTCATTTTGCTTTCCCAACAGATACGCTTATGTGCAGTTTGAGTCGAGTGAGGCCAAGGCAAAGTGTATGTTTGCCAAGCAGAAGAATATGGTTGACGGGGTCGAGGTCTCGGTGAACTCACTGAAGCGATACAACCAGAGTAAGGAATTGGCTGGTAGCCGTGGTAACAGACCCGCGAGACATTTCGTCCAGATCCTGAATTGCTAATTACTTACCTGGGCGCATGGTGTGATGTTTTTCTCGAAATTGTACAACATGAAAATATTTTTGAAATTTTCCAATCTCCTTAAGTACAAACTCAAGGTAGTTGTCTATCATTCTGTGCTCAAATATATGATGGATTAGGCATGCAAGTGTTTAGTCGTAATTTGCTCTTGGTGGTCTCGGCACTCGAGCTAGAAACTAGAGACCTCAAAATTTCAAGTAAAAACTCCACATTTTGAGTTCATTTCTTTAGTATTGGGTCATCAGGTGCAAGGCTCCAGTATAAGATTATCCAACATGTTGGCAAATTAAGATTACAAAATCTATCCATATCCGTCACAGCTCTGCCGTTTTTGGGGTCCAGTCAAGAAATTATATTTTAGTTTTTACAACACTATAATTTGAATTTCGTGATAAACATCCAAAAAGTACCCATTTTCAATGGCACCTTATTAAGAATGTGAATTATAAAAAACAATTTCAATCATACAGAACTTTGAAGAATGATTGCATTTAAATCATAATATATGCTTCTGGTTGTTTTTTTCTGAAATGGAATGTTCGAATGTTAGCCACATTTTTTTCCTTTAACTTGTGGTGATTTTTTGCAATAATTGTAAATGTGGCCATCAGCACGAAGGTGTGCCGCTTTTCAAAAAGGAAGTTGGCGAAATCCTCGACCAAAATCAGTTCGGTTTTCGGAATCAAAATGAAGTTGGCAAAATCCTCGACTAAAATGAGTTGGGTTTTCGGACTAAAATTTCTTCGGAAAGTTTTCACCGATTTACTGTGTAATTTATTGTCTGGTTTTCTTGGGGGATTTTGTTGTAAATCAGATGACATCTGTTATTGCTACTTTCAGTCTTCAACACACCATCTAAGACACAATCACAGGGCCCACAGCGACCTCAGTATCAGCCATCGGTCTCTCAACCCAAGAAGCGTCCTTTCTCCACTTCAGCGGCGACGCATGTTGGAGCTAAAAGAAACCGCACCAATAGCAGTGGTGGTGGACAACACGCGTCTAATATGGGGTCACCCAGAGGTCAAATCCAGAACCGGCAGCAAGCTGGCGGCCGTTTTCAAAATGCCTCTCAAGGTCGCAACAGCGGTCGTAACCAAGGTATGGGGCGGATGCAGGCCGGGGGTATGCAGCAGTTTCCATATCAAGACCCCCGCATGGAAAGATTCAGTGGTCAACAAAGAAACTTCCCCAACCTGATGTCTAGTCCTGCTCAGTCGTTGAACGCTCGCGCCCAGCAGGGGTTGTCAGCACCAGCTGCCATGGAGCTGTTGGATACTCTCAACCAGCTGGTCAACCGGTCTGCTAGAGGGTGAGTCTTACCAATCAACCAGTAGATGTCTCTGTGTATCCACTTATTCTGGCCCAGCTTAATTTGTAAATCTTTCAGGGTGACTTTTTCATACTATGCATGACCTTTGAAACACCTTTCAGTCATCACATATTGGACTTAGAGGGAGGGAACACTTTCTGACTTCAGCATTACAATGCTTCCAACTGTCCCAGAATGTGGCGCGTTGTCTCGCGTGTCCTGAGGTTAACCTCACGCGACAGTGTCTGTGATGTCGTGTGTGCAGACGTTGTTTGTGTTGTTGCCTCTTGAACAAATTATGTTTACTGCGGACCTTGCGTAGTTTACGCTTAATAAGTATGGAAGGTACTGCACTCTTGTGGTTTCCCCTATCAGCCTTCATGGCCTTTTATGACCTGTTGACCTCGGCCTATGAAACAGTGGGTTCTCATGAGGCCTACTCTGGTCACTGATAGGTGTCTCCACCAGTGTTTTCTTGCTGTGTGACTGTGCGTTCATCCAACCACCAGAGGTGTTGATAACACTAACGTATGAAACTTTGTGAGCGCTCCTTGCACCTACTGGCTCGAGTCCTTGTACGCGTGAAGACAGGACACGCTTTAATTTTGATGTTTTCAGCTATATTAGTTGTTTACGATGTGACTGGCTACTAGATAAGTTATAGTCAAGTACTTGCTAGATCAGTACACAACTGGGTGTTACACTGATAAGGAGCTACACCTGCTGAGGTAAACAACTGGATGCTCTGTTTTGATCTGTAATATCTCCATGGAAATGGTGATTTTCACCTGGTCACCTGACTGTCTTCCATCGTATTTCGGAAAAGGTGTCGGCCTTGCCATATACCCTTAAACAGAACAGCGCGAGTACTTGTCATAGTTACTGCAAACTTGAGACAGTGTACGCTTACGGCACAAATTTACTGCACTTATTAGGGAACTTTGATGTAAGCTGAATATATATCCAATACACTACAGTTGTGATGGCCTACACCGATCCAACAGACAATTTTAATCAGGTACAAAAGTTGGAGCTCCGATGGAACAGTCGAGCAAACAGGTGATGCAGTGATTGGGCATTCTCCTAGATTGTGGTACGAGGACTCGAATGCCATGCCCAGCCCTAAGTCCACTCATAAAAGGGTAGGCTTGGATTGTGGAGGTCACGTGACTGATTAGCATTTGGTCGTGCACAGGCAGGTTCGCAGTTAGTAAATTTTGTGCACTTCGTGAGACTTTGATGTCATGGATAAAGCAACTGATTTGCAGCCTGAGTATTCTCATGGATCACATGTCTGATGTACGTTCTCGAAGTGTATTCTAGTTTCATATGGAGAAACACTCGTCCACAGTCTCTGCACCAACTGCAGACTGTTAAAACTACGATTAGCTATTGTCATGCCTCCCTTATCAGTCAACACTGTTGACATGTAATGACCCCCCTCATTACTTGGATGAACTTTACCTAGTTGTTTCATGCAGTGAGATTCAGATTATCAATGTGGTCTCGGGCAATGAGATTTAAGCCTGCGTATATCTTAAGCCATGCTCTTGTAACAGACATGTTACAGAATCAAGTCTGGTTTTCCTGCCTGAACAGACAGCTGTCATGCCATCTAGTGTTGATGCAGGCAACCAGCCAGATGGATTGTTAACTAAGTGAGATTGCATGTGCTTTCGAAAGCTCAGAAATTAATGTCTTCAAACAAAAATGAAAGAAGTTGAAGACGATTTGTCATGCTAAAATTCTGCCTATGAGCTCCAGCCTGATCATGGTAGTTTTGGAAACAAGAAGTGTTTTGAAACCCCATGCAGCGCCATCTTGGGGAAATCATTGTCTTTATTTCGGGTTTTGGAGTTGAGCCCTTTTAGACCGGCAGCCCAGAGCACTTAGCATAGATGAACGAGGTACCAACATCTGACCACGGGAGCATTTAAANTACGATTAGCTATTGTCATGCCTCCCTTATCAGTCAACACTGTTGACATGTAATGACCCCCCTCATTACTTGGATGAACTTTACCTAGTTGTTTCATGCAGTGAGATTCAGATTATCAATGTGGTCTCGGGCAATGAGATTTAAGCCTGCGTATATCTTAAGCCATGCTCTTGTAACAGACATGTTACAGAATCAAGTCTGGTTTTCCTGCCTGAACAGACAGCTGTCATGCCCTCTAGTGTTTATGCAGGCAACCAACCAGATGGATAGTTAACTAAGAGAGATTGCATGTGCTTTCGAAAGCTCAGAAATTAATGTCTTCAAACAAAAATGAAAAGTTGAAGACGGTTTGTCATGCTAAAATTCTGCCTATGAGCTCCAGCCTGGTCATGGTAGTCTTGGAAACAAGAAGTGTTTTGAAGCCCCATGCAGCGCTATCTTGGGGAAATCATTGTCTTTATTTCAGGTTTTGGAGTTGAGCCCTTTGTTTTGTTACACACAATAATGCCATGAAGTTTAGTGATGAATTATTTCAAGGGTAAGGTTTATTGCAGTATAAAGCTTAAAATGTCAACTTGAGCTCTGCTCGGGACTTAACTCAGCTTATTTTGTAACTTGAAATATTTCTCATTTGAATAAATGTAAAGTCAGAACAAAGCAAGACTTACCACCGGAAAACTTACCTGTCCCAGCACAATACTTACACCAGTTGTGAGCCCGGGTTGTGCAAACGTTTACCCACTTAAGTTAAAGGGACATTACCTGGCGAAAAGTAATTCTGAGTTCAACCTCAGAACGTGCAGTCCCCATGTCGCAGTGGAGTCAAATGCCATTCAATAAATTTCATTGTAGTTTTTATTAGCGTATTTTCACTGGTAAAGCCACCAGCCTCGATTTCAACGAATCTCGGGCAGACAATGTCAAGAATTGATATTTTGTAATAAAATCACCAAAATCACAATGGATTTAGTTAATGTATAGTTCTGGTCGATGTTAATAATTTACGAAGTCTGTCCCACCCTACAATAATCTCCATAATTCATTTTTCTGCCATAAAACTGGTAGTGTCCCTTTAAAGCTGCTTATTTTCAAAAACTTGCACTTTATTTACTATTAACCGACTACCATTATAGATCTGGTCTCCATTTCCTCTTCACTGATACCAGAAATGATTTCAAAGCTGTAAGAGCTGATAGTCTGCTATTGCTTGATGGCAATCTCAATACGTCTGCTTGACCCTGTTGGGCATTTTATGCACCCAACACTTCTCAAAGCAACACTTCCAAAGAGGCGACTTCATTGAAAGCCCAGAAATCTTTATTAGTTTTGATCTCAGTAAGGAACTAATCGAGACCAGTTTTATAGTGGTACCAATTGACCGAAGGCAGATTTGTAGAACCTTTGCAGTACAGAACTGTTATTGAATCTTAACAACCAGACACAACACACTGCAGCTCAGTAGTGTGAAGTGTGAATTCGCAGAAACCAGAGTGTACCGTTCAGTAGCACTTGCTTAAAAGTTACGAAATAGGAAAACTGTTTTTGTGACAGATTCAATGTATAGACATTAATTTAAGCTTTGCCAAACTGAGCTGGAAATCAGTGACGTGGAGGACCTACGACTGAGCAAGGACGGCAATGGCGTCGTTATCGCCGAGTTGTCAACAGAAGAGTCAGTAGGTGTCGCTGCTAGCTATGAGCCAGAAGAACAAGAAGGTTATTCTCATGTAAAGTTTGAATCCTGTGTTGGAGGTGCTTCAAGTTGCATAATCAATTAAATCATTTGATAACTTAATGTTTGGATACTCATTTTTTTTAACACGTTTAGCTAGAAGGTTATAAATGTCTTGTCCTGTTTGAGTAAAAAGTGTCGAACAACGATGGTGCCATGCTGTGTTTGATACATGCTTCACATCAAGTGGATGTCATGCAGAGTTGGACGAGATTTAATACATTTAGACGGAACGGAAGGCTGATGGAACAGTTATATCTTATCAGTGTTAGAACTGGTAACAACCATGGTTGACCAATTCACAGAGGCAGTGTTCACTGCATGTCAGACTGAACTGGTCACAACTCATAAACAGGACATAAGGAAATATTGAGTTGCATCTTTACCTCATGGGTGGCTCTCTTTGATACATGTCTTGAAAGTGAAGACATCCTTTCAAGATTCGATCTGAAGCAATGGTAGCCACTGCTTAAGTTGCACGTTTTAACAGGATATGATCTTTCACCATGAGAGAAATAAGCTAAGACCTAGCTCGTCCACTTTATTGCATGTGTGGTTGTGAGATGACAAACATTTTAACAGGGTGCTTACAGAAGTATATTACGAATGTGTGTGAACAATGATGGTCTGATGCCTAGTGTGGTGCACCAGACCTGATGGAAGCACACAGCAAAACTGATGAAAGCTTTCCTGTTGGTTTTCAGGGTGTTCATGAGAGGCTCTTATAAGTGTACCACATCTTGTCGAGACTGTGAACAGACTTTGGATTTGTTCTCATGCAGACATGCAATAGCACTATCTGGACGCTTTTTTCTTTGTTGAGTCACAAGGGGTCTGTGTCTAGGATTGATGTTTGCGTACAGTGCTATACATCTACTACTGAGAAGTGGTGAAGCTGCCAACTGGCTTCATCGCTCGTGGTATATTAGTTGTTGTCTTGAATGTCGACACACCCCTGTGCAATGAGCATTTAGAAGCCGTCTTTGGCTAATTTTAGCCATGCAAAGTGTTGCCCACGAGAAGCATTTGTTGCCAGTGTTTGTGATAAAGCACACCTTTGTATATGGATAGAATCTTCATACATGATTGAGTGAAGGGAATTTGTACTTCCTGAACTTTTTATTTCATGTTTGTTGACGAAACCTTGTACTAGTGTACATGAAAGAAGTTATGCACATGAAGAAATGTGACGTTTCTTGAATGCATCTTGTATCTGAGCAATATGCAAGATGATACTGTGATACAAGCCTATCCTCTGAGCTGTTATGGGTCACTACTGTCTGGGCACCTTGAGAATGTGACGTTTGTCAACCTTTGACCTCTACATGAACAATGTACAACCATGCTTGTTTTGACTGTCTCTGGGCGAATGAATATTCTGACTTATCATGGCAGGCCACCTGTCTTGTTCATTAGGGATTTAAAGATGCAAAATAATGCAGCCCAGTTCCTATATACATGCTCCTGTCTGCTGGGAGAGTGGATAGTCAGGCCAAAATCCACGATTTGGCAATTTCCCTCGGCTGATTGTCGCTCACTTAATGTAGTGAATGAAGAATCGGAGCAATGCTCATAATGGCTGAGACTAATTCCTCTGACTGGTATATTTATGCATTACTGGTGCTCTGGTTACAGAAACGTTGTATTAGCAGAGCAACCCACATTCTTGTAATTAGTAGAAGTCATTCATCCCGATCTATGTAGCTCAGTGGTGACGATGATTCGGAAATATCGCTTCCAGTGATTTGTAAATATCATTTACTCAGTTGAAGAGAGTCCTTTGCACAGAGTGAACGAGGTCACTCAAAGATGTGCATTCAATCTTCCTGTTGATAATGAATTTTCAACTGCGTTTAAGTTTTATAATTTTAAGTATTGTTAATCACAATGTGCAGTGTTCTTCCGGAGGAAAATCAAAACATCACCCAAACTGTGTGCAATGTTTTTGTGCCATAGTTTGGCTTTCTGCCAATTCAGAGACTTGACTGCTGTACGCTATAATTTTTCAGATCAAAAGTAATTATCACTTATGTAATCAGCTGTCTTATAATGTACAGCAAAGGACTCGAGCTTAGTGCTTAAACAATTTGAATGCATGTTAAGTACTTAACAAAAATAACTGGATAATGTTGAAAGTTGACTTAAGATTTGACACGCAAAACAACTAAATATTGAATTTCTTTGCGATCAGAATGCATTTCAATTTGGACAAATCCTGCAGTTGTTGAAATGTCTTGCGAGTCCATTTCCAAATATTAAATAATAGTTTTGCACAGTAACCTCACATTGAACTTCTGACTCAAGTTCAACAAAATATTTATATTTATATGTTTTCTAATTGGGGCAAGACTCCAAGTTTGAGCGTGTCTGGTCGAGTTCTGTCAACAGTTTTCTGGTTTATTTTGAGAACTACCTCAGAGAACACTGATCACAATGTATACTGTGTTACACTATGGGTTGTCTTGAATTTACTGAGAAATACAGTGTTTGAGCCTGCACTAAACAATTTCTTTTACATTTCTCAGGTACGGCCAATCCAACTTCAACAGCCCACAGTCGCTTCTGGGAGCCAGCAACACTGGGATGGGCTTCAGAGGTGCTGGTCAGAACTACAACGATTTTGGCAACGCTGGAGGCTTTGGTGGTAGGGGCCGAATGAATCAGGGCTGGCAACAAGGGGCAGCCTTTGACGAGTGGGGCCAGTCGTACAGTGGCCGTAGTAGTGGTGGCGGCGGTGGCGGCTCCTACGCGGGTATGGGTAACCAGCAGAAAGGAAATAGAAACAGAGGAAAGAGGGGCGGCCGGACCAACTACAGATGAGGAGACTCATCACACGTGTACGTTGTAGACTACTCGTTGCACATTTTGTGTAGTAATTTCTCGTTTTATGTTCTTAATTTCGACTGCAGCTTTTTATTAATCGTCAGTTCGCTGCAAAGGTAGTTTATTATTCTCTCGATTGTAGCTGCGGTTAAATGTAGTTTTTAGTTTTAGTGTTATGAATTTGCTGAACAGCACTAAAGACGAATATTGTTTCTAGCCTAGTTTCATGCAAGGTGAATCTTAAGTTTTAAAAAAATGTTAAGTTTATTGTAAGTATTCTCCAAATCGTGTTTTACTGCCTTTAAACAACTGAGTGAGAAGTTCATTTGGGCTTTACTTTGTAATGGTAACAAGGTAATTATTTCCGTCTCCTACTCTATGTGCATCAACGGAACAAAAGTTTAAGCCGTTCAGTTAGTTACATATGTGACCATGCGGGACTCCTGGAAAATAGATTAAGACCCCCCTTGTAATAGCTTTCATTTCACAGACGTATTCAAGTGGTGGTGAAAGGAATTAATTGTCTCTGTAATGTACTGTTTGTTGTAAAATAAGTATTCGAAATTAATAAAGTGTTTCTGTGTGTCATTGGAATTAGTTTGAAATTAATTAAAGTTCCAAGTGTTCAATGACATTTCACTATATATTTCAATCAGTCTATATATTTCTGTAATAAGGCATAGGCCCACTGTTATTTCAGTACCAACAATAACAATCTTAACATTCAAGTAAAACACTTCATACCTAGTTTACAATACATGCCAAAAGTACTCTTATAAAATACCGTTTCTATGTGGCAAATTTAGAATTACAAATTGGTATTTTCATCTTACTTTCCAGTAAATTCCCCTTCGTTGCTAGTCACAACGGAAGGCTGCTGTGACAATGACTGGTCATTCCGTCAAATACTTCAGGGATGTATTGCACTTCAACAATTCATTGTGACTTATTTCTCAATTTCTCCTCTGCTACATAAAACAAGTTTCTTTGATAATATTGCCCAGACGTGGAATGTATAGAATGGTTATCTCAGAGTTGCATCAACCTACAATTAGTGCACAATTCATGGAAAACTACAGTAAGCAAAACAAACTTCTGACCGCAAGAAAGAAATTATGCACACATAAACGGTCATGTGCATAAATTTTCAATAATGAATTTAAAAAAAGTGCAACTAGGTCTGGATTGCTTGTAGGGCAAGTTTTCCAATCCGAAACAATAAAGGCACCAAGATGCCATACATAATCTTTTACTAACTGACAGTGAATGATATAATTGTTAAGTTAGCTTCAATGAAGGTTCAGCTGTCACTGTAGATGCCTCGATCAAAAATTGGATAAATCGAACCAGCTACACATCAAAAGTTGTGTACATGAGGACCAGAGCACATCCATTTTGAAGACTTGTGCATATGCACCAGAACACATCACTTTTAGTATATTTGAAACAACATCAAATTCCAATTTATTTTGAGGTTTGTTTCATTAAAAGTGACAAACTGTTTAAAATCACAAATTTCATATCAAAAGTGTCAAAAAACAACCCCACTAGTAGACTAACGATCAAACTAGAGCATCCGCCAACACCATCTGCAATATGTAGTGATTTCGAGTTACAAGCATTTATTGGTGGATACATACCTACATAAAATTGGGACAACAAATCACAACACTAGTTACATCCTCCATTTCTGTTTACTGTGAAGTCATCAGATACTGCTGCTTATTTTCCCATGGTTTAAGATATAACAGAATGTTGAAGTGTCCCCTTTGTGGTGGTTGTAACCACATTTGGTCATGCTGCGCTTCTTTCCACATTCCTGCGTGACATTGGAGTAGCTCTGATATAGCACACGTTTGTACAAGAATCTTGAAGGGGGGAGGGGGTTTGGTGGGCACGACGCACTAGTGCTGGATACATTCTTACGTCACACTCATGTGCGTGATGCTAAAACTGTAAATTGCAGTTCTTTTCTACCATTTTCTTGTTTTTTGGATTCTCGACTGGTAAGCAATGCTAATGAAGGTTTAATGATGCTGACAATATAGCCACTTGTTAAAACAAGGTAAACTGTGGTTTTAAGCACTTAAAAGTGATGTAGAACGCTAGAAAAATGTCCAGTTATGGCCCATATTATACCTTGGAAGTGGCTGATTGGATTCACATATAACATAATTTTCGTTAAATTTCCTAATTAATTGCATGCTGGCATTCACTACTAGCACGAATTCGCCAATATGATTGAAAACGAGGTGTTGTCTCGAACTACACATGGTTCTGTCAACAGGCGCTTTCACGTTTGTGTTGTTAAAACCGATGCTTTGTCCTAAACAGAAATGCACAACAATCACTACTTTTTGCAGCGCCACCTATAATAACTATGCAAGGAGTGAAGAGTTGAAAATCAGTTTCTATGGAAATTGTACTCTCAGAAATATAAAACATAACTTGACCTAAAGACAGATATCTGATATTGCCTTCCCACTCCACAATTACTGAATAAAAGTATAGCTATTTTAGTAATTAGCACATCACAGTCGAGACATAATTTATACAGTGAAATTATCTCAGTAACTAGCAGTCAAGCTATATCCGATGACGCTGTACTTTTGTGTATCTAGTGAGATTTAATTATTTTTCAGGAACGGTGTGGAGCGTAAGACCAAATTTTTTAAAATCACCTTTACATTCACGACACAGCCCATATAGATCCATTTCATTTATGACATGTGGTTGCGTTCAAGGAAAACCACCTGTAGACAAATCTCACCAATATGAGACAACATCGCCAAAATTTTTTTCATTTTTCACGGCCTAACATTGTGAATATCTACATTTTTTCAAAAAATTTTCGACGTCCGCAATGGTGCAGAACTTGAACTCGGTAAAGCATTAAGTTGATCCTACTTAACTTATTAAAAAATGGGAAACTGAAATTTAATTTTTCCGCCATACTGCATCCTCAATTGGCGAGACTTTTCGGTTAGTTTTAATGGTTTCAGATTATGCTACGAGAACTACGGGAACTTCTACTGACGAAGTAGTATTAATTTTTACACAAGTCGAGTGACCCACTAGGCGTGCAGTAGTCTCTTCCTTTCAACATCTGTAATCCATTTTCTAATAAAATCCAATTCCACTTTGCGAGCAATTTTAACTGAAGGTGGGTCCATGGGATGAGATGCCCTGAAAATAGCCAATCACAGTTCAAAGAGCAAACCATTTTTCAGTGGGGCTGGAAACGTATTCGATGTTGTAAAGCAAAATAATCGCAACGGAAAAACGACACATATTAACAAGCTTCAGGTAAAAATATTCATTTGTTGTCTATCTTCAAACAGAAATAAATTACCTTCAATAAGTAAAGATCTAAAGCAAAACATGTAAAAGCAATCAGCCACTCAGTCCATGCTGCGATAGATTATAGAAAATCCTAAGTACAATTAAAAACATCTCAATTCCCCTCAAGGGTCTTCAGCAGCTGTTCTTAATGATGCCTCCATTTGCAAGTAGCTTACACAAGCAGTAATGGACATCAGTAACATACTTCAGTTACACCTTTAGCCCACATTACTAACAGGAATTTGTGCACTTTTACCTCAAAGCACGAAAAGTGGTATATCACATTAAAACCCTTAGGCTCCTATCCCTCACCTAACCAAGGCTGAATTACTATTAGAACTGACGAGGCTTAATTGTACAGGATGTGATCTGGTCTTAAAGAGTGGCAAACAAATCCGGTCTAATACCGGTATGCAAAAGTGGGAAACCCAAAATTTTTTGAAAACAACCTTCACGATGTTTTTCATGAAAATTTAAAACAGCAGTGTGTCTAATTCCCAAACTGAAATCGCAACAACTTCAAATAACATCTGAAATACTATCAACGCTCTCTGATAGTTACATTCAGTTACATTTAATTAAGGGATCTCTAAATACAATAGATGTGTTCAATAGACGCTGCAAACATGTTTGGGTTTCAATAAAGGCTTTGGGGTAAGGGGCAGCCATAGAAAATTTCATCATGACAGGAATTCCACCATAAGTTTTAAAGAAACCATAGAAATATATATTTTAATGCAAGAAAAGTTGCCATTAGTAACTAATGCAAGTGGACTTCATGAAAATTGAAATTAATAGGAACTCTTTCAGTCACCAGGGCTTGGAATGACCAATAACAAAAAACAATGAAATTTTTCCAGGTGATGTATTTCCCCAAATAAATACTTTTTAGGCTTGCCTGACAGAAATATTTTTTGTTATTGTAAAATTCAATATTCAATTTTTCATGAATAAAGCCATAATGGTAAAAAAGAGACAAAAAGGAAACTGGAAATCAAATAAAAGGTAACTGAAACCAAAAAGACAACACCCTCTTAAAAGAGGAAAATTACAAATCCTGGATCCCAGGCAGCCAACATTCCTTTACACAACAAAACGTCTATCTCATTCACATTTTAAAAATGTTTTAAAGGTGATATAAACCTGTCATGTAACCAAACAAATACAATATGGTGGGTTTGGTCCTTATTCAGACAAGAAGTGATTTTTGGGCTTTGAAACAATTGGCAGATTGCGACTGACTGCAACCAGGCTACATAAATTGACTTGACCCAACTGGTCCTTAAATGAACAAAGCATCGCCAAGACCAACAGCAGACTGTCTATTCCTCCCAAGCCAGACGTCAGTAGTCTAACGAGCAAGGGGAGATCAGTCTATAATGTTAAAGCAGCTATGAACCCATACTTCATCCAAGAAGCACATTTTTATTAAGATTACTCAGTGCTGTAAAATTGTTCATTGCCTGTTCCTTAATGAGATGAGAAGTAATTTCGGTATTTACAAAGAACGGAGACTTCATTATTCCCCAAGAACATGCCTATACAAGTCAACTTGTAGAGCATGGTCTTCAGCAATAACGACATGTCGGTTCTTCTCAAGCCGTGAAGTCACCTTCAGTTTGACTAGGGAACAATTTGGGACCGATTTTAAGACTGTTAAGCATTCTCACTCAAAAGTTTTTTTCCTGGAACCTGAGTTATTAGTATCACAAACCAAAAGTTTATTTTCAACAGAGGGTGTGTGCAGAGCACTTTTACCAAGCGTGGCCTCATCATCACCGTTCCACCCATAGGACCCCCACAAATTCCCTTCAACTATGCAAAAAAACTAAACACTGTCCTATTTCAACTTTCCAAACAAAGATGGTCAACGTACCTCAGGTCCAGATGGTGTGCACCATCCTTAATGAGAATGCTGATCAGGCTCTCCGACAGGGTCCTGTTAACCTGTGGCGATAAAAAGAATACCACTCAGGCAAATTCAAAGCAGGACACTGGTTCACGACCAAGGCAAGTGCCATTTCTTGGTTGTGTAAGCCTCTGGGACACTAAGAACTGTTAATAAAAGATTAACAAACCTCTAGCCTTGGCAAGACTTCATCCGCCAGCTTCAAACTCAACAGATTTTAGAAATGTTGGTATGGTAATTCTCAATCAATTTAAAACAAAAAAATTATTTGCCTAACTTGTTATTCTCCATTTTTATAAAGGTTGGTTGCCTTAAACTTCATCAAATGTTGCTTTATGGCATCTTCACAGTACAAAACATGGTGGCAATAGACTAAAACTCCTGTGGAGAAATTTAACACACCAGGTGGACATACAGTATTGTGCACTAAGTAACTGAATTATTGGTACTACATCGTCACTTCAAAGTAGCCTTATTAAGTTATAGAGCCGGCTAGTTCCTTATTCAGCTGAGAGGTGATTTGTGGGCTTAGAAAGAATTACAGACAGATAATTACTACTTGGGACCATGCTCAGTGGCACACGCTGAGACAAGCCAACTTGTAGATTTGGGTCTAAAGCAATACTGAACAGCTGTCTCATTCTGCTACAAGTACTGGTGGACATGAATCCCAAAGCACTGCACTTTACAAAGAGAAGGTGTGAGATACATGCACAAAAGGCAATATGTGAGGACTTTACTGGTAAAGCTCAGTAGTCCAGTATGTACCATATTCTGCTCACTGGTATTGCTCAGTAGTGCAGTATGTACCATATTCTGCTCACTGGTAAAGCTCAGTAGTCCAGTATGTACCATATTCTGCTCACTGGTATAGCTCAGTAGTGCAGTATGTACCATATTCTGCTCACTGGTATAGCTCAGTAGTGCAGTATGTACCATATTCTGCTCACTGGCTGGTCATGAAAGTACTTAAATAACCTAGCTGTCATTTTTGTGATGATTTTGGACATTTTTAGCGCGATCGCATATGTATAGCGAAATTGCACAGCAGCACAAGTGATTCATCACATCAGAAACCAATTACACGGTGCAGATAAGCTGAGCTCAGCTTAACAATAATTTACGACATTTTTATGCCGAGAGTGTAATGTACCGTGGATAATAAAGTGCCGTAACTTGTCCTGAAAATTACCAGCATCCTGTGCCAAATGTGATTATCAATCGAGTGTGGATACAAACAATGATCAAAGATACGATTTAAATTCGAAACCTTCACTAGAAAGAAGAATGAGTCACCCACTGTCGAAACAATAATGAGCAAAATACAGTCACACTCAAACTGAGAATCACAACTAATACGAGTATGGTAGTTCCTCACATATTTTTGTAAAAAATTAAATGCTAAATTGCCCATTTCTCTGTTTTTCAAAGTCTGATTACTTTGCTACAAAATCTAGAATACTCAATCAAGTACAACCAAGGCTAGTAACAGACTAGATTTTTCTTAAATCTTTATTTTTGTGGAGAAATAAGACAAAATAGAACTTCAATTGTGGACCATATTGCATGCAAAATAAGTAAAGTTAAGTGTAGGGAACAAGTTGACACCAGTTTTGAACTACAGTAAGTAATTTAAATCAAAATTGTTTTTAGATGGAAAGCAGCATTATAGCATCATCAAATTAAACATTCATTTTTCAGCCACAATCTACAACTGCTTAGGTGAGTAGTTGTTGTGTATGGTTGTTAGTTTGAGCAAGAATTTGGTTTGCTAAAGATCAAACTTGTGCAAGATATTTTAATGTCTTAAAAGTAAAATACAAACTTAAGACTACAAGTTTCTAGTTTTCAAAATAGACCATGCGTCACCAAACATCATTAAGAAGTGGTGCAAAATTTATTGACAAAGTTGTTTTAGTCCTGACTACCTTTCGACACAACCTCTGAATGTTTTGGCGCCTGGTTATAAGCTGTAATACCAGTCTAGGTGTCAACTCAAAGAATTGATGACCAATGGTGACAAATTAATCTCTATGACTTGTTCATTGTTCAACATTATTATCGACACAACCACAAGAGAGAATTACTATCTTTGGGGGGTTCTTTGTGAAACCATAAAAAAGTAAAATTATAAAACAGTCTCTTTGAAACAAGTCTAAAACGTAAATTTTAGCTCGTATTATTGATTCTAAAATCTCCATGAGTGACAATGTAGGAACATTACCCCACCACGGCGCCATGGGTCGAGAGCACCATTTGAGAACACTACGTTCGAAGAGCCAAGAATATCTGCAATGTAAAATACAAGTCTTATTTCCATATTATACACTTAAATCTAAAAAAAACACGATTTATTCTGATACGGGGTTTTTACGGATTTTCCACGATAATCGTATTTGATTTTCCACAATTGTTGCCAAGCACAAACGAATAAAGAGTAATTCTCAAAAAGTTGATAATTTCCAAGCAAAAGTCTCGGAGTAATTTTCAAATGATTTAGTGTCATGTGATTTTTCGTCTATCCGTATTTGGCTATCACCATAACTTCAATGAAAACTGGTAAATTTTGATGAAGTTCATTGACTTTTTGAAAACTACTGTACGTGAACCCGCAAACGACTCACTCATTAACTAATAAATTTTATTTCAATCGAATTTCCTTTCCCATTTTTGTCATTTCTCAATTATCATGGAAAATCAAGTTCCTGCAACCAATAACCTAATAATATAATGTGATAATATGACGTGATAACTATGGGATAATATAACATAATGTGATAATATAACATCATAATTATATGATAATATAACGAGATAATAACATGACACCATACCATGAAATCTCACCTAATTGGGACACAATATGGCCGACAACATTTTTTCACATCCATATTTGAAGGCTGTTTAAATGTGGCAATTATTTTCGTCCGAAATTAATGAGATTTTATGGTGACGCACAAGACACATCAAAACATTGATAATGTAAATCCTTAAACTTTGCTGACAATACATATACCAACACGGCACATTCATGTTTATCTGAGTGCATTAAACACATCAACCAGCTGAAAAAAAAATTTGTTTCGAATGTTCCATTTTCACGTTGATCTGCCCTGCTCATACTATTCACGTTGATCTGCCCTGCTCATACTATTCACGTAGATCTGCCCTGCTCATACTATTGACGTTGATCTGCCCTGCTCATACTATTCACGTTGATCTGCTCTGCTCATACTATTCACAAACAGTACATAACTATCACCTTCATGGAATAATGGAAGTAAACATTTCTCAGTGTTTTATACGGACTGTGGTTGGATGGAGGTCATAGGTCATATTCTGTGCTTTTACATTCCTTTCACTCTTATTCTATCCGTTAACATTACGTTGGCCACGTTTGACCCACCAAAGCAGCACTCACTACTTCTTGAACACTTTTTCTAAAAAGAAAGTCAATTAATGACAATCACGTTTACTCCACCAGCTAATAACCCAGGCACTCATTTTGATGACTGAAATGAATGCTGGTTAAATCTTTCTTATATCTTGGGAAATATCAATGATAATAGACTATTCCCAAAACAATCATGCAAAACATATTAAATCCAACACACATGTAATAATCCTAATTATAGTGATAATAAATGAGTCTCCCTTGAGTTGCACGCAATGACTAGCATAGTCTATGAAGCCTTAGTGAAGATCGCTATGTCAAATTAAGTTCTCCATCACGTTCTATTTACCTTTGCCCCACATCTGTATGCCAAACCAGTTTGGTCGCTGAATTACTCCCCAAGTCATGAAGCAATACTTGGACTTCTCCTCAAATGTGAACGACAATTTGGGGAACATGTCCGTGACGTTATTACTGCTGTCTGGCAAAGTTATCTCAGTGCAAGCCTGCAACAGATCAACATTATCTCAGTGTATGTCTACAGCAGATCAATATTATCTCAGTGCATGCCTACAACAGATCAATATTATCTCAGTGCATGACTACAACAGATCAATATTATCTCAGTGCATGACTACAACAGATCGTTATCTCAGTGCATGACTATAACAGATCAACGTTATCTCAGTGCATGACTACAACAGATCAATATTATCTCAGTGCATGAGTACAACAGATCAACGTTATCTCAGTGCATGCCTACAGCAGATCAACATTATCTTGCTGTATGCATACGTCTACAACAGGCCAACGTTATCTCGGTACATGCCTAAAACAGATCAACATTATCTCGGTTTATGCCTACAACAAATTAATGTTTCATAAACAAATAAATAAATGCCTTACACGAGTGCACTTAATAAGCAAAGATGCTTAGTACATATCTTGTAAGGCAGGAAATATGTTCAAACTAAATGTATAAATAGCAGTTGCACTGAGCAAAACCAAGTAATAACAATTAAGGCACAACCAGACGTCTTTTGATTAAACCTGTTTGATATTCCTGAAAACTTGCTTATTCTCGCTGAGCTATGCCAAAGCAGGTACACGATACGAACAGCTATCAGTGACGAAAAATCGTATCGGGCACACTGGCCTTAAGATTAAGTCGACCAATTAGAACACTGAGAGGGCAGATAAATCCAACTTTGAGAACCATTTTGAATGCCATCATTCAGTCGAGAAAACTGTAACACCTATATG
The DNA here is from genome assembly GCA_002633005.1 of Phoronis australis. Taxonomy (NCBI): domain Eukaryota; kingdom Metazoa; phylum Phoronida; family Phoronidae; genus Phoronis; species Phoronis australis. Next base: position 83,675 of record NMRA01000665.1, read on the forward strand.
TGACTAGTATCACAGCTTCAGAGTATAAAATCACCATCACGTTGCACTGAGCAATAGGTGAACAATTAATTTTGTCCATGCTTCCTGCACCAACATCAAACATGGCTGTCCACAGATGAGAATGTATAGTAGGCTGGTTTCATGCCCAAAAACTAGGTGGCGCTACTTCTGCCACACCTCAAGTGTTTCATGGCTTCAACTGTTGGTGCATAATAACAGACCTGGTAGTCCCATGCTTTACTGTTAGCTCCAACGCCACAACCAGTGGGGTCAGCACACTCCACGTAATCCTGGTAGATGTCGTTACATGTCTTGTGAACTACGGTACTCCCATTGTAATACATGCCTAAAGCAACAAAACAGGCCTAGTTTAACAAAGCAGGCACGCTTTGCCTTTATCCTCACTTCGCCAGCCAACACAGACAGCTTCGTGTAGAATAAACTTCAGTCAGTTTCCTTATTTAACTGACAACTAGTACCTCATTTGGAAACATACCCTGAGTTGAGGATTGCCTGTTAGTAACCTATGATTTTGCATTTTATAAATGTTTCATAGAATATATAAAACATGGAGTGTTTGTTGTTTTGGTGATATTCTGTATCCAAACAACTACTCAAGACTGTAACTAATTCTTAACATCTTTATTAAGAAAATATTTAGAAGTGTTTGGTCCGTAGGACAATGTTTGTGTCACTGCTGCATGTTTGCTACAAACTAACACCAGTGCAGAATATGTGAAGAGCGACAACTTGCTGAGATGCTCTCGTTGCCGAGTGGCATCAAAGTGACTGTTACATGTCACATAACAGCATCATTTTTACAATTAATTACGGTTCACAATCACCTAAGTAGCCTAATGAGACCTTCTACATCAGATTCACTTTCAGCTGAGTGCTCAGCAATAATTTTTTGGGACGATGTCATGATAATGTCTTAGACAATTTTGTTAAAATCTCACAAAATTTCGGACAGAAATAATTGCTAAAATTGCCCATTACAATTTTCAAAGGTTTCCAAGATTGTTGAGAATGCCCACGACTTCTCATAACAGTGTCTGATAGTAGCTATGGTAGAGAGTTTGAACATGGTAAAGCATTAATTCGATTTATGAAAAGTAAAATTCCACTTGTCTGCCACATTGTGTCCTAAATTGGTGAGATTCTAACAGTATTTAGTCGGGGAAGCTCAGATGTGATCACCTAAGCCATGTCATGATACATTTTAATGTTTCTTGTTTAAAGACGATGAATAATTTTTAGAAACTAAGGAACAATAAAAAGATATTGGGGATTAGTACAGCTAGTAAACATTACAACGGCTTAGTTTATACCACTTACTTATTGCTTCTAGAATTCCTTCGATAACATTGGGGCTGTTCATGACTTTCTTGCAAGCAGCCTACAAATACAAACAAGCTGACACGATGAAATAACAAACAAGTAAACTCTTAGTGCCACAATATTTAACCAGTAAAGCGCAGGTTGCACAGAATTATATTTTGAACAACTGCAAAGGGGAAATAGTTACGTAAAAATGTGTCTTGTGAGTATAAACATGTTTCATTACCATCAACACGGATGTCATGAGAGCGAAATATGAAGTGGGTTGACGTATCTCTCTGTAATTATCATATGTAATCAGCATGCTACATGTACACGTCATTCTTAAGCACAGATTACATAAAACTTATAAGTTTCTAGTAGTCTGTTGTGTAGCACAAGAAACTGTAACACTGCAGATCAAAACGTAGTCATCACTTTATAAGAGTACTGTAGCAGCTGCATAACATTAATATGCAAGCTTAACTTTGCAGGAATGCTCCTTTCTTTGACTGTGGTCAAAGGTCATGGGATACAAGCAGACGACGGGCAAGAATGAGTGTGCCTCTTAACGCTCCCATTTTGTCAAGTTAGAAGTGTGTTTTGCAGGAACTTCACGCCGTCTGCTTGTATGCCATGACTTTTAACCTCATGACCTTTGACCACATGGCCAAGGAAAGGAGCCTTCCCTACCTGGCATCTGCATATTCTAAAATCTAAATACTTCTCACCTTGACGGGATAACTATCTTCAAAGAATGTTGTTGGATACGGGTAGTCGAACATGGCCAAGTATACAAAGGCATTTCTGACCCAGCCCAACAGGTGTCTGTACTGGTCGTCCGTGGAGACCACATTACACAAACGTAGAGAGCTGGAGAGTTTTCTCAGACCTAAAATAATATTTTCACAGTCAATCAAAACAAACATCCAAGCAACCAAAGTCTTAAAATACAAAATAACATTTTCTTTAATTTGCTTTAGGGTTAGCTCACAGTAAAATGTCATCAATTTCCAACAAATTACCAAAATTAACCTTTCTTCATTTTTAAAGATTCTAAAACTGTTGTGAATGCTCATAATTTCACAAAACATTGTCTGGTGGTTGTTACGTGTATGGCACAGGACTATCTAATGAAAAAATATTCATTTAGTGCTACGTACATTTTCAAAAAACATCAAAAAACAAAATTTCAATTGTCCACCACATCATTTCCAAAATTTGTGAGATTTTACGGAAATCAATTACTCACAATACCCGTGAAGTTAAAAATTGCATAGAAGAAAATTCCTTAAAATGAAATTACAGTTAAATACAAGAGATGTGGAAAAATGTTAATAATCAATTCAGTTTTGTTCAACCACTAGTGAATGCATATGGCAAGATGCCATTCATCGGGCGTAAATGCCTAAGAAGTGTTATGCAATTGGAACTCAGTGATTATTCACTTATTTAGCACACAAGATGGCTGACAAGGCAATTTGTATTTTGCCGAATTTCTACACAAAACATGGCTTGTGTCGTTAAGATGCCGAAAAACAACACACGGTGAAGCTTGTACTACTTATGTCAAAGTCATACACAGTCTTGGTAATTATTTTTGTGCAAACTAAAAGGAGAAATACTGGACATTAAAAGTGAATGAGTGAACACATTATTTAATAAGCATACGAATTATGGAGTAATCGTACAGTGGGGAAAACTGCGATGTCTTGGTGGTCTAATTGCCCTCTATGACTATTTTATTAACAATTAAAAATTAATATTAATAATGTAGAACTCTAGAAAAAAGCACAGTCAGACTCATAAGAGACTTTCACATTAACTATACTTTGTGCAATGTTCTCCAAAACGCCGATAGCGATTGTTTTTAAAATGTAGTCTCTTTTGCATGAGGGGCATTTGATATTTGTGAAAAAACTCCAAATTGCAAACAAGGAAACTGATATGATAATTAAGAAAATTGTGACAGCATTTTTGAGATTTTATCACTAAAATTTTGTCTTTAAAAATGGCCACATCATTGCTGCAGAATACGACCAACATATCCGAAAGTGGGAAGGCATGGCCATCTCTATAAAAACATTTGCAAAATTTCATGAAAGAAACATCAAAGAAGTCCAAAGATTATGATATAAAAGAATTGCCATAAGGGGGCATACTCAGGTATTTGAATTATCCGTACACGTAGTAACTTTCAAAAAGATCTTTAAGAGATACACTTTTTTTTTGCATATGCGAAAAAGTTGTCGCAGCAGTCCATAACACAGTGGGCAGCTGTTGTCACACTTTTGGAAAAAAACAGCAAAAAACTCTGCAACAGAATCAGGACCAAGAGCTGTGGATACGAAAAAGTCAAGATCACCATCAGGGGGCAGCACAGTTGTCAGACTGGTCTAAAAATCAACATAATCATGGTCATCTGATCAGTAAAACAGCTACTTAGTTTCATAATGATCCTCTGAATAATTTGGTGGCCAAGGCAGATACAAAAAAATGGAAAATGAAAAGGCATTTTTGACTCCTTTGTAGAAAGTAAATTTGTAAATTTCATGAAAATCCATCAATGAACTGCAAAGAGGCAAGCGTAAAAAGTCTAAAACTGCCACTAGGGGACACAGAATCGCTTAGGTTTGAAACTCGTCATTCTCTAGCCAAAACCAATGGAACGCATTTGTCAAAATTTCAAAAACATCATCCGTAGTTTTGAGGAGATGCAGCAAGCATGCAAAAAGCAAACTTGCCAGCAGGGGGCACCTATTAAAGTAGCAATATGTGAAATTTCACAAAAAATCAGCAAGGAATTTCAAAGATACACTCAGGCAAATGTAAAACAAAATTGCCACTAGGTGTAGAGTGGCAGTCGTGTGGGTCTGAAAAACATTGATGACAACGATATGCACCATACGTGGGCACATAAAAAACACATGGTCATGTGACTAAAAGTGCTTGCAGATTGGTATCAAGTCAAAAATCAAATCTACATGCTTTCTATTTTCAGAAAATAGGCGGAATATTTGCTGAGAGTTAAAATTTGCAGTTTTGTAGATAATTATGCAGCTAAATGCAGACATGTTGGCAAGGTCTTATATAACCTCAGTAAGACACTTTTTATTGACAAACCTTTTTTTCCTTGCTGTTTCAGATAATCCATAGCCACAAAAGCTTGCTTCACTTTAGAAACGCACAACGGACTGACACTCAGGAAGTCCTACAAGCATAGAAAGATGAGTCAGTCCAGCATACCATCTGGCAGACTTGCACACACACATTCACATACAGGTACACATACACACACAGCTAAATTTATGGTATATTCATCATTTTGAGAAAAGGACACCACCCAAAATACATGAGAAACTTGAACTGTTAATGAATAATGAAAAAATAGAATGCAATCTCCATTTAAATTCCAAGGCAATTACTGCATTACCAGTGACTTTACAGCAATAAAACACTGCTCGACATAAAGCACAGTATGGTACAGCAAGACTAATGACTTTTTAAGCTGCATCCCAGCTTAACCGGCTAAAAACAAAAATCCAAATATGCCGTTTACTCTCATCTCGAATTCGTCTCTTAATATCTCTTACCGTGACAGGTTTCCATTTCCTATACCAACCAACCTCAATAAACCCTAGGAGCATTCTCTTGTGTATTTATTGGTTTTAATGATCTTGATGTAAATGGAATCCTACCAAAAGTAGTGAATATTATGAGACTGATCCGATGAGAGCAAATGGCACAATTCCACACCTATTGCTCAACATTGCAAAATATAGCGTTAAAACTGTTTGACTTCTGACATTGAATTCCCACAACACTTTCACCATACCGTAGTCACTGGGGTACATAATTGGCACGTAAGTCTTGATGCGGATCAAAAAGATTGCATGGATGTTGAATAACGAACTGGATTTAAATATGGATTTGGAATCCATTGTCGTCTGAAGATGAAACTTAACGAGAGATGCTGAATTTTAAAATGGTGAAAGTAACCAGAGGATGACTTGACATCCATCACGTGGTCCTAATAAAAGTCTGACATCTAATAAGTATGTAAACTGTGAGCAGAATTAAATCGTGTTGCCATGATGAGTTACACGGGAGCAAGCATTTTTATGCGAAGAACATTAATTGCTTCACTGCCAACATGTCAGCAGTGAAGTTCCCCATTACACAACGATGCTCTTTTGGGGCTAAGTAAGTGCAAGATTAAAAGTTACATAAAAACACGAATCACAGTGGAAATGGCAATTAAGAAAGAAGTCATTTAAGAGGAGTTTTAATATGTTGTTGCAAACACTTGGAGTTCTCAATGAAAACTGAATGTCCTATCAGGTTAGCCTAAAAACAAATCCATTTTGTACTTACTCTGGTCACATCTTCGAAAAAGAAGTCATGGCTGCCGACATTTCCGACCAAATAAATTGGAGCGCTGGCCGCAATGGCTCCGTCCACCAAATTTGGGTATTTGAACCTCATGTAGGCACTGAGCATACCTCCGTAGCTTAAAGTAAGGAATAAAAGAAAAATGCTGGTCAAGTTTAACAGTTTAGCTAGAATAATGTACATTACTACCATACTGAGTACCTCGGATATACGCAAACCGATCACATGGCTATTATGTGGAGAATATCTGCTTACACTGGTCATCACTCAGATTCCCTCAGCCCCAGACAACTTTAATGATGCCTATTCAGCCCGTCCTTTGTATTGATGAAAATCTGAGCTAATGAAGAAAAAAGGTAATAGCTAGCGCTACTCTCGGCAATGGTGGTTGTTATTACTACCAAACTTTTTTTCTGGCATTTGCACAGAGTTACAGCCTACAAATGCGGAGAGCAGTTTTAACTTCCTTTGGTACTTTTTAAATATTACAAAATGACTAAAAAATTATCTTGACAAAGGGTCACTTCCCAAGAGAACGATGGTTTAAAACATGTTTCATACCGGTTTTCGTTACTTCATTTTTAATTCTCCTGTCTAGTATTTTTTCTTACAGAGAACAGGATGATATCTTTTTGTTTTATAATTTTAAACTTGAAGTACCATATAAACAGTGGTAGATTTTGATCGTCAGCAAAACTTAGTTTAGTTAATGGTGAACCCATCCCTGAACTTTCCAAATTACAGCTGCTACTCTAAACATTTCACAGTGAACAAAACCACACGTCATCAGTTCAAGTTTAATCTCAGAACTCAGACAAATAATATATACAGAAGTACGAATTTGGCGATAGTCAAACTGAAGAATCTCCGACTACATAACTAATCTAGCTTTTTGTCAGTCATAAGAAATGAAGACTGGGCACAAGTTAAGTACAACTGTTTCCTAGTCAAAAATCTGGTTATACGCGACTGAAAGAATATTAATTAAAAGAATAATTCATGTGATATTGTTAGCTCTGATGGGCATTTGTAAATCCACAGAGCATGTCAATACACATGCTCGTTTATCTTCAATCGTACCTAATGTTTGTACTTTTTAGTTTATTAGTGCATCGGTTTTTAAAATTGGGAAACCTTGCTTGGTTGTTTTTTCCTGCTGAATACCGCTGAGGTGTTCAGTTTTAACGAAAATTATTGGTTGATGCAGTTTGAAAATTGCCCAGTATGTACAGGCAGAGATGTTTACTACAGTTTATGGTCGGGTAATTACGCTTAATTAGGTCTTGCTCGCACCAGACAATACGGTCATCACAGCCGTATCCAGCTCCGGTGCTGCACTCTCTTTGATCCTAGTATAAGCCGCTGTGAAGGAGAGTCGTGAAAATTCTTGCATATGTCAATTGTCATACAGTGTTTGATTTTACTTTATTTCTCTTTCTGTTGACAAAGGACGTTATTACATAAGAAAATGTCAGTTGATACATTCTTGTATACCTATGCATATCTTTAACATGAATTCCTTGTAAGCGTATTATTCACAGTTTGATGCTTCTACAATCTAGCTACAAGACCTTCTAAATCAGTCAACAGGGCACAGTGAATGAGCATGAGCAATTTGGTCCCTGGGATTTAAGCTTCGTCACATGGATGGAGTATTTTGGAAGCATGTGAAATTTAGGGATGCCAGTTTGGAGATTTGAAGTGAGTGTTTGGTATTTTTAGCTATAATTTGGAGGCATTGGCTTTACTCAAAAGTCAATTTTTGTTTGGATTCAATTTGTGGAAGATCATTACTTCTCAAGTACTATAATGTGAGACACATGGTTAAACCTGGTATGAGCATAACTCAAGGATTCAAACATAAACTGCTTGAAAGATAGTGGCTTGAACACAGTTAAATGCATCTCTAATTCAGTTTGTGCCATTTAGTCAATCAAATCAGTCCTGCTTTCAAATCACCTTGTGTCAAAAGTTATGACAATTTTGATTTTCAGCAACACAGTTTGTCACTTATTCCATTCTCAGATAAGTAACAATTTCTTGAATTGGAATAGCCAAATGCAGTAAGTACATGTTTCGATTGGGGCCCTTTGTTTAGCTCTGTAATACGTGGATTGCTTTAATGAAGAAATACACAACTAATAGGATGTATTTCAGTGTGAAATTTGAGACTCCTGATCTGCATCTACAGCAATTCACATCTGGGATATAGCATCTGGCTCTGTGTCTATTGGGACGTCAATCTCAAACAGTTCACAATTCCAAGTGAATTACCTACCTGCCTCCAAACACTATTACAGGGGAGAGACTAGCGTTCAAAGACTTCTTGAGATATGTAATCAAAACAGCGTAATCAGCCATCGCTTCCTCCGATGTTAATGCACCGATGAATGGCTTCTCAAAACTTCTGTTGCCAAACGGTAATGAGTCTCCATAGAAACGCTGAAAATATGGAAATTGAAGATGTTTTGTTTCCTATTATCCCGGTATCACGCGGCAGATCAGAAAGCATGAAATTAATGAAATATGGCTAAGGATGTTGTAAAATTTTCTCGCAAATGAATAAAGATATTTTGGATTAAGTTATGCGGGAAACGGGAACAATGCAGTACATGGGAGAAACAAAACTGCTCAAAAGATCACAGTAAAAGAGCTGCAACCAGGTGCCTGCATTTTGCTTTTTTGATTGGCAGTCATAATCTGGCCCATTGTCCTCTCAGTCATATAGACTTTTAGATATAGCATACTTCTTTGGTCCAGCCGTCTGACAAACCAGATAATTAACCCTGACAAACTCTTCCTGATGATTCCATAAAGTGACAATGACTGATTTAAATGAAATTTGATTGAGATTATTAGAGATAACTTTGTCTAAAAAAGTCCTCAGTAAGGTAGGACTTGATTTCAGGGGTTTAAAAGAACTGAGTTTGTCATATACCTTGAGATAAGGGTCTACAAATAGACTTGCAAAATCATTTTACAATGCGCTAAGTAAAGTATCAGACAAGGTATAACAGACTGTTCATTTCAGACTCAGAAGTCATTTTCTGTAACATTTTTGATGAATGTTAGAATAATGTAACCATTAATTATAAAATTGATAATAAACTTGAAAAACAAATGTAATAATTAATATCAGTTAACTATTTAATGTAATAATTAATATCAGTTAACTATTTTGAAAGTCACAAATATTTTGAGGACTTGTTAAAACAACTTGTGGTGGTAAACTTGATTATTGCACAATTTCTCGTTATTGTAAACAACTTGTTGTGGTAAACTTGAGTATTGCACAATTTCTTCAGAAAAGCTTTAGTTCTGCTAATTTCCCAGTGTAGTTCTGACAAACAGGATATGATCATCAAAACATGTTTTGGAGTGGTCAGCCACAGGTGGGTTGATTCTAAGAAACACCCACACGGATGTACTTATGCCTTGACCAGTGTCCATGTGATGTTTTCATATCTTAGAGTATAAATATTTTTGGAGCAGAAATAAGCATCATTCTCATAAGAAAAAGTTAAGAGACAACGAAGCACAGTAACTTTGGAGAATCAAGTATTTTAGGCAGATAACTGCGTCTGTAGAGTTTCAAGGAGTGTATTCAGTCACTGACAAGGATCATACTGATACACAAAACAAGAATTGGATGTTCATGCGTGGATAAGATCAAAGGGAGCAATTTCTAAGTCTCATTAGAGTTTATGAGCTATGAAATGTTCTAAGATATAATGTGTTTTAAGATAAATGTTGGTTTGTAAAATGTGATTTATACCAATTCAGTTAGATTTGAGTAATTTTGACATATTTCTTAGAGTGACTACTGTTAACAGTTTAATTTAGATTCAGTTTTATGTAATATTGTTTGAAAATTACAGCTCCCCCTAAGTAAGATAACAAGTTTCCTTGTCAAACCTCCTCATTTACTAATCATTTACTAATGCAATTAAACACAACTTACACTACAATATGGATATTTGCACTACAATATGAATATTTGTAATTAACTTTCACTGGTGATCTTTCATGATGGCATTCTCTCTGCTATTTTTAAAGTCTTTGTATTCAGCTACAGCTTGCCACATACAAGATTGTCACTCAACTTGTCCTGTCAGTGTTTTCAAGTCTAAGGCAAACTAGCAACTGCACTCACACAGATAATACTTACATTTCATAGAATCAATTACAGACATCTTCATGTTAATTTATTTCAATAGCATACATGATTGCAAATACAGGATAACAAAACAATGCAATAAAACAACAAATAAAATTAGGAATTAGGATTCCCTCTCAACATTAATACTATCCAGTAGTTCTATTCTTCTCTTCATTAGCGCACAATGTGACCAGCAAGCTTGCAGTGTGTAGACGTCACAGTAACATTTACTAAAATTCCCATAATTTGTAAACAGGTAATCAGCCAAAGAATATGAAATTTTGGGAATCATTTTTGGGCAAAATAATTGGAGAATGTTATGCAAAATATGTGGAAAATTTCAATTCAAAGTAACAGACAAATTAATCAAGGGTTACCAAATTATTAAAAACCAGAATAAATAAAGTTGGTTGAGCAAGCTAACCTCTGCTTTGCAGTGGCAATTAGCACAGTACCTGCTCAAAGGAATCAATGAATTCTGATCAGTCACTTATGTACAGTGAAAGAGGTTAACTCACCGAATCAAAAATAAAATTATAACCATAGGACTTAAGATTTTTGTAAAGATGATCCACTGACCATGTAGAGGCTATAATTAACACCACTTGACAAGAATATAGGCTTCAATCTACAACACTAGTAATGAGGAGAGTTCACTAGCTTAACATTCCAATTATCAGAGGATCATTTAACAGAGTGTAAAGTCTGTCAGCCTGGTAGAGGAATTTCAGCAGGTAACAAGAACAGCCACTTTTCGTTTGAATGTTTTCTTTGAAAAGGACCATTTCACTGTTTCTACAAATTATAAAGACGAAATGGGATTTGCCTTCATTCAGATGTGGTGAAAAATAAAACTAAGCCATCCTTGAAATTTCGAAATTAGTGCACTGCCAGAGAACTTATTGAGAATTTAGTGCTATGATTACAATGATGTCACCGCACTTTGGTACGGTCCCAATTGCAACTTTGACGACCCCCAGCAGAGGGGCAAATTCACTATGGTCTGGACCCAAACCATGATACTGTGATAGTACCGTATTAGTTTTTACAGGTACCATGTCAGCATAGGTTGCCCCAGAAGCAAGGAGAATCAAGGAATAAGCATTAATGGGTTGGTAAAACTGGATTCTGGTTTCACAACTTAGGCACCTCTTCAATGATAAGTGCAACAAGAGCCTAAGGTACGTTACAACCTTGTACAGTGCTGTGAACCTAACAGCAATTTAGCAGATTCACCCAGACACCTTTGATACAGCATATATATCCAAACAGTTTCTAAAATTTTGACGATTTTTTGTCAGAGTTATGGAGAAAACCGGGCACTAGTAAATGAGATGAAAAATAACCCTAAATTGTTTGGAAAATGGTCAGAAATTTTGTTATTGAAATTTCAGTGATTTTTGATGAGATGAAATATTGCCAGCTTATTAAAAACTTCACATTCACCGGTTGACAGAGCTAGTTACTAGTAAAATGTTTAAAAATGAAGATGGCATTAGGGGTACAAACAACCTAAGCTCAAATTGTCCAAATAAAGATTAAAATATACATTTTCTGTTTGAAACAGCACCAGTATCATAAAGCTCTCAGCAAGAAAACATTATTACCAAAGTGGTAGTGTCTTTCTTAAGGCCCCTGGCCTAATATTTGCACTCAAAATCTAAACATTTTTGACATTTTCCATTCTACTTTAGTATAAATTGAAGATTGATGACTGTTATCTGAGCTCAAGTACGTTATCGTTTATCCTAATGAGTATCTAGTCCAGGTTCACACTCGATGTCCCTAATAGGTTTGGGCTTCGAACTCGATAAAAAATTGTGGTTTTTCAGTAAAATCTAAATTTTTTATTTCAAACTCGCAGCGATAATGCTAGATTTATCAAGTGCAAGTCAGGAATTACACAGTCACCCACATACAACATAGTGTAATCAAATACAAATTAACAGACCACTTATCTTGAGTTCGCTCAGAAACAAAATGCCAATGGCAAAAATAACTTCAGAGTTTGATTTGACGTACAAAGATAAGACCCCTCCTTCAGGTCTCGGCTACATATGCATTACCACCGAAATGGCCAGTAACTGTAATCATTGCAAATAAACGTAACATGAAAAATATCACATTTATTTGGAATTTCCCAAGGGTAACCTAGCTTACAAGATAGAGATACAAATTAAAACATGCCTGTAGACTACTTGTTTTGGATGTAGGTGAATTCAATAAATCTTGTGGTCTCAAGTTATTAATTTATCTGCTGCTAATCTGCTTACTCAGACAATCAGTGATTGAATTTTCACCCACTTCAATGTTGAAAATAAGCCAAGGGTTACCCAATTTGCTCACAAAATATAATCACAGCTGGAAAGATCAATTGACACAAGCACACAGAAAGGTGGATATATTTGTTGAATTCACTACTTTGTGGAAGTTGAGGCAAAAACGCAGGAGCTCTGACAAAAACTAACTTGCAAATTTAGTAAATTTTTGCTCTGAACTTTTTACAGTTCTCCTAAAATAGATTTTGAGTGCAGCAAATAATGGATTTGTGATCAAATCATTGTGTGACTAACTTTGATATTGATGCACGAAGATACATTTCGATTGTATTGTTAGGGTGAATTTTCACCTTTAGGTCTCAGTGAAAAAATACCCAAATTCATCCAAGAACAAATGATAGGCCAATCGATCTTCTAAGTGTATATTGCCCTGAACCCATAATTTTGACAACAGCGAGGAACATTAAATGCATAATAATTAATATACCACCATAAGGTGTAAATGACAGTGCTTGGTTGTTCACATATTAATGCTTTGTCATGGTGTATATTCTTTTGACTCAAAAGACATTCTGAAGTACACTGGAATATGGTAAAACAAGTATTTTACATGCCAAAGGCTGCAGTTATGTAGGGAATTAACATTTGTTAAATAACATCTTTCAGGCAAAGTCTCAGTTGCAATCAGACAATTAATCATACCCAGGCACGGATCCAGGGGAGACAGAGCACACACTCCCTTCATTTTACATTGCCTAGGTCTAATGAAGGGATGTCAAAACACCCACCATGATTAAGAAATCTCTCTTCAGAAATAATTGCCAAATAGAACTATTTCCATTTTCAACTATTGACTACATTTGGTTTATAATAGCTGTCCAGCAGAAATCGTGTCTATGGTGAACGTTTCATCAATGTTATATTTTTATAGCTGCAGTTCAAACTGTTAAGCATGATAAAATCAAAAATAGAATTGAACATTTTACCTCTTTGATTCATAAAATCGGTCCATAGCGCTCATGCACAATCTTGACTGCATAATTTTACCCCTCTAAACTGTGGGGCACTTTCTTGAATTGCTGGTGGTTTCGATGTTCTTGTCCATCATGAAAACAGAATCTTGTTATGGTAAAGAATTTTTCGACAAGACCGATATTATAAATTAAAGTAAAAGGCTCAATTTAATTTTCATTTTTTTCTAGCTCTATGCAGCCACACCAAGAATATTGTGTTTTTAATTGAAAAGCCAGTGCTTACCATATCTATTATCGAACAAATTGGATAAAATTTTGGATCCGCAGCTAGATGCCACACTCTAAAATTGTTAGTGTTTTGTCTTACACTTGTGTTGCCCTAGATTGGGGCCTTCTGAAGAGATTTCTTTTGTAGCAAAACAAGAGCCTAAGTCCCCTACGGTAAGACGTGGAGAATGAGGTGTAGACAAAGAACTTCCAACATGAGTTTCCAACAGCTAACCACATTAAATAAAACTCCAAATCCTCCCACACAGCCAGTTTTGCCACAGCCACATTGACAATAATGTACACTTGAGAAATGCACCACGGTACCCAAGAAAATAGAAAGACTACAGCGACGACAATATTGACAACATAATTGTTTGGAATATTACGCAACTCATCAATCAAGCCGCTCTCGAATAGTTCTCGTTTCTCTTTGTACGACTTGGAGCAAATGTACAAGTTAGTGAAGGCAAGAGCAAACGCCGGAGGAACGGCAACGAGAATGCCGCAGGTGATGAAATACGCCATCTGAGATTTCCAGTCGATAATGCACAGTTTGGCAGCAGGATAGTACTTGGCGCGGAACTGACCGAATAGTGGTGGTGCGCATATACTGCAAGCTGTGACCCAGGTCAGTACGATCCAGCATATGAAACGTGTCCGTTGACCTTTCTGACACTCATACTTGAGAGGTTTTTTCACAGCCATATAATTGTCTGTACTGACCAGCACGAAAGAGTACAAGGAAGCTATCCATAATATGGCTGCTAGGTAGGCTTCAATTTGGCAAAATGTTTCGCCGTATATCCAACTGGGGAACAATGATGTCAGGAATGAAAAGGGGGTCACCAGTATTCCAATCGCCAGATCAGCCAACGTCAACGAGCACAGATAAAACCTGTTCATGGTGCGTAAAGCACTGGTTTTAAACAAGATAAGCAATGTGATGATATTCGTCGAAACAATCAGGAGTGTTTCCAAAAGTATGACATAACTGCGGAAGTCGAACTTCATTTGCGTAGTGCCATCCACAGTCGAGTCCGTGTCCCTAGTGATAGGAGATGTAAGAGTCTCAGCAAGAACAGAGGTTGTCTGCACCTGACTCATTTTCATAGCATGTTGATCCCTTCAGTTTTAAGGAAATTATCAGCACACTCTCAAGCAACCTTCTTCAAGACTGCTATTTACAATATGGAACCTCATCACTGCTTGCTTGACAACTCGTACTATAAACACTCCCCTCTTCCATGTGCCACGATTCCAGAATCAATACACCGTGTCAGTACAACGAGCACCCTTCAAGTTTATATCACTTTAATTAATTCCACTGTCTGACTCAAAGAAAGTGAAGAGAACTGACTAACCAGACTTCATTTCCTCAAGTGGTATTTTGCCAAGTACAATGCAGTCACTTGCACTGACTCACTCTATCTCAAACACATGGTTCAGAGGTATAATTAGTCCAATCAAAACACCCACAAATATGCCTACTTAAAAAATATGTGTCCCAACCATTGTCTTGCCTGGTTAGATACAGTCTTTAGCATCACGAAACACATAAGACCTAGTCGGATGAGAGTAGGATGACACAGTCACAGACACAGGCCTGCTGTGAATAACAGGAGGTTGAACAGTTTGTTCCGCATTGTTTCATTGTACTTCCGAGAAAGTGAGACAACCACAGCAACCATCTGGGTCTTCGCAAAGATCTCACTGGATGCCGATAAGCTGGTTTCCTCCCATTAAAAAACCCACAAGTCTGAGTCACCAAAACCTTGTCATCTCAGCTAGCTGTGCCATTATAAACACATCCATGTAATTCCCACAAAAGGTCACCTCTGGATGTCATGTTTGTCAAGCACTTGCCAAGCTCAGCATAACCTAATTAGCAACTTGGTTAAGGCAAACAGGCTTGCACTGATTAATATGTTTGATGAGAACCTTAATTAACTTGTTCAACCTTGATACCAACACTAGGATTACACTTCTGAATGGGCACTGATTGCGGACAGCTTATTCAGATCCTTTCTTCAACACGATCATGTCGGTCATGTACATGGAAAATCTCATCTGTAAGCTTTTCTTGGAGCTTGAACAGGCATTAGTAGATTCCTCCCTAACATCGTATTACAGGAGATAAAATGGGCAGCTCCCGACACTTGATTGCTTATTTATGAAGTCATTGTCACACTCCAGATATCCAGTGTCTGCGTTTCATCAGTAAGTCCACCCACAGCGACGCACATCTTTCTGCTTGAAACTTGTCTGAAATTCATCAAGACATAAAAATTAACAATATAACAATCCTAAAGTGTAAATTGATGTTGAGTTTTACAGCTAATGCTGACGTTAGTACTTTGTTCATTTTTCAAAACAAATCCAGAACTAGTAACATGTTAATTATTTAGTTATTAAAACCAGTTATTGAAAATAATTGCCAACACTCACAGTAAAATGTCAATTGAATTTTGAACAAGATTAATCACCAAAATTGCTATTTTTATCATTTGTTAAGGGCTCCTAACAGTGGTGAGAATGGACACAATTTTTCAAAATACTGTCACCAGATGGCAGCTATGGCACAGATCTGGAACATGGAAAAGCACTGATTTGGTGCAGTTGTGTGAAAAATTGAGAAAATGGAATTTCACTTGTCCCTCATATTGTGTCATAAGTTGGTGAGATTTTAAAGTGTTTTTCAAATTCCCAAAAGGCCTTAGACCTGAAAAACAAAATTATGAAGCACTGCTAAAAACAGCCACATCGAATTAAACTCATGCCAATGATGACTCATTGTTAGAAGCAAGTCATATGACAAAACAAAGTCCCACAGTTCCACCAAGCCTTATGCTAGATAACAAGGTGAAGATTCATCATGATGTCCGCACCACATCAAGGTCTAAGCAGTAAGAGTAAGATGATGATTTTGTGTTTGACATAATTTATGCAGGTTCCTTGACAATGTGTTGATGACAAAACAAAATAAAGGCTACCAATATCAATGAGAACACGCTGAGTTTCGTAATATACAATCGTCATGTATGTAAAGGCAGTTAGGTGATATTTTGGTGCAAAATGGTCAGGTAAAAATTGTAGAATCCCCCAAAACAGGTAAATGAAGAAAGCGTAGGTTAAAATCCCAGGTCAACTCAAGTCTTAGAACAGACGAACTGCTGCGGTGTAAGAATCAAGGTATGGATCACCTGTTATTCACTAGTAGAAAGTGCAAGAAAACAATAGTTGGCATGATAAATGCTGCATGATACCCTAAACTCACAAATCACCAACTGCACACAGAGTCAAAAATAGAACACTTACAGAAATTCTACACCTTTTTCACACAAAGAATAGAAAGGACAACTGGGATTTTACTATGATTGTCAAACTTTTCCATAAAGATACACAGATTTTTACTTTGTTAGAAGCATACCTACAATAATCCCATCACCTATAGCACACAATGTGCTGGAACATGTGAAAGTTTATATTTAGACTCGAGGGTGGGAGCTAGGCATTGCTGGAGCTGGTGACCACTATACACGTCAAAACCAAATCAAATGAACGCCATGAGAGAGGTGATGGTCATTGAATTTAACCAGCCAATTCATTAAAAATAGCATGGATGGGTTTAAGAACCTTTTGAAAAAAGACCTCTGCTAAAAATCAAGTGATGAGCATTTTCTCTTCAAACAATGAGGCTTAAATTTTAAAACAAGTCAAGATCACTAGCTCTTTTTCTTTGGCATCATCTTTCTGTACTATGAAGATGTCAAAAAAGCAATAATTGGTCAAGTTTACCCATTACTTGTTGCAAAGTAAACCCACGCTGAAAAATAGAGAATGGTAATTATTTTTGTGTGAAATAGTTGAAGAATTAACAATGACCGTTGATTTTTTTCAATAAGTTGGCAGAGTCAGAAAACAGTTACACCAGAACAATATTTGTTGCAAAAACGATCACTTCTGCACACAACATCATGTATTCTACAGTTGTCAGAAACATTATTTCTACTATTACAACAAGTAGCTTCCAAATTCAGTGTTCTGCATCATAGAAACTGCCTGTAGTAAACTGCAATATGTACAATGAACTGGATCCAAAGGTAATCAAAAATAGTGTACTAACTTGAAATGACAAATATGTCATGATGTTAAATCATCACCAGTAGTTCTTAAACTTGATGGCTCTGATTTTAGGTCAAATCAATACACGAAAACAAACAACAAGTGATTAGCAAACAATGTCATGGTTCATAACTCAAACCATGAGTGCCATTCATGTTCATCTCATAGGAGAGCTGGGTTTCCTAAGAAAGGAATTGTCTCTGGACTCTGTATACAGTGTTGTAAATATATCTTCACCAGAGCTTTTTAATTTAACTGTATGTAGTGTTGTAAAATGACAACAATGGCTAAAGTGCGGTAACCTCAACACCCCAAAACACTTTATTGTAACACCTTACTGCAGTAAGTTATTGCAGCAACTCAAGGACATGGAGAACATCTTGATTAGAAAAAATAGAAATGAAGCAATTTTAGCAGTTGTTTTAAAAGTAAGCCAGTACATGGCAATATTTGGTGAACAAAAAAATGAAAGCGCTCTGAGGAGCTAAACTTGGCGAAATTAACAGAAAAAGACGACGATAGCGATGATGACAAAGACGATGGATATGACGACTATGGTGACGATGATGAACAATACAAGTAATGATAACATTCATATGACGAACGTAAAGGTCAGAAATCAATAAGAAATAGGCTACAGTCTTGACTGATACTTGGTGAAATTAACTGAAAAGACGACAACGGAGATGATGACGAAGATGACAAATATGATGATGGTGGTGGCGATGATGAACATCACAAAATTCATATGATGAACTTAGATGTCATAAATCAGTAAGAAATGGGCTACAGTCTAGTTCAATAGAAGCTAAACCAACATCAATCCAGCAAGAGCGTTCAACAAAGGAACAGCGCTATCAGAAAATCTCAAATAATTCAGAAAGTAGACATCCTACAGAAAAATGAAAAATATCGTCTGAAAGCCCGTTCAAAATTCTATCTAAATTGGTAGTTTCGCAACACTCCATGTTTTTGAAAAAAGTGAAATTTTGAATTTTTTTGAAATTCAAAGTCAAATAACTCGAAAACTGTAAGTCTGAGAAAAAAATTGTAGCAGTCCATTTGAAAGAGTATAGGTTAGAGAATCTACATGCAAAAATTCACGTCATTTTCTCTTCCCATTAAAAATAACACCCCAGCACAACTGAAAATGGGCCAATACGTGCCAGATCTGCCATCTTGAAAGCAACTTCCGGTTTTCAGCAACAGATAATAGCGTGTCAAAGAATACTAATACCTAAAAAATTTCGAAGCAATTGGTCATCTAATGCGCCCTCTACAAGAGAAAATGTTTTTTGCCCGAAATCGAGGTGCACATGCACAATTGCCAATATTTCCGCCATCTTTGACCGGAAGTAAATGATTCTCAGCAAAAATGTAGAACATGTATGGTACAATATATGTGCTGATTTTCAGCCATGTACCTAAAAAATTACGGCCTCTACGAGCGTTTCAATTTGATACTTAAAACAAAATGGCCACCATGTCCGCTATCTTGGATTCGATCATGACGAAAAACAATAGGCTTCCAGGTCTTCTTGAACTTGAGGTTGTGTGTACATTTCGTGGAAATCGGACGAAAAATGCGAACTGTAGAGTGCGAAAATACAAAAAAAAATTATGGCAAAGCAACATACTTGTCCGAATTCGAAGAAATCCGCCCAGTAACAATGGCTCGAATACTGCCATGAAAGTTGCAACCAGGCAACAGGGAATAATGGGATGTCCATCCAGTCAGCTAAAACAGTTGCTGAACCCTAATTGACATCAGACAATTTATTTGATGTGCTCACAGAGCACACCAGATCCCCTGGGAAATATGTAATGAACAACAGCCTCTAACGATAGACATGTGAGAAATTAAGCTCAATTCACTGAGAAAATATGTGCGTCTAGCATAACAAATAGTGACTCTGGAAATGATGTCTTGAGAATTACATCAATTATGTTCGTAACAAGCTTTGGTTGAAATTAATGTCCTGGGTGGGCACAAGTATTTGAAAACCAGAACCATACCTAGACACAATATCTGTCAAAACCTAACTTCCAATAACTCCAACCTAACAAATTGTCCCTTGTCCCTAGACAGCTAGGAGGCCTGGAAGGCAAAAAACGGGCATTATTCAAAGTGGTTCACCAAGCATTTTTCTAGTTTGTTTCTCAAAATTTTGAAATGCTGTTGATGACAAATCATTTTTCTTTTAGTTGCAAATTTCAGAAAAACGATCTGTCATCTGCTCGTCACTGTCCATTTACTCTCGTTTCCTTATTTGGCTTCAACACTGCTCCCATGACACCTAGAGAGGAGTCTCAGAGTGAATGCGATGTGGCGAGTCGAAAGGCTCTCAGCGATTCCTTGAATTTTTTGCCATGAGTACAGATAACAAATTTTTATTACATCTCAACCACACCCAATTAGTTTTCATCAACGTATATTTCACAGTTGTTTTTATTTCTGTTATATTGAAAAATTATAAGTTTTTAAAATAAAATATTTTTGTTTTTGGTTTTTCATACTTTTTCTACAATATTCCAATTATTGTTCTGCAGGACATTTTTTAAACTTTAAGAGAAGAGAATAAAAACACTAGTTTCTGACAAGAACACAAACGATATCCTTATCAGATTTTCGGATAAACAACCACAGTAAAAGTAATTTCTGGAACTAGATCCTGAAAACCGAGGCTAAAGAGAACCGAATCCAAAAAGTGGATCCCTTGCAGCCCTACACATAAGGCCTGTGTGCATTCTGTCAAAAACAAAGACTTGATTAATGGCACTAACTGAAATCACTGTTGGCTAAAATGTTTTTTACTCTGTTTAGAAGTAATCTTTGGGGTCGTCAACTGACAGTTCGTTATTTCTTTAGACTGACATGAAATTTCAAAAGCTTGTTCTGAAATAACACTAACATTTTGTTCCTATTAGTCTAGAAATCACACCTTTTTTGACTTAGGAACAAGTTGATAAAAACAAAAGGCCCAAATCAACACTTTTTAACAAAAAGTATGGTGTAATGCCGACTTCAACAACGCATTTTTGCCATTTCTTTGTTAAAAATGTTGCCAACTAGTCGTCACAGCTTATCGACAGTTCATTGTCAGAATTACGGTCTAAAACTCACATTCAATGTGATGTTGAAACAAGAAATGGACATTACACTCTAATCTAAATGCAATTATATACGTTTACTTAGCAAAATGGAGATTTTTTTATCTAGATAGGCCTATGTCATCTCGTACAATAATTTAATTATCAACTTGAAGTTCTTCAAGCTGAGCAAGTGTTAGTGTGAATGGGCATAGAGACCATTCTCTTTCCTCCACTGTCTTTTAATAATATCACATCAATTTCATGTCCTGAATCACTGAGAGTTTGCTTCAGAACATGCATGTATTAGCTATTAATTATAGTTATATATCCCAAGGAAGTGTATAGCACTACAGATACCCAGCTGAACCATATCCACAAATATCAATAACGCCTCGCTTTGACATTCATGGAAAATCTAATGCAGAATTGTTGTTTACAGCCAAATATCAGTAGTATAAATCCAGGCTGAGACCAATACCTTGGTTACAGATTTTCACTATATTCAAAAGGATCGAAGAGGAACATGCACATGGCACTGAAAGTGTATCACTGGAATAGGGTCAGATGCTCCCATAGAACATAACCTGGCAGTCATAAATCCTCAGCTGACAAGTTGACTTAAAGCTGGTTTCACTTCACGTGTCATGCAAATTTGACACAATGACTAAGTCAAGGTGACTCTTTGGGGGTTGGAAATGGGTCCCATTTAACCTAACGAAAGTTGAAGATCAATCGTTGAAGCTTTCTAAGCCTGTAAAAATGCATAAGTAACTTGTTGTGTAGTAAAAATATTAAAGGAAGTGTCAGGTTTCCAGTCGTTGGAAAAGCAAAATACTGTATATGAGACTTGTTGATTGAAGAAATTATGCAGGGAAGTTGTTACATGGTAACAATATTAGAAGTTGAGCAGTAGATGTAGGAAATATCCTGAATCGGGTTCAGAAATCTGAAAGAACAATAAGCACATCAACTTGTTTTCACACCTAAGTGGAGTTATAGTAGTTTTGGTTCCCGAAGACCAGAACCCCTTGAGCAAATTTATGATCTCAATATATAGCTATGTGCAACCTGTTAATTGTGAAGTAACCTTTATCTACATTTCCCCACAAAATGTTGTAGGGGTTGCTATAGAGACGGTGAAAGTAATCAAGTGCACATATTTTTCACATTTCAATACACTCGTCTGTTGTTAAGACTGCCCTGAAAAGCAACACCTTCTATGGCACAATTTCACTGTCAAAACTGTAATTCATAACTCTACTGCTCATAACAAATGACTTTACAGTTATTGTTCTTTGTTTTTGGCAAGAGATCTGACTTAGGTATATAATTGTTTGTGAATGTCCTTCTACGGAATTATGCTGCAAGAAACGGTGCTTAAGGTTAATGGCCTTGAATTCTTTACTTTTTGAGCAAAAAGGTTTCAGTTCAGAACTTAATCATTTAGTTTTCCTGACTTTCGAGAATACGTCAAGAATTTATCTGACACAAAATAGGACTAGTAAAATCGCAAAGGCCTTTCTTCACTGCCACTTTGAAAAATATACCCAGAAGATATGCCAAAGATGGAGATACAAAACTGACAACACTTCACTGAAGCCATGGCAACCCACACATCTTTATCATCCTATTAGTGAAAAACAGGGAACTAGTGATCAAGAGGTCTGGTTTCCATAGCCACCATAATGAGTTAAACATCAGGATAGACTGAACATGATTACTTAATGCCATTATGGCAAACCAAGCTCAAGATAGGCACCAGCGACAAAAACAATCCAAAGTAACTTTGGTAAACCCTGAGTGATGCAAATGGGAACTCTAAATTCACAAGGTGTCGCCAGTGGTCTTTTGCCTACAAAAGCCTGGCACATGCAGGCTATCACATGGGTCCCTCAACTTGTCACACAAATGCATACATGTATGGTGATCAACTGCTTTCTGCTAACAATTTAATCACGCTCCCACTTTCTAATTGCTGAAGGTTAATACACCAAGTAATAGGGGCTGAACGTGATTATGTCACACTGAGACACTACTCCAAATTGGACACAAGCACTATGGCGGCTGTTCCAATGACAAGTTTTCTCCCGTGTAAGAAGGTAACAATACGAAACATTCGACCAACATACAACTCTTTAACATTGTGAGAGCAGAAAACACCTTTCACTTTAACTACATTTCTAATTCTGCTGCACAAGATGGGCTGAGTGGACAAGGCTGAAATGTAATTTCTGTCATTCGTGAAAATATTGTGACGTTGGACAGTCATGCGTGAATCACATGATTCCTAAATACACAACAGTGACACGAATGGTCACAATTAAATAAAAATAAATAAGCATTCGATAATTCCACCACAGTAAATCCCTGTACAAGAACACAAGACATTTACCACCTTTTCCTCTACCGCCACCTAGTGACAAGGTGAATTGCATCGTGCGGCCTCAACATCAGAGAATGGCTATTGTCCTCAGCCATCACTATACATTAAATCCAACTTCCAAAAGCCAGTCATAACCGATCGAGCGTTTACAGTCATGTTAGTCATTACCTTATGTCTGTGACATACCTCTCATCAATGATTTATGAGATCTATATTTAATAGTATTGTATATTGTATTCTTAATTAAATAGATTTAATTAAAACACAGCAGTTTCAAAACAATATAATGGTACACTGTGGGCGGACTATACAGCGTTGCTATTACCAACACCAAGATGTGCTCATTTCCACCTCGTAAAATTTATAAGCAAGAGGAAAAACAAGTACCAAGCTTATGTCCTATAGCCTGGAGCAAGTTGAATTTTATAGCAAACATCGGACATACAACTGCATTCTTAAATACTACCATGCCCTATGTACGGTTCTCAAAATGACATGAGGATTGGACTTAAAAATCTTCCTCTTTAGTATACACGACCGGGTATCAACTAATTGAGCTGTTATTATATGAGCATCGGACATGTCATTGATACCGTTGTTTTGCTATGAATGTTCCTTCAGTTTTACTAAAAACAAATGGTCACATGAACCACCTAAGGGTAAAAAGTTAAAAAGTCAGGTTCTACAGGCTTTCTACTTCCAAAATTTATAGCATGGCTAAATAGAATTACTCAGACTTGTCACACAGCCCTGCAAAACCTTAAATTATAGCATCGCATACGGGTCAAAACGGGTGAAACTGATTTTTTTCATTCTGAAGAACTGCTAACAGTGAATCATTTGAACACCCTAGTGTGCACAAAAGTGGCAATTTGCAACATTATATTGGCTAAGAATTGATAAAAATACCCATGCCGTCACTCACTGTTCAAGCCAAGGGAAAACAGTCCATGGGGTTGAACATAATGCAGCTTACCTTCCAGACTGACAGTTAGGCTTGATTAGTTCAAAACAGTTTACATTCTGGTGCCAGCTAGCTGAAGTTCATTCACCGGCAATTTCATCAGTCAGAATTAAGGTATTATAACTGACAAAGTTAAGTCACTGCAGACACTTCCTCACACTAAGATGCAATCTAGTCTCACAAACTGGGATTAAAAACTACAGGTAACAAGGGTGAAATGAAATAGTGTCAATTTTCAACACATTTAAGAGGGAAAATGTGGATTTCAATTTTGTAAATTTCTCACAACAATAAAGGTGAACAGCCTCTTACAGCATTGTTTGGCATAGTTTAAAACAATTAAGCTGTCAGAATAACACATCTTTTTGGAGTTTGCAACACACTGTACATTAAAGCCTTTGAAATGAGGAAAACGGCATTTATGTTTTAAGCACAACTATTCTATTTAACATAAAAGCAACTTTACCCAAGCCACTACACCACAGTGGCTGCTGGTCACCTTGACTTACCTTGATCAATCCTTACAGTTGGTGTGCTGAACAGCTATGTAGCAGCTCAGTAACAGGAATGAGTCCTGACTGGTTTA
Organism: Phoronis australis; assembly: GCA_002633005.1. NCBI lineage: Eukaryota > Metazoa > Phoronida > Phoronidae > Phoronis > Phoronis australis. Next base: position 108,217 of record NMRA01000665.1, read on the forward strand.
TGGTAGTCACATGTCAGGTAACTGCTCGATGGCAATCTGCCGTTGCCTGCTACCCATTTCACTAATGTGGGTCTGGAACAACATTACAACATTACAGCTGAGAAGCAAATAAATACAGGAACTAGTAGTAAGGATAATTTGCCTGGACATTGATTTTAAAAGGTTACTTAACTCATTGAATGGATTTTGACCATTGATTTTGCAACAGCCTGACTAGTTAAAATGAAAGCAGACAAATTTCATCAAAATTTGTCTAGTTTCCACCAAGTTAAGGCAAAAAATCAGCAGAAATCAGAATATAAACAAATCAGTAGTAAAGGCCCAGCCAATACCGTAGATTTTGCAACCAACTGTGGGAAAGTTCACCTTGTTATATATTTTACTATGGTAAAATATCACTACTTTTAGATCAAAGTGCCAAAATTGATACTTTCAGAGAATAAAATTGCCCAAATTGATCTTTCTCATTTTTCAAATGCATCACTTGTTCTTTTGAACACCCACAACTGCTCAAAACACTGCACGAATAAATCCATGGTATAGATCTTGAAAATGGAGAAAGTGTCAATTTGTTGCTTCCTTATCAAATACATGGAAAAATAACTCTAGTCTGCAACTCTGTCCTAAATTGGTGAGATTATTATGGTACTGTGTTACTCCAGAGCATTCTTAATACCAACATGACAATTGGGTCATTCTCAGCTATTCAGCAACTTTGGTCCTGACTTTTTTAAATGGTATTTTTATGAAATAAAAAAATTGAAATTGGTTTGGTGTTGTTTTATTTTATTGATAACGTGCTAAAGAGACAAAAAAAATAGTTTGTGCACATTCGGTAAAAAATTACATGAATATAAGTTGCGTTTTAATTACAACGAGTGATTTTGGGGACGGCCATTTTGTGACATGTTGACAGAGTATTTGTTTCATTATGTTTTTACGCATTCGGGTAGTTTTTTCTCACATTAAAGTACACCGAACAAAAGAGTAGACATCATATTTGTGGTAGATTCTGCACAGGTAAAAAATAAACATGTTCCAAACAAAAAGAGTAAACTTCAAAACGAGCATTCGCCCCTTACGGTGTCGGTCAAAAAAATCGCTCACATCATGTTTATTTTTCTCGGTTAAGAGAACAGTGGGTCAGACTGGATTAAGAACGAAATAATTGCTTCTAAAGATGTTTTTAAAACAGTCATAATTCCATGTCTCATTGTAATCACGTATTCCTATAATCAATAAAAGAAATTTTTAATGCAAATGTCGGTCAAACAATAACGGGCGCAACTCGAGTCCAAAAACTCACGATTTCGAGCAAGTTGAAAGCCTCTGCCATAACACGAGACAAGTGACCTCACTTGTGAAGAACGTCATCACTCTTTGTGTAAATAGTCGCCGTGGAATGAAGAAGCATGGAAGTGAGTGCTGTCGGTCAAGTCAAATTGACAAGATAACGTCCGCCACACAGCGTAAATGGGCGAAGATTTGAACAAAAATTGCTAAGAATCGTGCCTTCTTTCACTGTATTATACGTATTTAGTTGCCATGGAGGATTTTTCATTAAAAATACTTTTGCATGCTGCTGCACTGTGCGACTCGGCTGTAACGTTCAGTCAGACGTTAGTTATTGACATCGCCTGGATTTGCCGCTGTGTTCAAACGTTATCCGTTGACATGGTCAACACGGTGTTGTGTCACAGCCGAACATTCATGTATTGTTATAGTAATAGTGCACTGTGATTGATTTTAGAATTTTCTTCCGAACTAGTCTAGGCTTTTTGTCCTAACAAAACACGGATATTATGAGAAAAACGAAACCGTTGATATGCTTTTCTTGCAAAATCACGTTGTGGCCGTTACTGTGTGACATTGTCAACTTGGATTTTCATAACGTCCAACCCGATCTGTTTAAGTTGCTTTGAAAATTGCTGTACGCTGAGCTGCAGTACTGATGTTAATGCCTTAGATAGTCCATGCAACTAAACCACTGCACAGTACCCTTGCTGACTACAGATTGTATCATGGTGATAATCCTCGATGCTTTGGACGTTACTTTTGACATTCTTTCCATTGGATATAGTAAGTATTCAATGAAATATTTTAGACGTGTAGGTTAGTGGGGGGGGGCATATGCCCCCAATTGTTTGCAGCATTGTGTGCAAAATCCTGATAGCGACTTGGGAAATTGTGACTTTAAGGATACAACTGTCTAGTGTAGATATTTAATAATCAATGATGACAATAAAAATCTAACATTTTTTGAAATTCTTCAACACCAATCAAAACTCTTGTTCATGCAGGCTTGTGTCTTGTTTTTTTGTGCTATGACCTAAGAAAAATTATATCATTGTAATTATTCTTTTTAGAAATCGAAGTACACAATGAGGATTCGTTGTTCTAAAAAAGTGGATGAAAGCTTGTTCTTGTACCAGGCCATTACCAAAAGGAGAAAGAATTATGATAATATGCTATATTGCTTCATTATGATAATATGCTATATTGCTTCATATTTTATAATAGTTTAGTTCTTGCTATTTTATTGTATCTAAGAAGTCCACGTTTGTTATGTTACTGTAGCTAAATTAGTGTTAATAAATAGATAGTAACATGTTACTATGTGTTTTGTTTTTGTAACATAATTGTGAGAGATTCTGGCTAGTGAATGGATGCCCTCCCCTTTTGCAAAGACTTGGGACTTTTTATCATGTTCTAGCATACATGGTTTTGACTCCAAAAATATCTCAGAATCAATGAAAAGCAGGAGATAGGCAGAAAGTGTAAAAGAGCTTAGAAAATGATAGGTAGGGTTATATCCTTTTTCAAATGCCCAAAGCCATTTGGCAATTGAAAAGGAATTTGTAAAGAAAACAGTCAAAGCAACATCTAAAGTTATGAAAAAGTAAATAAAATAAATGGATGCCATTATTTCTAATGAAATGATGAGTTGTTATGCTTTAGAACATGAAAATATTTCAAATTTTCAAACTTGGATGTGAGATGTGGACGTTACTATGTCAACATTTGTCAACTGTCAACATGTAACCTCCAAACGTCAACAGAGCATAAAACAAAAAGGTCAGCAATTCTCTGCACAAGCTTTACTGGTAAGTATTGGCCTAGGACTAATACAAAACCTAATCATGATTTTTTAGTTGCTAATAAAGTTATAATACCATGCCAAAACTATAACATGTCAAAATATGAGTAACGTCCACAATGCGACAAAAGTCATTGAGATAACATTTTTTATTGGAGGAATTCAATTATTATATATATGCTTGTTAGATGGGAACATATGCAATGGAAAACATTTGTTATTAGGATTATTTGACAAAACAATCGTATGAAAATTGATGTCAACCATTAAAAAGTAACGTCCGCAACTTTTTATTATAGAATGATAATGCCAAACTTATATGTAAATTAAAAACCAAATTATCTTCTCTAGTTCAAAGTTGTGAAGAGTAGGCATCAGACTTAGTCATAAAGAATAAAAATGGTAATAATTTTTCATGCCCTGTCCCACAATAATTGCGGAATAGCTGAGAATGACCCAATTAGCAAAATCTCAACAATTTTGGACAAAACTGGCCACAATTTCTGGGATTCACTTTTCAAAATCTACGCGGGTCGTTGCGAATGTCCGTATTTTATCAAAACATTGTCTGTAGGTAACCATGGTATCGAACTTGAAAGTACTACAGCATTACCATGTCGCTACTCATTGTAACGTGAAAAATACTTCGTGTTCCATACTGTGTCTTAAATTGGCAACATTTTACCGTACATTCCACTTCATATATAGCAGCTTTCAAATCAGACGTGGACCAAAGTATAAACACCATAGTCAATTGCATTAATTTTGCAAATGTATAGAAAAGGAATTACTGTTAAGGTGCCGTATTTCACTATTCTTGCGGCCGTGGTAACATTAAATTAGTCTCCCAAGATTTTAACCCATATACTCTAATCAGCTCTCAATATACCTTAGTTTAAACAACCATAATTTTTCCTTTATACAAAACTATTTCACGAATATGCCATACCAAGCAAATATCTTGTAAAGTAGTCAAAATCAAGCATTTCACAGGAAAATACCCCAACTTACGATAATTCAGGGTTATATTGCAGGTATACAAACTCAAAAACGACGCAGAGGGAATAGTACAGCTGCGAGGCTTTTGATAAAAAACCTCAAAAGCTTTGCTAAAAAGATCTGGGTGTAGTTTTAAAAACAGTAAAACTCGCGTTCAGTTCAAGAAGCTACTGTTTGATTTATACCTGCTTAGCATGGCACAGTAAACTTGGTTTCAACTTGTTCCTTATGGAGATCAGAAGTGATTACTGGGTTCTCGAAGAACTGACAGTTCGTTATTCCTCGATACCATGCTTGTACATAAAATGACATTCCGTGATAAGCCAACTTGTACAGTCTGATCTCAACTCATAGTGAGCTTTCCCTTCTTTAAGAAGCCAGGATATCATTCCCTATTTGATTAAAGCAAGATCTGAGGCCAATTTCAAAACAGTAGGTGGTCTCAACCAAAAGTTGGTTTTTGTGATGGAAGGTTTTTGTTACCCACTTAAATCATTAAGGAATCACGCACAGCTTCAAAATTATGTGGGCCCACAACATACGCATTTTTTCAACTTAAAATAAATTTCGACAAAAACATCTTGAATACAAGGCACACTGAATATATTTATTAAATGCAGAGCAAAAGTATTCAGACAAAATGATCTACAATTCCCCATCATAGCAGCTGGACGGAATCTGAATTCATCATGACTGAGAATGGAGGAGAATCAACAAGCCAGTAAGCAAGGTGACTGAATTATTTTGTAAAATAGAACTTTACCACTATAACAGTTATTACCAGTCATATTTGCTCTTAACGGAAATAGCCCTCATGATGGGAAAATGATATTTTGTCTTAATACTTTTGTCTCGCACTGTATCAAAATGAGCACTAACACGAATCATTCACATCATCGTTTTTGAACGGCAATGTTAAAAGCTACACAATGAAACTCACATCCATTGGATCCAACAGCAGTGATAGACTTTATCCGAGTGTAACCGATTCATTTGAAGACCCAAGTATAAATACATGAGCAACCAATGAAAACACGTCCAAGTTAACTGAAGGTGCTATTAATGCCTGGCTAGGGCACTTCTAAGTATTTTTTGTTTTTACAAGAAGCTATTTGTACATGCATCCGCTAATAGGTCTGGTGGGAAATTTCTGGTCATGGAGAGATGGAACTTTGTCGATACCCATCAATAGCTGTAATCCAGATAATTGCTGATGGTGAAGCGATCACAAGAAATTGAGAGTAATGCAGTCTTCTGAATTAACAATTTCAAACCAGCTAGCAACTGGGAATGTCTTCATATTACCCTAATTGTACAAACCTGTATAAAAACTGTCAGAGCAAACTTACACAGCTTATCACTGTTTCAATTAAACTAAATAAATGCCTAAGAAATTATCCAGTTTGTGGGACAGACTTGGCCTGTTATCAAAAATTTTATGATACATCCATTAGCAAATGAAACAGATTACTGCAGAGACATGAGAAAATTGACATCAAAGAGAAGATCAGCAAGAGATTACACAGATCACAATATTGATTAAGGCCACAGATCAGCAATACAGCAAGAATACTTGACAACACCAAAGGGACCAAGATTATTTCAACAAAAATTTAGATGAAAGCTTTAAAGGACACCTCACCCTGTTTTGGCCTGTTAACAGATACTAAAAACAACTTATCTATCCAATTCTCTGAAACAAAATAATGCTCCCTACAACCCTCAAAAGTTTGGAGGGCATTTTGAAAACCATGCAAAGTCTGCTAAACTGGCAAGCATGACCTATTAACACGGCAACTCAGAACCATAATATCCAATCTCCCGATGACGTAGGGACTTAAAGCTGTTTCACAGTTGTCATGGTTCAAGCTGTCATACTTTGACACACCTACGTTGCATTTACATGACAGCATGATGAAGACTTATCCGCGCATGCTTGTATAAACAATTGTAAATGTCGAAACCACATGGAATGCCAGCCAATCACCCATATATGCGCTACTGCGCAAGCACATTGAAAGATGATCCCTTTCAGCCCTGACCCAGTTATGTTTAAATGTTTAGTTGACACTGGACATGGAAAAAGTGGGGGCTATAGCACCCCAGTCCCCAAGGTACACCTCCAATAGACCCTGGGAAGCGCTGCACTATGGTGCCCCACCCATGCTGGAGCAAGTAATCAAGTGTAACTCACTCTACCACTCAAACTAGTGTCAAAAATGCACACACACACACACACACACACACACACACACGCGCGCACCTCATCAGCTGTTCCATGTTAGTTTCTCTGTGACAACTGTCTGTGTCTAAATGCTGCCTATGAGTTTTTAGCTGATTTGTGCTTGTATCATTTAAAGGAGAATACCACCCGATTTAATTAGTCTTTTTACCACCTTAATTGGTCTTTATCCACATCGCTTCTAATACGGTCGACCTCACCTTGCCGAGAGGTGTCACGTTAACCTGTGAAGAAGGTGAGAAACGACGCAGCAACGTCGAGAGCCCAAAATGCTGAGGAAGTGGCTCGCGGTAGTGAAAAATGAAAGGTATGCTGTTAATAGCAAGTATGAGGCCGTGAAATATCTCCGTGTCTGGCCGGCATTTAGTCGACAGTGATTTCTCTGACGAATTCTGGCTTACCAAAGAACTATCTATACGTTCCGTTGCCTGTGCATGTTCACGGCGCCTCTCTAGTATTTCTTGATCAGTGCATTCCGGTTGGAACTGATAACCTGTGAAACCTAACGATCCGTCGTATGAGCTCTTGACTAAGTCGGGATTGGCGCTAGGCGAGTTGCCATGTAGACGTTTATTATACTGCATTCTGTTTCAAAATGAATTATTCTTATCGTAACCAATGCTTGTATGAAACTGAATCAAAGTCGGTCTCATTAGATACAATTTGTAATGCCTTGGAGTGCTCGTGAGTGGAAATGTTTTAAGTAGCCAGCAATGAATAAACCACTGCGTTATCGGCTTTTGATACCGGCAGCAAACGTAATTGACCGGGCACCGAGGCAGTGTGAGCGCATGCTAATTCAGTGTTTGCTGACAGAAAGCTATTGTGAAACAATTACTCGATTTTATAAGCTATGGTTACATGTTAGGGAATCTTTATTTAGAAATACAAAATATCAAATCAGTGTTACTGTACAACCTTTGCCCTGACAGTCTGTGAAAGGGGAACCCAACTTCGCGACCCCCAACAAGTAAGTAGATTTTCAGTTTCGTGGCTAATTCACATATTAAATAATTACGTGCAGGTTATTTTTTTGGCCCAATATTATAGTCTTTTCGTGACTGGAGGTTTAGTTTCCAACTCAAGCTGGTTTACGTTTGCACCAGTCCCAGCGGCCGCAACGGGCCTGATCGTGTTCCGAGTCACTGGCCGGGATAACGAGCGTTTTGTGTGTTTATAACTTAAAAAATCACAAGTATAAACAACACAGATCTAGGTTCTCCTGTCTGTATTTCACGGAGAAATACTTCGATTTTATCCCCGAACAGACTCCAATCTCCTGCTACGGACCTTGGTAAAATGGCCTGCCAAACTTTGTAGGCTATGGTGTGTCCAAGTGCCAATAAATCCGTAACAGCGAAATAAAACAACACGTTTTAATAAGAACTCGGTGTATTTTTAAGGGTTTTACATCGAAGTTTTTTTGATGATTTATTGGTGTTAAACGATGAATTCAAGCGATAAGCTGACACCACTTGCCCGTGCTGTGAACTGCTGAACAGACTGCGTGTGAAACCAATTACGTCATTGGATAATTTCAACACCTCCATCTGCCCCCAGATGTAAGGTAACGCAACCGAACCTGCCGTTATCGAGTGGAACTACTCAATCTAAATTGATACAAAATAGGTTGTTTTTTGGCTGGCATTCTCCTTTACGATTGACACCAGTAAAGAATAAAAAAGATTGGCTTATGTCATCAAAACAGAGTTTAGTATCCTTTTAAGGAAAACATATTGGACAGCAGCACGCTATCATAAATACACTAGGCTGCTGCAGCAATAACTAATTCCCAAATTACCACAATACCACTTATGCAATTAAACAGTGTAGCAAATCAGCAAGGCACTTGTCATTTACTCTTTAGTTCAGCTGCCGATCAATAGGTGGAGCTGGAAGTTGGATACATATCCGGTGTGAGCCACGTGTTTGAGGCAACAGCTAGAGGAAGTGATTTGGACAGCGGACCGTTTCCCTTGAAACTCTTCATGGCGCTTTCGACTGCCAGCTGTTGTCAGTATTGCTAAGGAGGTTTCTGAACTCAGCGGACTGCTCTGTATGTGATTATCAATAAAGCCTGAGCCCCACCCGCCAGCTCTCGTCAGCGACGTTGTGTTATAGTCAGGACTCTGAACTTACTCAATTCCTCACCCACCGGCTTGTAACATTATTTTCTTGTTGTTTAGATTATTATAAGTTTGTTGCTTTGTTACTTCTTTTTTGAAAACAATATGTTTCTACTACACTGTGGTATGTAACACACCTTTTTCATTAACCGTTCACTGTTTGATACACATTCCATATTGATCAAAGCTTTCCATCAAAAGTTAAGTTCATAATTTGTCATTTTAATGTTCAGGGCTTGGAATGACCAATGGCGAAAAACGCGGAAATTTTTACGGCCCGAAACATGCGCGCAGCCAGCCTTGAAAAAGTCGGTGTCGACCTTTTGCCGACAAAAATCGAGAGGACTACAAAAAACGGTACCACCTCCGGAAGCGTGCGTCTGCTTCTGTGTTAACTGTTAACTCGGTCGCCACTCCCGCTTCCAAACATTTTTGGCTGCAGAGTTGTAGTATTCGTCACCGCGGTTTACAATCACATGAGCCGCCATTGAGGAAATCCACCACGCTATCCCAGATGCCCTGGCAATGTTGACAGTTTACGTTCCTCCGAAACATAAAGAGCAACTTCCGCTTTTCGAGGTGAAAGTCGTTGGCAACGCGGCAGTAAGAAAGAAATTTGCCGCGGAAATTTTATATCAAATCCGATTTTTTTACGCGGAAATATAATAAAATACGCGGACAGAACATTTGAAAAAAGCGGAAATCCGCGTTTCCGTGGAAAATTCCAAGCCCTGAATGTTAAACAAATTTTACTGACATGAAACTGGATTGAGCACATCTGAATCTGACCAAACTCAATAACTGAACAAACCGAACAAAACATCACTTGTCAGTGACGTAAAACCTACACTGATGACAATCTCTCTTTATTTTAGGGAACATAGAAGTAATAAGAATTTTAATCTAAGACCGCAGAACAACTTAAAAGCAAACAGATTTCTTTTAATTTTGTTTGGCTAGCTGATTTCCATTTCTTAGATGCATCTCCAATAAGCTACACAGATTTTGACAAATGCGGACTACGCCCTTTCCAAAAGCCCAAGATGAGACTGGGGAGGGGGGAACTTCATACAGCCAGAAATTGAAATTTACTACAGCGCTTGACCAAAATTTTGCCAGGAGTCCTCCATGAGACAAAAATGGAAACATATTATTAACACTGTAAAAGTCAAGGGAGAAAACTACAAGATTTACCGACAGCCTACTGCAAAGAGTATAAATTATGCTACGACTTTTCATTGCCAAAATTAAGATTGTGGTGAGTGTCACTTCACCATAGGATTTCCCAAGAGATTAAGTGAGGATCAAGAGTATTCAGAGGTTGCTCATCCAACTTCTTGCGATTTTTCAAAAAATTGTCCACGTCCCTAATGTACTGAGAAAATGGATCCATGTACAGTCTATGGTGTAATAACACTGGAGTAACCAATCACCTTCTTGTCTTGCAACAGAATCTGCAGTCTGCTGGTGAGAATTTAGCTCACAAACGACAAGAATTATTATTGTGTTATTTGACAACACAGCGTTTCTCCATGTACTGCTTTGGGCTTCATGGTCTCAGGTTATGTACGATGTTATTGATAAGTTTGTGTTTTTACCTAAATAACCACAAAACTATAGATTTTAGCCCGGTAAAAGTATATATTTTCTGAAAGCAGAGACATTGCATAATTTAATTTTTGACTATTTATCAATCAGAAACTGAGACACATGACCATGCCTTTTTATTTAAATTTAGCAAAAAAGTAACTATTGTATATTGATACTGTACAGAACAATGGTATTAATAACATGTCCAAATTTTGAAATCTCAAAAACACTTTGTTTTCATTTTATGTAACTTTTGAGTCTTTTATAAAAATAGTAAAAGTCCTATTTTTGATAGGCCCTCATTCAAAAGTGGAAAATTTCAAAAAAGTCCCGATTGCATTTTGGAGAACAATGCATAAAAAGCATGGTTTCAAGGATTCCTGTGAATTCAGTCAGCCATTTCAGAGATATAATATTCCAAAATTTGCCAATTTTTCCCATTTTTCGAGGAACCTAAACAACACTTACTAATAATCTCTCTGAAAGGGTTAGAGTTATGATATTAGCCTACAAAACAGTAATGTTTGTAGAACAAACCCCTACAAATGGGAAACTCATTCAAGGAAGCTGCATACAAATGCATCCAACTCATTCGTTTATATGCAACCAGGCCTTTATGCAGCGTAGGTGCTGGGCCTCTAAATGGACGCCCTAGAATTAGTATGGATGCCCTGGCAAGGATGCCCAATGTATCATTTGGACGCCCACTATAAATAGGAACCTTTCAAGTTTGGACACACACATTGTAATGATTACTAGGAAGCCTAAAGAGACTCACAGTGGTGGCTCTTTTTTCAAAGCAGGAAGAAATATACAATGTATATACAAAGTATATACAATGTTGCTATGCTCACACTAATGGTTGATAGCACTGTAAAAACCTTGGTCTATGCAATTTTTGGTTAAAAATCTGTGTGTTTGGGGGGATTGTTGGGGGTGGGGGGTTCCGCGTCGGAATCATGGACGCCCTGGAATATTGGGAACCCCATTTTGGACACCCTATTTTCGAAATCCTGGATAAAGGCCTGTATGCAACACATATTATAAACACAAACCATATGTAAATATTTAAACACACCGGTGTAAATATCAATTTGCATCGCCTTCATATGAGGGGAAAGAAAAGCAACATTTGTGGCTAGTACTCGAAACATTTCCATGGGAAGGCATGGCATGAGCAAATTTTGAAGAAGGCTTCTGGAAAAACTACCTTGAAACTGTTTTTTCCCCGACTGCTAATTTATCTATTGCAGTGTTGCACTTAGGAATATCGCTCCAACAATAAGTATGGATTAAGAAAAATTAATGGATTGACAGAACACAGTAAATAAAAAATTGGAAGACAAAAGACAGTTTGATTGTCAAGTGGTAGATTTCTCTTCTATACAGGTAGCGTTTCGTCAAGAATTGCTCAAATATGTTTGATGAAAAAGACAACACAACTTCAGAAACCCACTGGAGCAAGGCCATACATGGAAATATTAAGACTTCTTTTAATTTGTGCACACAAAATGCTCATGTGAAATTAGCATAGTCATAGCCAATTACTTGCTACCATACTAGGTAAGATTTCCACAAGGCAATCATTTGAATAATACAATTGGCGACAGAAGAAGCTTGGGATTCCCCAATTACGCAGGCGGTAATGATATAAGTAACTGATCAATTATCGTGGTTGAAGAATTGTTCATGGCTTGTTATTTAAGCTAAAATGGCTCCCTTATTCGATTATTCTTTATGTAAAGTGCGGCTACCATTATTGCTGCTGCCTGGTTGTGTTAATATGAACTGGTTTTAGAAATTTCAGCATTCAACAGACAGTCTTTTGCATGGAGAACAGAATGGCTAGCTGCTTTGTCCTGGAAAAGAAAGTAATGAAACTGAGTATTCTCCACAACCTGTTTTGACTTGTCATGCAAGTTTGAATTTTGTCATGATGACTGCTTTATTTGCGTTGAGTTTGAAAACCTGTATTTTCAATGAGTTTGGTGTATTGGGAGAATAGTAGTTTCATTAATGTAAGTATAGAACCAACAGCAGCTTTACACCCGGATGTAATACTGTTTGCATGACAAAAACTACATAGAGAACTTTTACCCTGAGGGTAAGGAGAGTATCCCAATTCTCCAGAAACACAGACATCAAAAACAGACCTAGGCGCAAAGCTGGGGAACTATGCTGCACCAAATGTATTGCAGGATAAGGGCACAGGCACAAGAATATATAATCAGTGAGATGGCCAGTGAGCACTGCGAGGACATCATTTGGTAGACACCAGCATTAACGAAATGGAAATCCCTATGACAGAACACACGTACAAAGCCATGCTATACCTGGATATTACTACATCACTAGCTCACAAAAAATTTAATATTAAATTAACCAAAGGCAAAATGAGCAGTATCGCACACCAATACAAACAGTTTCTACTGTGCTGTGCTCTAAATTAAGATAAGGAATTCACAGGTGAAAAAAGACCCAACTTTTAATTAGCAGATGCACTCCATTAAATGCATAGGCAATTCTCTCTACATTCCAATTATTCTCTCAAATAACAACGGGTACATCACAGTCAAGGTCCATATTTGGTGTCCACTTTTGATGAAAAATGAAGGATGTCAAAAACTACACTGCGATATTTTAAAGTACCATCATTCTAGGTTTGTAATCTAAAATATTTTTGAACAAGAACCACACGAATAAAATCTTCTGGCCTGATGCATCCCAGTAGTATAAAAGGGTACATACACTACAACTTGCGATCACAACCCACTTCCATCATGCAAAGAATCATAAGGTGGACACTAATATATTAATATATTGGTTAAATAGAACAAGAGCAACGCGGAGCGTTGAAATGCGCCCACAATTGCACCGCATACGGTATCCTTCTAGGGTTGTTTATTGGTACCATAAAGTGGCCAGTAGAGGGCATACTTTGCAAAATGGAAAGGCATGGTCATTGTCTCCTCAATAGGCTAGGGGCAAAATGTGAGTAATCTTCATAATACAAGCACATCCTATACACCAGTTGCTTAAAGCACCACAGAAACATAGAATTAAAAACAAATTTACCAACATACGAGATTAGCACAGCATTAGAATGCCAGAAACAAATTTCTACTTGGAACTTTTCCTTCACAGTCACGAAGTAACACAAAGTATACACCTAAAGACCTATGAAAATACAGAGGTCAATGTAAAATACTAAAATTGCCACTAGAGGCAAATACTAAAATTGCCACTAGAGGCATACCGGTAATCAGAATCATCCTAAAGTCGTCATCGTCCGTTGTCAACATCACATAAATACACTTGCTAAATTTAGTAAAGATCCTGCAAACGGTTTGGGAGATACAGCCATGGGCGCAAAAAAACAAAACTGCCACTAGGAGGCGCCACAGTAGTCCAAATCGTCTGAAAATCATTGTCAGCTGTCTTCCTTATAGTAAGCACATACACGCCAATTTTCACAATCATCCTTTGAGCGGTTTGGTTGATAGAGGGGTGGACGCAAAAAAACAGACTCGAAAACAGTAAAAATGGCCACTAGGTGGCGCAAACTATGTCGAATCCATCCGAAAACGGCAGGATAGCGTCATCTCACTACTAGGTGCCTACATACCAAATTTCATGAAAATCCGTTCAGGACTTTTGAAGATACAAAGGTAAGCGTAAAAAACTAAAATTGCCACTAGGGGGCACACCGGTAGTCGGATCCGTCCGAAAGTTCGCACATGCCGTCCCATTCATGAATGGAACATATGTGCCAAATTTCATGAACATATGTCAAAGGGTTTTGGAGATAGAGCAGCGGACGCCGGACGCTAGACGCCGGACGGACGCCGCCCGGACGGACGGACGGACGGACGGAGATGACGGCATAATGCGTCCACATATAAATATGTGGGCGCATAAAAAGCAGGATATACTAAGTAAAAACCTATTACCAAGGTAATCAAGTTGTTCTAGATGATGAAGCTTTACATATCTTAAAAAAAGATAGAAATTTTTTTCTTGCAATTATGATGCTTACAAAAAATAAAACGACAAGTAACTATTTTTTCTAAAAAACTTTATTGGTGCCATTTGCATAGTTTTCAGTAAATTCACCATTTGGTCAAAATAGTGAAAGCAATGCTAGGCCCAGTGTTCAACTTGTTAACAGTAAAAATGTGGTACTGGTGGGGGTACGTACACTACATAATTACTAATGACGTATAGTCAATTAACATCAAATTTTGAGTAACTTAGAAATGTCTTGGATCAGATCTCGAGGTTTGTGTTTTTAATATTTTTTGGTTTGCTGCAAGTTGTCTTGACAGACTGAACATCTGCATTTAGTAACATCAGTTGTCACCAGGTGTCTTACGGAATGTAACTGTGTGTCACTCTATTGCCCACACATTTGATAATGTCCCTTGTTAAATGTCAAAGTGGGAGCATTTAAGATAAACAAGTGTTGTTCATGAGAATAGCAGCATGTAAAAATACTTGTAGGCAATATTTTATAGCATACAAGTTGAAGGTAAACACACTTATCTACATTTCAATGACTTGTTAGGTTTATAACCAAATACTTAGAATCTACTGAGAGTTAGTACATTTACCAAATGTATTAAAAAGAGAACAAATGGATATCTATCATTCATTGAATACATGCACATGTTGATATATAGGGGTACGTACACTACACAAATGCTAATATTTCACTCAAAACCAAAGTATTTGTAGCTAGCACCTTTCTGACTTAATGTTTTGAGGGAGGAAACTGTTACCAATGCTGCTTACTTACCAAGTAATATTTTAATGACCTGGTACTTGTTAATGTCAGGGTACCTACACTACAAAAGGGGTGTGTACAATGCATCATTGTTTCTTCCATTTCTCAATGATTAAGTACAACTTTATCTAAGTGATTCTGAAAGTGATTCGAGTTATTCCTTGTAATATCAGAAAAGTTGCTTACTTTATAAAATAAGTTTATACTGGTGACACTTGTAAATTGGAATTTATAAAATGGACATTCGTAACGACAAAAAATACATAATTTTCTCACACACAATTCAATTTTGATAATTCTGTTGTCACTTTGCATATTAATTAAATAACATTTGCATATGTGATACAGTCACCCTTCAGCACGTGACCAGAAATTTTTAGTTTAGCCCATAACACAGTCGACTCTCGAATATGGACCTTGATTGTGACTTACCCACAACTATACTTTTAAGACCAATCAAAATTATTGCTGGATTTTATCCAGTCCCGTCTACGGCAAGTTCATTGCCGGTGAAAATGTAAAACTAACATCAACAGAACAGTGGTAATTTTAGGAACAGTCCCTCGCATCGACCCGTAAAAATATCACTGATGTATAGAAAATATCATTGATGCACTGTGATTGCTTAAGGTTATCTTAAAACCTAAATAAGTGACCTCAATTCTAACTTGTGTCAAAAAAGCTATGTCAGAAAATGCAGATCCCAACCGTAGATTTAAGTTTACTAGTTAAACTGAAATGTAGTAAGCCATTCATACTAATCACTATTCATACTAATCACTAATTGCACAATATACATATTGATATACCAGATGAAATAACTATACATAAATGCAACCCCCTGAATCGAAAAAGGGCAGAGATTCGACCAATGTGACCCATGGGCAAATAGACTTGAGGCCACGTAGGTCAATTGATGTGTAGCCACGTTTTTCTGAAATGATCCATGAGAGAATAGTGTAAATTTAGATGGAAGTGAAGTTTGGTAGAGCAAAATATGCACAAATAAAATCATTTTCAGAGATTCAAACTAATGGAGGTTAATTCACTGTTGTGTTGGAACTACGTAATTTCCTAGCAGTTTAAGACTGAGTGGCATATCTCCAGCACGTAAATTCTGTGATGAAAGCCCAGAATCATTGTTACATTATTTTACATGGTAATTGCCCTTTTACAAGATCACTTCGGAGTACTATTGGTGGTTGGAGCTTCCCAGAAAATCCACAGGTGATACTAGACTGGAACAAGCAAAGAGTTACACATTTAATCTCAATATGGGCAACATACATGCAAACAGTGTCTTGGAGATGCATGGCCACTGATTGAAATGACAAAGAAATACTCAACTGACATGAAAAAGGTCAAAAATATACTTTAAATATTTCAGACTTTTCAACTATTGAAAGTGAATTTCTCAGAAAGCTGTCTACTTAGGGTTGAACGAGAAGTTAGAAATTCTGTCTTACCTGAAGCCAACTGCAAAACCACCCACAGGTGCCTCAATTCAGCGGATTCTTCTCACTGGTCCATGTAGGATTACATTTCATGTTGGCCATAAATTCAAACAACACCGCCGGCATAGAGAACGAAGTTCCAATTAATAGTGTCTAGTAACTTCTTGTCCTGAAGAGCCAAGCCCAACAAGCTTTTGACATTTGCTTTCTGCACTCGGGCACTACAAGTGAGCACATAAGACAGATGTCGGCTTCTTCGTCTTCTTCTTCCAAATATTATCAAACTTCAACTTGCTGAAGGCACAGACGGAAAAAGGCTATTCCAGCAACCTTGTGAGACTCAAGCATCTTCAGAACTTTTGTTTGAACTTTGCTAGTTTACCTCCTCTAGAGAGGTCATGCCGTGCTTGAAGTGAACAAAATGCAAGGTCCAGTTTCCCATACCCCACTCACAGGATCACCTTCAGACAGAGCATTGCCAATACCCTTTATGTTTACCATGCAATAAGCCTACTAGTACATAATCTAGTAGAAATAATTACAGGCACACTTAAGTTTTTAACAAAGATTTAAATGCTCAATAGGGAACTTTTATATTGGCACTCTCTAGAGAAATGAGAGCACAAAAATGATGCCGACTCAGATTTGGTGGACAGAACTTCAATTAGGCCTACTACACAATGTTTCATTAATTTAAAAGCAAAGAAATAAATTCCGATGTCAACCCCTTCCATTTTTTATTAGTTTAAGTTCACTGCTTTATTTCAATTTTTAAAACCTTCTGGGATCGAAATTCACTCGCTTTATCAGTTGCAGACACTGATTTTGTTGAGGATTCTTCTTTGAACTGGGAAATGTATGGAATACAATACCCTTGTTCATTCATTGATATTTCAAAAGTTTTGCCTATAAGTCATTAGTACATTCCACTGCACAGCACTGGAAATTTGCCGACATTGTAATAGAAGGAAAGGTGTCAAAATGCTGTTTTTTCCAGTAGGGTGAAACCTACCAGCCACATTACATAGGATTTGTAGGTGGCGCTGAATGCCTGTCCACCATAGACGTGATCGCCGTCTGGCGAGTTAGTGAATTTCAATAGGGCGTGGCTATGTATTTCAAAAGTCAGCTATTAACTTGTGCAGGTCCTTATGAATAGGCTTGAGTTGCTGCTTGGCTGCAGCATACCTTGTTGACCCAGAATTTCTTTGATGTCCTGAGAGACAAAAACACCTCGCCTAGTCTATGTACTCTCGAGTTCCGAATAGCCGTATCTATACGATTATTTTTTTCAGACTCGTTCCGGTCTATACGACGCTTATTCGGGTCTCTACGTTTATGAATTTTCTAACCTTTTTCCGCTCTCCATGATTATTTGATTCAGCAAGTTCACAATTTTTGTTTCATTCAATCCAAATTTGTCACACAAAAACTTTGCTACAGATACGGACCGTGGCGATAACGCGGCCAGTCAACGAAGCGCAAATACCCGTGCAATTAATGAAGGATACCGAACCTTTCAATCAACAAAGTACCAACAAGATGCCGACATCGGACATCAGCATTTTTGAAATTCGCTCCAAACTTGAGAATAGATTGTTTTTATGAACAGGGAGAATGGATTTGTGACAATCTTGAAAATGACACATAGTTGTTAACGTTCGACAATCCAGTCGATATCTATTGAAATTGATTTCTACTTGCTCTCCCGTCCAAATAAATGGAAAAACGCACGTGAATCGGTTTATTATACCTAATTAGATATTCAAGATGGTGGACATAGTCATGATCGTGGACTCGAATGTTGGGCAAGAAATCTCAAATTTCTGGCAGTGTAAAATTTTGGATGTACCGACTTTTTGACGTCGTATTCTGACTAACATTACGAGGGTATTGACTATGAACGTTGTGCAAGACATGAGATTGAGAGAAAACAAAGGCTCAACTGTCAGGACCATGTATGATAAAAATGCGACTCGTTTTACCAAGACACTTTATTGTCTTTATTCAGACTGTCGGCATCATGGAAGACTGGACGTTGCCGCTGAAATCTTTACCTTCTTGTTATAGTTTTTGGACTTTAGTCGACATTAGCATCTCTAGTATGAATGTCACACTCTTTTTTGAGTAAAATGATTCCGCATGCTTTGAAACACATCTATTTCAACTTCCATTTAAAGTTAATGAATAAACGAATGGTCTTTGTTTTAGCAATGACACTTTTATTCCACTTCACTGCACTATGTTATGGCATGGGTGGATACACCACTGCAATAATTTAACTATGCTAACGTTCAGTTTAAAAGTTTTTCTTTGAAACAATTACTTAAAGCGGTGGTAAGTCAGACAGAATTTGCTTCTTTGCCCTATAATTCCCATCTATATCATTATTAGATTTTGCACTTAATTCCTATTATTTCCATCTACCGTTACTAGATTTTATGCAAATTTGTAATCAATGTTATTATTCTAGTCTATGCTATTTTTAATTTTCTACAAATTTCCCGTCTATACCATTATTCCCTAGAATTTGCTGTTTTGCATTATTATTCCCTTGTATATCATTATTAGATTTTACCAAAATTTGTAATCAATGCTATTATTCCAGTCTATACTATGTTTAAATTTCCACAAATTTGCTGTCTATATCATTATTCCATTCTATACTATTATTAATTTTTTCCAACAATTTCTGGTCTATACTATTATTCTACTTTTCTAGTGGCAAAAATGTTGGGTTTATTTTATTATTAGAGTCTCTACTATTATTAAAAATCGTGAAATTTTCCAGTCTATACTATTATTGCTGTCTCTACAACTATTCAGAACTCGAGAAAGTCGAGAGTAGTCTTGGAGTAATAAGGTCTGTAAACGTTATTCCCATCTCATGCAAAAAAATAACAAACCTCCAGGGCAAACATTCATTGAAAAGTGCAACTGACTGTTTAATGTGCAAACGACCGTTGCATCTGCATGCACCATATACACTAAGTCAGGGTTTCCCCTGCGTGTAAACTTCTGGGCGTCCCGCCACGCTCCTTTTTGGCCCCGCCACTCGTAAATCATACTCAAATTGACCGCCACACACCTAATAGTGACGGGGAAACTTCACCGCCACGCAAAAATCGCTGGTAAAAATGATCGTCAGTAAAAATGATCGCTAGTAACATTATCGCTAGTAAAATGAACCGCAAGTAAAAATGATCGCTAGTAAATGATCACTAGTAATATAGTACAAGTCACACGGCAACTTTCACCGTTTGTGGATCGAAAGGGAAAAATAATAATTTTACAATGGGACCTTGAATTGTGTTCGTTTAACACAATCATTCAATCCCCAATCCCCTTTCGTACCCCATTTCCGCCTGGTTATCCAACAATGCATATCAACTTAATACAGCCGGGGACCAGGCACTGACCTCGATACGAATTTTCTAAAATGGGAAAGTGCCAGGGCTCGCTAATGAAGTAAGAAACAGTAAGATTTCTGCTTCATCCATTTTATCGTGTCCGAGTTTACAAAAGACATTGCGAATTATACTGCAGGGCGTGACATCCAACTGTTTAATCAACCATAGCCCAGCGCCAAAATGACGATATTGAATGTTAACTAGTCTCAGATTTGTCTGCATGGACTGGATTATACATCGTCTGCTACGCCGGCCAACGCCAATCCACTATCACTGATTTATGTTTAGCAAGACAATATCAACGGAAGTTTTGTTACACGAATTAGTTTATTACGTCTACAAATTTCACATATTATTTTTCCTATGTTTGTCACTGCGTAGATAATTAAATTTTAACACTGTTTTTGTACTTAAGTGCGACAGAGATCACACTGATCACACTATGCCGGACACTTCATTGCCAATTTGTCTTGCAAAGTGTCCTTTACCCAGATACTTCCACTACATGATGCTCGAATTGGGGTCTTGTCTATGATAAGCAAACTGCAACACCAATTACATCTAATTTTCAAATTTTGCCTGGGTAAGGTCTACCAATCCCCCCCCCCCCCCCCCNCCCCCCCCCCCCCCGATGGGAGGATCTCAATTCATCCCATGCTTGCGTGTGGCGCCGGGTTCCACATCCGCGTCGAGCATTCACCACCATACTCCTTTCGAAACCCAGACAATAGGAGGACCCCACTTCTCATCTTCTCATATTCGCGTGCGGCAACGGGCTTTGAACCCCATTTTGGCCATTTACCACCATGCTCCTTTCAAAACCCAGGGGAAACACTGATAAGTAGTATTGCAAATTATACTCACATGTTCAGCAAACACAACAAGGGCTTGGCAAGCCTCTGCTGCCTCCATGACAAAGCCACAGGCATCATAAAACTCAGTAATGTCGCCCTCATTTCCAGTGTAGAAAAAAATTGGTCCAGCATGCTCCTTGCTCCACCATTTATCTGAAATGAATATAATCCTAAGAATTTTTCCTTACAAAGCTTGTTCAACATGAGCTATACAGCATACAACCATTAACAGTTTTTGCTGTATATATTTGTAGTGTTACGCCATGGTGCTAAACTGATTGTTTTCGAACCCTTACTTTCTTTGCTATCGAAAGTACAACTTAAGAGGTGCGACGATACATAATTTCAGAAATTTTGCTCCAATTAAATTTTTTAAGCGCAATTCGATTATTTTCAAATCAATTTCTATTCATGAAATAAATACAGTTAGTTTACTACCATTGATAGCAATTTTAACAACTTCAACATAAAATAATAAAATTTTTATTATTTACCTTTAACTTTTTCTTAAGGAAAATGAGGGCCAACATTTAGTGCTAACATTCCTGTTGAGCATTCATGAACTTCTCTGCTGTGGAAAAGTGTTAAAAATGATGAGATTTCAACTGCTACGGAATCAACAATGACTCGGCCCATTTTGAACGCACATTCCCACACTATCACCATTTGAGCGAACCATACAAGGGTAAAATTTTCGTTTCAACTCATTGTAACCTAAGGCGGTTGACACCCGACAGTGTTTGACCTTCAGCAAATAAATGCGCTGGCCCGCTGGGTCAGTTACTTGAATATGAGACCACATAGGGCCTATATGTGAAAGTTTACTAGCCTGGCCGCAAATCTATTGGCTCTAGGCCGAAAAGGGTAAATCGGAAGCTAGGATTCGTCAAATTTACGCTTCGTAATGTATCTGTAACCTATTGACAGACTTTCTACAAAATTGTGATGTATTGCTATCAAACACCATTGTTAAATTAATGATCATTTTAAAGAAAATTGTGCTGAAAACGCAGAGTGAAAACTCGCCGATTCATCACTGACTCCCGATCGTCGATACGACAGCTTGAAAAAAATAGTTTCGACTAAACAAATTAGCTGAAATCCTCACTTAGTTTTCCAAATAGCGTACCTAAGATTTTTAAGTTGCTGTGTACTTGAGATTAAAAGCAGGTTAAGTCCAAAGTTAGTACCCCGTAACAGGAGAAAAATCTCTGGATGAACACACATGTTGTTGTCATGTGACATTTGTTTTGAAGATCGTGTGTGTGTATGTGTGTGTGTGTGTGTGCGTGCGTGGTGCGTGCGTGTGTGTGTGAGCATATATGCATGTCATCTGCGTTCATTTGCCGGAGTTATCGCAATATAACGATCTAGGTGTGCATTGTAACTAAAGAAATGAGTAGTAACGCAGAAAGTGTTTTGTTTAGCACTTGCTGGTCTTTTCTACTGTTAAAACATGCGGTAAGTCCGATAAAATGTCATTAAGTCGCCAGGTGACTGCATGAATGACAATCTGACAGTTATTTTACAGGAGATTCCAGTGTGAGGGTGTGGAGGTTTTCACTATCAGTGAAGCATTTTATCAGGTATTTGACTTTAAAAACACCAATTATCTGATTAATAAAACAATGCCTCTCAAAAATAATGCAACAGTTTTTGTATGGCATTAGAAACATTCAGAAATTAGTACCAATATTTATTCTTGCCAATGCTACAAGCTACAAATAGTTTCATTAAAAGTACCCAAAGACTAATGTGTGCTATGACAGGTATGTAGCGCGTGCTTCTTGGCCACACGCTTTTAACAACAATTTTGGTGCGAGACAGTCGTCAGCTGAATGGCATATTTTGAGTACCATTCTTTGATTCGTGGTTTTCATGCGTACGAAGAAGTTTGGAGTCCTGTTGAGGGAAGGATTCAAAACTGTATGAGATACAATCCCATTTACAAGTACGCTGTGTGGGACATGTTCCTCACAATATCAGCAAAACGTTTGTGTTCTTTTTGAAGCATGGCAGAGGTTTGAAGTGTGTAGTCAAAGCTAAATACCAACATAGCGGCGAGGCTGGTGGTCTAAAAATTTCAATTTTTCCAGGACTGCTGGATCTTGTTGATAAGACATTACTATAGGATTTAGGACTATACTGTAGGTAATACTTTTTTCACATGTACACGTTTATGGGCTGGGCAAAAACATGTGGGGGAGGGGGTTATAGGGGCTTGGGCGCTTATTAGACCGAATACCGCAGAAGTGAACACTGGTCGATCATCATTGCACAGCTCTGCTGTTGTCGGACGGTCTCGTTATCATGACATGATTCACATAAAAGTTTGAGCTGTGTACTAATAGCCAGGAATCGAACCAGCGACTCCGATAAAACCGGCAAGCGAGCTAACCATTCAGCTAATAGGCATATTACCCATTGCCGGGTGCCTGACCGAGACTCGTCACATGATTCTCCGGAACAGTGTTCAAGTTTACTGTTTAGGTTAGGTCCACAAACCTTGAATCAGATATCGCTGATCAAATGTACTTCGCTGGTCTGGAGAACTGAGGTAACCGAGAAAATTAAAATGATAAATTTGTTGTTTAAAATATTCCACACGATACGGTAAACTATAGCAAGGAACAAGGCAACACACCACCAAACTCCAACTCAGGAGCCGCGCCATTTTTAAAACATGATGTTGTCTAGTAACTTAAATATTTATTCGAATTTTGTGGTACAGATATTATTATATACGTAGCAAAATGTTGGTGTAATGATACTCTTTTATTTGCAGAAAGTTCTAAATTCAACTAAAAGTACCGTTTTTTTCAATAATTTTGAAATAATCGTAACAGTGTTAAAACTCACTTCCGCTTAACACACACATCCGGGGCTCTTTTCGCGTAAACTTAGGAGATGGAGTCGTTGTATAGCCTGCCTTTTACTGTTTTAGAATGTCCAAATTTAAAACTGAAGAAGCCGTCATGGGTCAGAATGCCCTCTGCAATGTTTATGTTTGCAATAGTTCTCTTATCGTACTTTTTAGTAACAGGAGGTTAGTTTCCTTTTCGTGTGTTGACATATTTTGCTCCTTGGTTTGTAATAATGTGTGTGTACGCGTGGCAGTGTCGAAAGTCGAAACAAGGCCAGTGACGACCGGCTATTGTCCCTGCCCACGGGAACTAATTTTCATGTTTACAAAACAAGCCTGCTATATTCTATATTTGTAAAGGTTGGACTTGAGCAGCCTTTTATGGACACTGAGGCAGAGTTGATGGTTATTTTTTAGTTACAAATAACCACAGTTTTCCTCTGCCCTGGCACTGGATTTGGCCTACTGCCCGTTTAAAATATAGGGACGAAATTCGTACAGAAAGTGATGGGAAGTATTGTAGCCATTAACTGGCCAACTGAAGGGCTAAATGTTGCCTAGTATCATATCTGTTTATTTTTAATTTCCTAAATTTTTAATTTACTAAATTGAGTAACATTGACATAAAAAACATGAGGTGATTGCTTGATTTTAACCAACATAAGAACTTTTGAAATAATTGATTTGGGAAAGAAGTAACCTGCAGTGTTATTCCCCAGCACCACATCATGTAGGCAACACGTAGCCCCTCGGTTGGCTGCTTAGGGGCTACAATACTTCCCGTCGCTTTGTGTATGAATTTCATCCCATTTATTTTAAACAGGAGGTAGGCCAAATCCGGTCACCGATTAACAGTTTTCACCTTGTCAAAAGTACATTCCATGCTTAAAACTATCACTTAAAAAAGCGCTTACTTTCTTCAGTGGTCCTTTCTACTTGTACACATATCTTTGATGAAGCTTAGTTTTAAAAGAGAATTAAGGTGACTTTGGCGAAGAATTCCAACTCCACTTTTTTGGTCAGCATTAACTTTTTCACCACGTGCATAACACTTGCAAAATAGCATGGGAAGGTATCAGGTGAAATTTGTAAGATTTTTGTCCCTTGGACTTTTTATTCATCAACATGCGTGGGGTCACGTAACTTCCTCAAAATGGCGCCCGGTAAGAGAAACTTGAGCAAACCACGACAGGTTTTCATCAATTTGTTCAAATTATTTTGACTGAATCGTCTCCACGCTTATGATGTATGTTAATTATAAATGCATGTGCATATGTGCATGGTTTCAGTTGATTTTCTTTCCTGTATTTTGAAATTCGTAACTTTTTGTGGGGATGTCCCTGTATGCATGTGGTGTCCAGGGCGATGTAATTGCCTACAAATCACGATACTTACTGGACACCAGGTCATTTTCGCGTCATAACTCTTTCCTAAAAAACATTTGGCAATGTTCGCATCATCACTGTGTTTCTAACTAATTTGGCCAAGCACTCACAGATTTAAAGAATTAGCGTGCTAGTTTCACTTGTTTGTTTGGGCATCAAAATCCTGAACAGGGCATCCTAACAATGGTGTCAAACTGAGGCAGGGTGCACATTTGGATGACGTGAACACCTTGATGAAGGTCTGGATGGAATTTAAGTCATAGTGCTTGATGGAGCTCCCACGAATGTCAGTTTTTATGACATCATCAATAAAAGTGTTGGTGAAACAATTTTTATGGATCCGTCTAATCACCCTCTACCTGAATCAGTGAGACATGGAACAAACTGATTGTTTTGGCAAGAACATTGCATTCTAGTTATTTTTGTGGGTTTTTGAATTTTGATGATTTGGTTTAAAAACAGTATTGTCAGATAAAAAAGGACGGTGTCATAAAACTCATGGCATTACAGTGAAATAGTTCAATGCAGCCAGTTTGTGTTATTTTCATTGCAGGTATTATCTATGACGTGATTGTTGAACCACCAAGTATAGGGTCCACAACAGATGAGAGAGGCAATTCTCGACCTGTGGGTATTTTGACTTTTGACTGATTGTTTTCATTTCACTGCAGCTCTGAAATCTCAGTAACTTAGAACACAAGGTGGCACACAAATGAAAGTCTATTTTCTCATACAGGACTCGTAATTTTCCTCCTTTAAGAGAATTTCTTCTTTTTTTTTGTTTTGATGTCCATTTATTTGATTTCCAGTTTCCTTTACTTTTTTGTCATTGTATTGTCTTATTCTTGACGCCAAACCTTTTTTTGCAGTCAACTTTTACAACTCAAAAATATTTCTATATCACACAAGCCTATTTATTGGTGGAATGATACATCACTTGGAAAATTGTTCCTCTTTTTGATCATTGGTCATTCCAAGCCCTGCTCATATCTTTTCATGAAATATATTTAGCATCAAATTAATGCTTTACTGCGTTCGAGTTCTGTACCATAGCTACCGTGAGAAAACATTTGAAAACGAGGCATTTAGGGCAATGTAAGATGACCTTGTGAAACGGAAAGGTGATTCTGGCAATTACATTTGTCCGATATTGATGACATTTCTCTTTGCTGTAATTGCATTTGTGTGATCTTCACTCCAGAATTGATCATTGTAACTTGTCAAAGTATTTTTCGAAAATTGTTTTGCGGTTAAAAATTGCTGTAGTTATTGCAGTGTCGCCGCTGTATGTTTTTAAGCATGGTATGAAACTGTCTAATATACAAAATTATGATTACTCGGACCTGCTTTTGCTTAAATATATCTTAAAGGTATGTAGAAGAATCTTCTTTAATTCAGACTTAGATTAAGTGTCGCACATCTTGTGCTTTGGACCCGCTGATTTTATATTAGATTGCCATTTTGTCAAAAGTACAGTTCACGCCAACAGTGTGACCCGAAATTGCCCGTCTGTCATGATGGCGAGGTGGAACTAGAAGCCAAATTCATTGCCCGTGTAGCCTTCCCTAATGTGTGAAAAT
This sequence comes from Phoronis australis, assembly GCA_002633005.1. Taxonomy (NCBI): domain Eukaryota; kingdom Metazoa; phylum Phoronida; family Phoronidae; genus Phoronis; species Phoronis australis. The sequence goes on from NMRA01000665.1 coordinate 134,600, forward strand.
GAATGGAATTTACCAGGAAAGTTAGCAAGGTGGTTAAGCCATCCTGTAAATAGACATTTGCTGCCCCGACGGCCCTTATCAGTCGTTTTTCTCTGTTAGCACAACCACCCGACATGTTGGATGTTGGGTTACTTTTGTCTTGTAGTGTAGTTTGTGTTTGGTGTTTAAATCTCAGTGATTTCAGAGAGCATGCACTGACCAGTGGCAGTCAGAACATACAGACCTTTTTGTCACTGTGGTATGTCTTATGATTAAGAGTAGATCGCGAATTATTTTTTACAGGCATCAATATTCATGTCGGGCTTTATACGTGTACATGTAATAAATAGAAAAATAGACCTTCATACATTTGTGGCCACCAATCACATTGTCAAGTTCATTCCCATAACGTGGCCCCTGTGTTCCAGCAGTCTTTGCCCATCCATCAGTCTCCCTTGTCATCTATCCTTTAGGTGGCGTTCATGCCCTACAGGGTCAACGGGCAGTATATCATGGAAGGCCTGGCCTCCAGCTTTCTCTTCACCATTGGCGGACTCGGATTTGTAATACTTGACCAGTGTAACAGCCCGCTCACGCCCAAACTCAACAGAGTCCTCCTTCTGAGCGTGGCCTCGGTCTGTATCCTGGTCTCATTCTTTACACTACGTGTCTTCATGAGGATGAAACTGCCGTAAGTAGCAAGCCATAGGCAATTCTCCAGTAGTCTGGCTCAAAAATGGTGGCCAAAAAGACCATTTTGGCTACTTTTCAAGGAGCTAGCTTATTGTCAGTTGTCAAAATTTTTGTGAAACGTGTTAGGTTGATATGCCTGGTTTAGAGTATGGTAATTTTTCAACCATTTGGTGCAAAAATAATTGCCAAATGCCATAATGTTGCTATTTAGCACTCGGTGCTTAGCATAACGTCAACTCATCAAAGATGATGAGAGTAACACACTGCCTGCTTGGTGGCAGCCAATTTTCCCCTCAAATGTTTTTGTAAAACGGGGTTTGCTAAATTTACAGAGCAGAAGAAATAAAATGGAGGGTTTCTTTATATGGATTTTACTTTTTTTGTCAGTAAGTAACGAAGGCTTATATTTGTAGAGAGAGTCATGTGTTTGTACGATGTGCCTTGAGAGGAAAGACATGTCGTGGGGTTTGTGAGAATGGGAGTGTAGGCTTCTTGTTTGTGTGCAGCAATGGAATTCTAGACCCTTAGTTCAACAGTGGTTTTTCCTCAATGTTTTGGCTCCTGCCTTGTGTTTCAATTCGTTGACTTTCTAATGACATTTTTACCCACTGATGTAGCGCTCCATATTCCTTATTCCGTCAAGAGTTGTTTTGGTCATTGCCACCATTATTTATCTGGAAAAATCTTTGATAACTTAGACTTTTGAAATTCTTAATGCTGGTGTAGGATCTGTAATGCCTCTCAGACTTTCCTTGTTGAATACTTGACCTTATGTGTGGATCAAGGATTGTAGCAGGAGGTCATCTCCCAAGGGACAGGCATTGGATCAGGGAGGACACACCTCACTGTTTTGCAAAACAAGAAATTCAAACGGATGGTAATTACATGTTCGAAAGTCCATGTCTGTAAGGAATCTAGGAATCAGTACACTGAACTGGTGTCAAACATCCAAAATGTGTTCTTTTGGTGAAGAAATGACTAATACCCTATTGGTTCAATCTTGTTGCTTTGTTCGTCACACTCGACGTGGGTGAGCCACTCATCATAGCAAAATCCGAACTTATTACCATGACGAGTCGTATCTAATTGTGGATAACACTGATTTACCAAATGCCCCTCTGTATCTGTGCCTGCATCCTACGATATTGTACATCTAACTGAAAGTTGACTAGTCTGTTTTTCTTGAATGTGAATTAAGACATAAATTTGACCTTTTGCTTGCACTTCGCAATTGAGATTTGTGCTAATTTGTCGCTTTCTGGTGTGACACAGTGTGGTTGGCAAATGAAATTCTGTTTTGCCAAGTTTATCCTCAAAAATAAAGATTAAGAACTGGTTTGGTCCAGTTACCAGCAGTGTGTTGATGTCAAACAGCATTTACTTAAATTCGCATTGTGTGCAAAAAGGTAATTGTTCTTTGAAAAATAGAAACAATGTCTTTTGTAAATCATTTCTCTGCAAAATAACAGGAAAATTACCATAGTCAAGTAATTATGAGTTCTCAGTCTGGAAATAAGTGATGGAAATTATCTCAGTAATCTGCAGTTATGTATATATTCTGAGAGGCTTCGCTCGTTTGCTGTAGCGGGGTTTAATCATTTTTCAGAAATAGTCATTTGGAGCGCAGTACCTGATTTCTGACGTTTTTGTATTAATTCACTTTTCATGATACAAACTTCAGGTGTATTACATTCTTGTTACAGGGGATACCTGTCAAGTTAGAAAAATCAAAGAAGATGCAAAGGTGACCTTCAACAAAGAATCCATGCTTCAATACTTGGTCATCATGTTTTACCACGGATTTCAGCTTCTCATAATTGTTATACACTTTGCTTTTGTCAACAGAAACCCAAGTTTGTCAAGCAGTTCTGTACAATTTGTTGATTGTCATATTTTTATGTAAAAATAAATATCGATAACTCAACAAAATCTTTTTTTCATTCCTATGCCGTATGGTGTACATGGAAGCATTCAATAATTTCCCTTCAGAGATATGTGGCACCTTGTTAGTTTCAACAGGCAGAAAGCTAGCATTTAAGAACCTTTTGGCGTATCATGATACACTGATATGTCAGCGACGTGGTTAAAATCTTTCCAGGCTTAATTAGTAACGGCGTTGTTTCTGGAAAATTGCTCTATTGTGACATTATGTCTGAAATGAGGATACCTGTCAGTAATGAGTTGATTGACGTCAATGATTTGCATATTGTTCGTAAACAGGAAATTGGGCTGGGGAAATAAGCTGAGGGGTGATGAACAGATGTAATTGTAATTGCGTATAATGAAGCTTGCTGCAGTCGTTCCAGTGGACAAACAACTAAGTGGACACCGCTTGCACAAGTACACTTGTTGCGCTATATGTCCACAAGGTGACACCACTGTTCACTAATGTTAGCTGGTGTTGTGAATGAAGCTGGACCCTAACCGCCCGTGCAGTTCTGTGATAGCAATCTCCCACAGTCTTTCAAGTGCATGCCAGATACAGCTATATGTATGCTTGCTTTTGGAATTGCTTAATATAAAATTTCTTACACTGAGATACAAAATTTGAAGATCTGGCCATTGGGATAACTCGCTGAAAACTCGAAAGGTGGCAGCTGTTTGTGCCTTTGGTTGTTATGTTATGTTGGGTTGAAAACGAGTACACTTCATCATATCTCAGCCACTTCATTGGTTTCTGATTTAGGCGTTAAAATACAATTTAAAAGGGTGATTTTTGCCAATTACATGGAAATCTTGAAAGAAACTGACACTATAACGAATTTCGATGATATTTGAAATTCCGAAAATTCGATGGCCAACTACTGAGCAAATTCCAGTAGAGGGCTTGTGAATCAGAATTCATTTCGGAGATATTTTATGTCCGTTTAATGAAATACTTGGACTTGTAGGCCTATGCTTTTCTCTCCAAATTCAAATGGCGCCATGGGCCGTGTGAAATTTGCGACGACCGTTAAACGGCGGAGGTGGAAGTGGCGATTAGCGAGATGTTTTTGAAAACTAACCAATGGGCCAAAACCTTGGTAACCTGGGCTTGAGTAGGCCCCGAACTGTCGCTGTCCCATACAATAATGTTTCCAATGGCAAGTGTCCCAAAAATCCAAACACGCATAATTTTGTGAAAAATAGAACAAGAGATAAACCACTATTTTTGCATCTTCGATGTAGCTGTTATTGTGGAAATGCCTGGGCCCGATGTCACTAGTCCTGCAGTCGGCAGTACGGCACACTTTGAGCGAACTCAGGACGAAATGTAACGCTGGAATCACAGCTCCCACCTTGTTCGATTTGATAGCCCAACAATTAAGTTGGGAAGAACACCCTTGTTGCCAATATCTTAGACGACTGATTAACTTCATTCCGGCATTTATGGTTGGAGGGCCAGCTCTTTTGTTCGATAATTGCTCTAATCTCCAATAAGGTTAGCTTGACTGCTGCTAAAAAAAAAAGTTAAGTTATAACATATTTGAACATAAACCAATAGCATTTCTGAAATCCTCGTCAAATGGTGATCATGTTTAGTTTTTGAATCGTCAAAATCGCACGTGGTCTGTAATAAGCGAGGTAAATAATTGGCCTGCCTGTTATCATACCACACAAATGACTGCTTAGCAGTCACGGTTACCAAAGAATTAAGCTATATGTTATCACACGCTCACAACCCTCTGCGTCTGGTAAAGTCACTGAACGGAAAAACGCCGTCATGTGCACTGGAGTCGACAGTGCCTTGAGGGTGGGTGAACGAGCCAGACCCTCACTCGACAGTGCCTTGAGGGTGGGTCCACCGAGCCGGACACTGGAGTCGACAGTGCCTTGAGGGTGGGTCACCAAGCCGGACACTGACTCGATCGGCGACCTGCTACAACGCCTTATTTGTTGAAAATGCCTGTGTGTTAACTTGACTGCAAAACCACCAGACAAGGTTTCTAGCTTTCCGACAAGGAGACAAGCAATTCTATTAACAAGACTCACTGTCATTGAAATGGTCCGACATATTAACATAATCATTTGGCTTGGCGAAATGTTATAGTAATTACAGTTAGTTGTTGCCAGCATGCTCGTCACGTAATATGGCCCACCCCGACTAGCCAACTCATTGCAAATTGAGTTTCTCAGCGTCGGTGCTCCTGTAGCATTTTGTTTCGACTTTTCTGCAATTATTAACAAACCGAGGTTTAAACAACACGACAGGATACATAGCCAGGGTCGTGAGGAAAGAGGTAATTAGCGTCACACGAATGAATTTGAACCTGGGTCAAGTTGAGGCTACAGTGCCCGGTTCAGTGGATGAGACGTACATTCCCAACGGGGACTGAAACTAAACTCATTCTAAAAGTCTTGCGTAGTTTGTGTCATTCTATACTCACAGACGCAAACCTCTTCCATTATCATATCTTCTTTGACTAAAACCTGAGGTCTCACTTCAATGAAAACTCAATCCTCAGTGTGTTCAGCTTTTCAAATACTTAAGGATTTAGTTCATAAATTAGGCCGGGGGATCCCTACTTATTTTCAGTAACATTGAGAATTCTAATTAGAGTTTATAATCGATTTGTATCAAAGCCAACTGATTTTCCAGGAGTTGTGCCAATGATACCACGACCACGGCCGCCCTAGGGTACAGAAATCCTCAAGTACTTAAAACAGTTTCCGATTTATTGTCCAAACACAATTCACAACAGAAAGTTGCAACTTTTCGGAGTAGAAGACGTTAACAAGAGCAATAATTTTGGTATACATTAACACCTCACGTTTCTTTACTAAAAGCGGCTACAAATTCGCCTTCTGACGACCCAGGGCTCTCAGCTGGCAGAGCTCACCCATATGGTGACCGACAGCACTGAAGTATGGTAGACAAAGCCGACACGGCAGGTTTAAGATTCCTTCGTAGCCATCTGAATTTCTAATGCCTCTAACCTCAGATCTCTAACCTATATGCAATATATACATTTGATTAAATTCTTAAACAAGAGCAACGCAGAGCGTTGAAATGCGCCCACATACGGTATCCTTCTAGGGTTGTTTATTGGTACCATAAAGTGGCCAGTAGAGGGCATATATNCTAATAGGTGCCTACATACCAAATTTCATGAAAATCCGTTCAGGACTTTTGAAGATACAAAGGTAAGCGTAAAAACTAAAATTGCCACTAGGGGGCACACCGGTAGTCGGATCCGTCCGAAAGTTCGCATATGCCGTCCCTGCCATTCATGAATGGAACATATGTGCCAAATTTCATGAACGTATGTCAAAGGGTTTTGGAGATAAAGCAGCGGACGCCAGACGCCGGACGGACGCCGCCCGGACGGACGGACGGACGGATATGACGGCATAATTCGTCCACATATAAATATGTGGGCGCATAAAAAAGGAAGAACAGATCCAAAAGTACGCTGGTGACGGGGCCTATACCATAATATAACCTGTCTAAGAATGGATGTGTAACTCAAAATTACCAACAACAGGTTGGGGCAAAAGACATATTTATGACTGCATTCATAAAAGGAAGATTTTGATAGTAGCACAAAATACACAATAACCCCATTAGACTGGTTTAACCATTAGATTCAAAGGAAACAACTTTTGTGTGACACCTTGTTATTCTAGGTAGCTAGTAGGGGCCAACGATTTCCATGAACACCTACGCCAAGCACACTTGGATTGGATTCTTAGTTCCCAATTTCGCCATTAGAAGTTTTACAAACTTAAGTTACAATTCACTGTATCTTTTAAGAGTATAAGTGAGAAATTGAACAAATGAACAACTCAGGATCAGTCTTTAGTACTTAACAACTTTGTTGCTAAAATACCTGCAGATCAAAGTCAACTTCTTATATTTGAGAAAATATTATATCAGTTTGACAAACAAGAATGGAATTTGAAATAAACTTTAAGTTCTTTGGTCCTAAAAAGAATAGAACATAATTCCTAAAAATTTGTAGTGTCCTACTCCTACAAACTAGATATCAGTGATTTCTACCTAGCACTAATCTGATGAGACTGATGACAGAATGAGAACAGTATACCTGTGCCGCACTGTCTCTGGGCTTTTAGGTGCCTGAACTTTGAACTTGTTGCTAAATCTCAAGATCCAATACATGTAAGAGTGAACTTGAAATACAGGAGGAAACTTGATAAACATTCACCTTCAGCTTGACTAAAATTTGCACTGCACTAAATCAAATTACATGTTAATAAAAAAAAAAAAATTAACCAATCTTTTTTCAACCATTGGTGACTGATCTTATTCACCAAACAATAATTAATTTAACCTCAATTCTTTGACACAAGTTAAGGTAAAAGAACAAATGAGTAATCACCAGCGCAACCATTACAAGAATTCTTTACACTGAATAAAAAATTTCACCTGATTGCCCAAATAAATATTTAATTCCAACTTCACGCATACCAGATCTTGATATTAAGCAGGATTCCTAGTTCGCCCACAGCAATATGACCTCCATTAGGTCACGTGATGTGGCCAACAGGTGGCGTGCAGACAAGACTTAGACTGTGAGCTATAGGAGCTTATGGCTTAAGCAACAAACACCAGGACTGAGAAAATCTTGTAAAGGTGGATCTACTAGTAAACAAGAATATGTCAACACATGGTCTTACTTCTTAAAGCAGCTATAAACAGGTCTTCCGTCACAAGAAAAATATTTGATCTAGAGAACTTACCACAACATTATGATCCTCAAATTGTTCCCAGTAAAAATGTGTGATTTCTGGGCTTAAAAAAGTTAAATATTAAATTAAATTAAGGTAAATATTAAATTAAATTACGTTAAATTGTAGGCTCTGCAATTTGATTTGTCATGGCACGTCTTTTTTGGTTGAGCAGTCTCAAGGAAGGATGAGCTGCCAGATTTTTGTAAGAAACAAGATCAAATTTATACACCGCATATCGCAAATCCATAATTCTCTTTCATAACTGAAAGTTATATTTTACAATAATCATTCAGTGAATAATTGTAGTTATTACAATTTCCAAAAGGTGTTTTAACACACCATATATTGATACCTAACCCGTAGTACAGTAATGTATACAGCACATTTGTGCAACAACTTAGACTGAGATTGCCACCTATAGTTAATACTGACATAGGTTTTGTCCAACTAAATTTAAACATGGTATGGTACTCAACAAATATGGCATATCACACCAAAGATCTTTAAATTTCCACCAAATACAAGGGAAAATCTCTGACACCAATTTTAACAAAAAAATAATTATTATAGTCAAAATTGATCACTTTCCTGTTTTAATGCTTCTAAAGTAGATACAAATGCTTACAATTTCTCAAAACATTGTCTGACGTTAGTTATGGTATGAAACCAGATTTTACTGTAATTTCTTCACTTTAGTGAGCAGCTACACTTGTTTGCGTGACTTTCTCGTTACCTTCCTCCATTTGTCATTCTTCGCATTATTTCACATCTGCCGTGTACGGTATGTTACTACATGTTTCAAAATATCACGTGTCTTTTAATCATGTCTCTTGGTCAGTTCCTTTACGAATGTTCTGTTGAATGTCGAACTTTGTTACAAGGATACAAACGGAATGGAATAAAGATAGACAACAGCAACAAGTGTGGAGTATTTAACCAATTTCTTGAACAGAAAAATTTTCTTGTTCATTGCTCTCTACCACTACAAATGTTCCAAATTCTGCCAAAAGATGGCAGCAGTACAGTATAGTAGTTTTCAGAAAAACGTCACGATTTTCATCAAAATCAATCTGGCTTTGTTGAAGTAAGGACAAAAACCCAGAAGAAATTAAAATAAAATATCATATTAAATCAATTGAAAATTAGTGGGAAATTTTTGCTTAAAACTTTCTAGAATTTTCAACGGGAAGGCATTTCATCAATGTTTTCAGAAGACTACTGAAAAATGGAGCAAAGTTGCATTTTTGTAAATAAATTTGAAGTAAACAAAATTGCATTGTGCACACTTAATTGGATCATGCCTACATAATGTGATTCTTAAGAGCTGTACAAAAGATAATGTAGGGCCTAGACAACTGTCAACACTTGGGAACATCATACCTCAGAAATAACTGGTTGGATTCACAAGACACTTTTAGGTACGTCGCTTTAAGCCCTGTTCTCCAAAATGCCAGTAGGAGTTGTTTTTCAAATGTTCCACTTTTGCATGAGTGGCTAACAAAAACAGGACTTGTATGATTTTTAAGCAAAACTTGAAAGTTAATCAAATGAAACGATAATTTTGAATACTGAAAGAGTGTTTTTGAGATTTTATTTTGGAATATTTATAAGAAACGAAATTTTATCTTATTGATCCTGTTGTTTTGCTATGGATGTTCCTTTCATTTTATTGAATTGGACTAAAAAGTTCATGTGAATTAATAAATGGCAGATGTGTATAAAATAAAAAAGAAAACATTAGGGATTTTCTACTTTCAAAAATATCAATTTTTGTCAAATTAAATGTTATAGTCAGATATTTGGCTAAAAGTATAGTCTTGTCAATATTGTTCTACAGAACCTTATCAACAAATCTATGTATTTGACCAAATATCTACAAAACTGCTGATATTTGCTGAATGTGGAGAGCTTGTAGAATTTAATTTTTGACTTTATACGAATATGACATTAATTGGGTCACATGAATGTCAATTTAGCAAAACTACAATTCATACCAAAAGAACAGTATCAATAACATAACCTAATTTTGTTTGATAAAAATATTTGGTTAAAATCTCAAAAACGGTGTTCCATTCTTATAAATTATCACTTTGTTTTTGAATGTTTCGTCAAAACCATGGGAGTCCTAATTTTCAATAGTGTCACATGCAAAAACGAAACATTTTAAAACAAAAGAAGGAGACAGGTGTGATCCCCCAAAACCTCAAGTTTTTAACAAAGTTGAAAGCATCATAATAACTCATATATTATGTAAATGGACCAGGATGAGCCATAATCTACTGCATTTTTAACAAATGCTTTGGAGTACAGAGCATAAAGCTTTCAATCAGAAAGTTCCATAGGAATCCGATCAGCTGAGATAGTGTTTCAAAATTTTCCAAATTTGCACATTTTCGCAGGGTCCTGCCTAACCATAACTTCACTGTTCACTCTAAAGCTGCGCAGCTCAGGAAAGTACAATATTACATGCCTAATCATGTCTTAGCTAACACAGCATGCTGCAAACATTCCTTGTCTTAGCGGCTAATAAATAACAATCAACAAAGAATTAACTATTAATATCACAAAACACAACATTAGCACGGGGCACCATCAGTACTTTGGACAAAATATTTCCATGCACTGAACCTTTTGAGAAGTATCATTAAGCACAAGATGTAAAGAAGTACATTTCAATCCACTATGAGATGACATTCAGCCACTCTTGAATGTTGTCCAAACTAATGTCGTCTGTCACCACCATTCCCTGGTGACTAAACTCCAGTGCCACTTTCACATTTTCACTGTCATCGTCGAACAATGCTACTTCCTTTGGCTGTATGATCACATGACACCTGTTGTACAGTTCGGTGATAACACTTGTAATATGCTGCTGCTTGCCGAGTAGCATGGAATAGAGGCCATGTTCACGCACCCAGTCGCGAGTACTTGCCCGCACGATCACTCGGGACACTTCACTGCAAACAAGAATGTAAAGCGTGAGAGCAATTTTTACATCGAGATGAGTCAAGGACCTCGCTGACTTCGGGAAAGATGTCTGTGCCTTCTGAGAGGGAAAATATTTGGTTGAGGGGAGAATCCCCCCCATCTCGTTGTCGCCTCTCATCGCAAATTCACTAAGAAGCCAAAAATAAGGATTTAAAGAAATGATTCTAACCTTGATGGAAATTGGGGGGTTAGGCCTGATGAGGGTGATTTCGTATAGGTGCCAACTGCAAAGGTTGAGGCATCAATGACAGTGTAATTTCATGTACTGGGGAATACCCGACACAGACACATCACTGGGGATATGGGGAGCCCAGTGTGTCCTGAGTGTGATATTGATGTTGAAACCCCTAAACACCTGATATAGTCTTATATTTTTGAAAACAAAGTTTGTCAATAAAAACAAAATTATATCGAAGAAAACAGAAACGTAATTGTAACTGCCATCAAGGGCAATCCAAAGTATAAAAAATAAAAATTGCGACAATATTAACATGTGTGGTCTTGTCTGAAAGCCTAATCTCATTAGTTTCAGAACCCATAATTGAGATATACCAGGAAATATGACGTCATGTCCCCTGGTGTGAGCAGTGAAAAAATGGCCGGTTGCCGGTTTGGGCAACTGAATGAATGACTGTTTCATAAATAAGTTGGATTGCGGAAGTATTTACTTGGGCTAAGAAGAACTAAAGACATCAGCAGCCTCCTAAAGTGTTCCTCTATATTCATGAGTAAAAAGTAGTTATATAGTAGCATGACTTTGATGGCTTAACCATTGCGAGTCATAATTCACCGGTATGGAGAGCCTATGGGATGACTACTGCCTCTACTGAGGACGACAGCCGAGATGGTGGCGTTGTCTAGATATAACGTGCCTACATTTTCGAAACCATTCTGATGCATTTTTCTTCACTCCAGTAGATCTGACTAGTGCCCAAAATCTTCCAACATACAGAATGGAGACGGATCACAGGGGCGGATCCACATTGCCAGAAATTTGTAACATGCACTACTGCGCATGCGCTAAATCTTGCCAGCAGCCCTCCATAAGAAATACACACCAACAGAGTATAATCAGGAATTTAAAAGTGAGGGGAGATAACAACACAATTTGCCGATAGCCTGTTTCAAGGAGTGTACGTTAAGACGTGTTATTGTCACATATCAGCATCACTGGTGAACATTTTTCCACATCTTTTGAAGTTTGAAGTTTGCCCCGTTCAGGCTTATGTTAACGATCATCCGAAAGCCAATATTTGAAGTCAAGTTTGTGGTGGAATTCATTTTGCCATCGGATTTGCCGATAGCCTACTAGGTGATAACCAGGAGTACTCAGAGGTTGCTGATCCAAATTTCTTGCTGTTTTTTGAAAAAATTTTCCACGTCTCTTGTGTTCAGAAAATGGATCCACGTACAGTGGTGTAACCAATCGCCTGGCTGTCTTGCAATAGAATTTGAGCTGTGTAGATGAGAGGTTAGCTCATAATTGGTAAGAAACTATATTACCGGTATGTTCATTTTGTTATCCGGTATGAATTTAAAAATACTTTTGAAGTTGGAAAAAAGTTGGATTTTATACAGAATTATGCAGATTCGCCAGTAAGTAGTTGATTTTAAGTGTATCTTCAAACGTTATTTCGTTTTCTGTGATCTACAAATTATACAGGTGAACACATATCAGTCATTTGTTTCGTGATTGAATATATTGCAATTGTTATTCTGGTTAGAGGATTGTGCAAAGGTGAACATAATCACTACTGTGTCGCATTTTGTTGTATGGTCAAACACTGAAACAACGTGTTAGTGGCCGCCTTATATAGGCTTCAATAGTACGTTGTCCTTCGTCTTATTTCAACACTGTTACGTACTAGGACTGGATTCCGCACGCAAATATGTATTAGCAAACCATATGGGCGGCACACCAAAGGGGGGGGGGGGGGGCCATAACCCCCCATCTATTTCAGTGCTGCAATGCCCATGGTCTACGGACGGAGCACCACCAGGGGGCTGGGGAGCTATAGCCCCTCACTTTTTTCAGTGCTGCGCCGACCATGCAAACATCTGAAGATTAATAAAATGCGCTTTGGCAGCCCACTCAAGCCAATGGCAAGCACAAAGTCGTTACACGGCTCAGTTGCTGGCGTTCAGTTCACGTTCACTTTTGTTGTGGTTCTGGGTACAAGTTAACAGAGAGCTGTGACCCCTGTGACCCAGCTAGCACTCTCACTCATACTGTACACTGTGAATTCCAGAAATTCCAATTACTGTTAGTGTTATTGTTAACTTGACAAGTATTGCTTTGCAGACACTGACTTTGGACTAGTGCCCAAGCTTCCTGACCTTTAACCTAACTATAGACCTAATTCATGCAGCCAGTGGACATTAAAATCCAAAGCGAGGCTAACTGACATTGCGTGAGTCAAATGGCCGGTCTTTTGAGTCCAACCTGGATATTAAAACTTAAAAATGTGTCGATAATTAAACACAGAGATGTAGAAAAATATATTAGAGAACACGTTAAGAGTTATCTGGCAAAAGGGTATAATTTTTTTGTTAAACTAGGTTCGAAACATGAAAAGTAAATATGACCAAACTGCGGCGATCATAGTTTTAAAGATTAGGTATTATACTGAATGCAGGGTTACTTTTCTTCTTGTAAATTGACAAAAATGCTTTCTACATGAACCAGGTCATCTGCTTGTATTGTTGAAGATAAATTCGACAGTGGTGGCTCATCGCATTTTGCTGTCATGTGCAAAATTAGTCACATCTGGTTTAATTTGTTGATCAAGAATATTAACATCAAGCATAGCCTAGGTCCTGGTGAGGTAGGGAGTAACAGTTGATTTGTCATTTATCTGAAACAATAACTGATGTTTTTAAATGCATTTCTTATTAAAATAAAAAACCAGGCTCGTAATTGAAAATAGAAATTTATTTGACCATTTTTTAAATTAAAGAAAAATTAAAAATGAGCACATCCCCAGCAATCGCTGTCGCATTATATCAAGGTTCTCATTCACTCCCTTGCACACATTTACAAGTAATTATTTGACCATCAATTCTGCTTTCTTGGTTTTAATAATTCTTATGTCTATTTCATTTGTTAGGTTAATTTCAACAATTAATCTGGACCAAGTTGAACTTTAAAAATTAAAACACCTAATTCGTTCGTCCAAACCATAACATCTTTTTAGAGCTCCATTTCAGATAACTGGACAGAGCAAGCACAGTTATCATGTTTCTTCAGGGGTCTCGTTCATCCGAGGGGAAAGGTGCCTGTGCCTTCTGAGAGCGCAATTTTTTCGCCGAGTGCGGGGGAAAAATCTACCTACCGATCATCATCAATAGCACCCTGTTGCATGCTTTCATAGGCTCTGTCTCAAATAGCATTTTGTGCTCTTTCAAACTGTCACCTGTGTGGTTACAGGTGAACTTCGGAGAGAACTTTTAAATCACTAGGGGAATTTTTAGGCCTCATGGAGGGAATTTCGGGGGATTTTTCAATGTTTTTGAGAGGGGAACAGGGCCGATATTCAGCCCCAAAATCTAGGAATTGAAGGCCCTGTCTGTTTTGGAAGGAAAAATGCATCATGTTTCAACCCGTAGTCATGAAAAGGCAGTCTGGCTGGCCGAAGATTCTCCGGTCGTTGTTATGATGCTCGGCAACCAAGATGCGACAAAATATGATCAAATTTTTTGAAAACATTTACACATTTTACACGAACATATTTTCCTTCATCGTCACTTATAGCAACGAATCAAAGCTTCCGAATGTCAACGTCTTTGGTGATTGTAAAACAGACAGTTCAGTGTCCTTATTTTTTCTAGTCGTTCGAGCAACGCGGAATATATACAACCAGTATGCCGATAAGCCAACGGAGCGAGCCTCATTTTGGAACGCGCCTCCTGTCGGCGTGAATTAGGTCTATGCGCTATTATGATTGGATAGAGTCATGGCGCTAAGCGACACCTAGTGAATCAAGAATGTTACAAATTTCCGGCGATGAGAATTTTGAGTTAGGGGGGCCAGAGCACAAGAATAACCAGAATTTCGCCGCTTGCTTGCTCCCAGCCTAAAATGTAGGGATGCAGGGGTCTCAAATTTTTGGGTCTGTGGACCTTATCATTAAAAAAAACGGTATCTATTACTAAAAAAATGGTAAACGGGGTTTGTTCAAGACTTATGCATAATGCATTCGCCCTCCGAGCCCCCTCAGGTGCATGCACATGCTAGTCAGCAATTCTCACCCCGAACTGCCAAATGGTATCTGGGAGAATTTTAGGGGGGCTATGCCCCCTCCCTCCCTAAATCCGCCACTGGATCATTTAGATGTGCCAGACCATCTAACATGACGGCGTTCTGTCGTTCAGCAACTCTTCCAGACGTGAGGGGTTCTGAACGTGCAATAACATCTGGCTCCTTTGTTAACTGCCCACCACAGTCTTTTGTCCAGTATGACAACAAGTAGGCCAATTATCTCCCAGGCTTCAAAGGGTTATCTGGCAGAATGGATTGTCTTAACTTCTGTTGTAGTTGGCAATTTTGGCGATTCAAAAACTAAACATGATTAGCATTTGCAATTCAGAAATGCTATAGGTTTATGTTCAAATATGTTATAACTTTCATTTTCAGCAGCACAGCCCAGTCAGACTATAGATACGATCTGATCGGAGATTAGAGCAATTATCGAACAAAAGAGAGCCAGCCCTTCAACCATAAATGACAGAATGGTGTTAATCGGTCGTGTAAGATGTTGGCTACAGGGGTGATCTTCCCAACTTCTTGTTGGGCTATAGAGTATAGAATCGAACAAGTTGGGACTGCAACGGGAAAACGACATGGCGTAATGAAGCCTGAGGCTGAGGTCGGACAGTAGCCAATCCCTGAGCAGTTGAGAAGCACATCACACAGTGGTGGCATACAGCAGATATAACTTATCATCTTATTTTATGAATGAATGGCGTACTCACTTTTTGGACATTTTTTTTCTAAGCACGTCTTTGATCAAGTCAGGTTGAGTGGAGTACGTAACAATACACAAGTACAGCCCCACATCGAGCACCGCTTTCATTAGCAATTCAAAACAAGGTCGAAAATGCTGTGACAATGCATCGCTGCCATCACGCCAATCTCCTTTGGTGTGCACGGAAACCAGAGTTTTATCAAAATCCAAAGCAATCAACTTCAGTCCCTTTTCTTGCATTTGTTCGACGATAGAGCGTGCCGCTTGATAATTGGCTTCGTTTTTCCTCTTCTGACTCATGACACACGTGCAGTAGGAGGCAGTTTCTAGCATACTAGTACTTGTAAAATGAGAAAATATTCGTTCCACATCACCAATGCATCCTCCCGATTGTCGAAATATCCAGCTTTCTTGCTGGTTGTGGTTAGGTCAGAACAAAATATGGATTATGTCGTCTCCTCCAGAAGAGACCTCTAGTGGCAATTGAAGAAATTTGATATCCACTCCCAGCCTCGTCCCCAAGCGTCAAGTTGCGGCGCTGATTTGACTAGGCTTGCAAACGCCGAGTCCCAGTTTTTCAATAACATTTAGGAAGCTGACGATGTATGGCGAGTGACATATTTTCATTTAAAAACAGATCGCAAACTCTGTCGTTGTTCCTGGCGTCGTCCGCCGCTTACTCCTTGACATGTAGAGCCAACTAGAACGACGGAGTCTCAACTAACAATGGCAAACGATGCGCTGAAGTTGCAAATTTTAGCAATCTGGAGACTGAACGATTCATGCATTATGAAAATAAGATATTTAAACCTTGAGTTGATATTGCATGTTTGAGTCAGCTCAACTCAGTTCAGTTTTATCCCTCGACTAGTCTAACAGTCGCACCGGCTCAGCTCAGCACTGTGAAAAGATTGAGCGACTGCGTCGCGTTTGTTTTATTGAAAGCACAATAGAAATATTGTTATGTTTTTGATTCAAAATACTTCTGTTTTTCAATACCTATGATTGCTTGACAAATGCCGCTCATTGTGATTGGTTGTATTATGCTTCAGCAAATTTCAGTGATATTACTTTGTATTAGTCGTGATTCTCCTTCGATTTCCTTAAAACTGACAAGTCAGAATCCTTCCATAACTTCTCTTCTTCAGCAAGCCTCAAACAGCTAAGCCGCTCAGCGCGCTCTTTTTTAGGCTTGGGCGGAAAAGCGACTGTATTGTACGTACTCCGCAGTCTGACAACTCTCTGGAGGCGGTTTTGTCATCAGAATTCACGAAATTTCTCAACTCGGGCTCATAGTCGGGACTCGGAAAGGGGCCATATAACCGTCAGCAAAAACAGTAAATTACTACACTTGTAAGGCTAGCCGGGTTGTTGCATATTTTACATTGCTTGGGCTTTTTGAGTTTTGAAATGAAGCATCATCAATTCTCACAATATAAGCTTCTGGTTGTCAAAAAAGCATCTATGAATCTGTCGATTTTCATAAATACATAAACATACATATAAATCGGAAACCAACGAATTAGTTTATCAAAATGGAATGTTACTAAGCAATTTCTGAACGCATGCTCGCAGGACGGGGAACCGGGGGAGCAAGGGAGACAGGCCACACGCCTGGGTGTTTGGGGGGAAGGAGGGTTTCCCATGAAATTTTCCGAATTTATTCGTGTTCTGTTAACGTGTATTTTTTATTCATTTCGGAGGTAGCTATTACAGTTCACGAGTTAAGCTTGGACTCCAAAAAATCCCCACTTAAATATTTGTTAATGATTGCGAGTCCTTTGAGAATCCATGATAGACAAGTACACGTGCATCGAAAATCGTGCCCCCCGACAGCCTTTTCGACATGTGCGAATTCCTTACAAAGAAATCCTATAGAATAACTACCATTATTGTTATACTGTGGGAAAAAGTAACAGTAATTTATTTTATAAACCATCGGAAATAATCCTTTTGTGTAATACAAAATAGTGGTATGTATGTTCTTCAAACTTCCACCATTTTGATGATGGTCAATCGTATTGTCTTTTTCACACTTTTTGGTTATTTGAACTGAATGATTGACACTGCTGTGCTGTGCACGAATGTTTTGTGCTTGCTGATGAATTTGGAATATCGCTCAGTCCCTCGCGAATACTTAGCAGTGTCAGATTTACATGTACGGGGACAAAGGGACAATACCCTCAAACCGCCCCACCGAGAGATGGCCGCTTCTGAAAGAGGATCCCTTAAGATGATAGGCTAAATATCATTAACCATGGAAAAGGGTTACACTTAATTCTTTCATCCTGTGACCCTGCATGAAGTGACCTTCCTCACCCTGAAATGTTATACCATTTCTAACATTGGGTCCTCTGTCCGTGAGCGACCCCTTAAGAATTCATCTCAATAAAACACGGAAAGGGCTGCCACTTCAATGTCATCAACGCCTCCCCTCCAAGGGCTGCACCCCTAAATATGAAAAGTTCTATAGTTTCAAAAAACAGGAAATGGGCAGCAACTAATACTATCTGTCAGGTCATTAATTTTTCCCAAGTGATAAAAATTACGAGAAAAAAAGGAAAATATAGAGCTGCATCTGTCTCCATTATTCCTTGCCTGAGTGGGGCCTCTGGAAAAATATAGCTTTGCATTCAAAAAATTGTGTTATTGAATTTAAAGTCCTAGTGAATTCAATACGCTGCGTAACAGATGTGCTTTACCGATGCTCTCTAATTTTTCGAAATACAAGTTTGAATGATTAAGTGCACGTTTTCAAGTGCGTTTAGGCGATTTATGCCGCAAAAGGAGCTCTTTAACAGCAATGTCCCGGTCAGGGCCCTGATTGCACTGATTGTTGTCAAATGTTCTCTTGAATTTTCTCTTTTCTCCTTGTTTCGATGTTCGATATCTGTCTTTTCTCGACTGCCCCTGGCCCCACAAAATATTTCATGTATGTCGGCTGCCACTGTTTAACCGTGCTTTCTTGTTGCTGCTCGGCAGTCCCCTAAATAGTATTTTTGCGCATGCTGATGAATGTGTATCTGATGGCCAAGGCAAAATGGAATTCGCGGGTAAAGGATTCTGGGATTCTGGAACATCGGTATCGGGGTCACCAAGGCGACAGGAACTATTGGTGGAAGAACATGGAGGCGGTTATCATGGGGTGGGGGAGAATCGCCCATTCTTCCGGTCCCCATTTTCATATTATAGTGTTTTAACACCATTAAAATTGGCACAGCAATCATTTATATTTTCGGGAAGCTCCATTTTCCATTAAAACAAAGTCAAACTCAGATTGCAACCAAACTATCTAAAACTTGAGGATGTCCTGTTTCGATGGTCAAACCCACTGTTATCAGTTTCCTTCTTTTTGATAACATAGTAAGATTGAATTTTATCTTTACTGTTCCCTGTTATTTCAGTAAATTAAGAAGGACGACGTTAAAGAGGCCCCAATAAGAAGGTATTGATAAACTGGAAACAAATTATAGTGAATCGTTATCAACACGTTTTGTAAATATTTTTTTGAAATTAAAGTTTTATATTTTCACGTTCAGACTACTGTAAATGGCGTCAAATGCCTGAAATTCTGCTGGAATGGTAATAGCTCTAGTGCATGAGTGCGTGATTGAGTCAATGCGCCTTCATCTGAAATAATGGAGTGATTCCTTTTCAAAAAATGATACTCAATCTTTTAAGATTAATCTAAAAATTTGGTTTGAATGGCACTGTTCTGAAATGTAATGTTAAATTGAATACACAAGTGTGAAAGCTTACTGATTTTTTAAAAAAGTAGTTCCTTGGCTTTTGCTCAACTGTTTCGCTCATACACTGTGTAGCGTGCGTCTGTATGCACATGCGGTGATGGCGTCGTAGATTGTGCATTGTGCATTGATTAAATTACTGGTGGTAAGTTGGCAAGTGTATTAGCATTTATTCTTCGTCAGCAATGTCCACGTAAAGACATAAAATATAGACATGCCCGCGCGCATATCGACCACGATCCACGTGATTACGAACCGTCAACCCTCTTGGTATTACATTCCATTTGAGCATTCACTTCTAATACAAGNTTAACATTCCAGTGTTTATTTTTGAAAGCGTACGCGTTGATTGGGCGTCTCGAAACCGCAGACCTAGAAAACTAGAAACATGAAAAAAGCACAAATGGATTTAGAAAACGTAGACCTAGAAGAATGACAGCATGTGGACGCTACAAATGGACACGAGTGACTATAAAAACAGGACATTACAATTTTCACGAAAAACTAAAATTGCATGAAACAGAATAAGACAATATTTTAGAAAATATCACATAGTTTTGAGATTTCATCCTGAACATTTATTTCAAATAAATTTTGTCCATAGTATTGACACTGTTGTTTTGCTACAAGTTTTGCTACAATGTACGCTTTCTAGGTCTGCGTTTTCTGTCCACCTTTTATAGGGCTGAATTTCAGAGACCTGCGTTTTCTAGGTCTGCACTTTCGAGACACCAAGTGTCAGTTCCCAATGAAACGTCTCTGTTACTTTAGTTTAGCTTGTTCTCGTAACGTTACCACTATAAGAATTCTCTAAACTCTTACGCTGGATTTATTTTAGCCTTTTTGGAAAAACAGGAGCCATAATGGAGTCGTCGTTACTTACACTTTTGTAACAAATGACAGTTTATTCCATTCGCAACAAAAAGGTCTTACCAGCTGCTGGGCATTCACCCTGATTGCAGATCGAATATGCAGAGGAGATGCCTTGGCAGTCTTTACCACCACCAGATGGCGGTGGGTCCACACACGCACGCACCTTGACTTGAGACCCGACGCCGCAAGGTGCGCTACAAGTGCCTGCCTTCTCCCAACTTGCCCACTTGCCGTCCACTGTGACAGGAAAATTAAAAGAACTGATTGCGATATCGAGATCATGTATTATATAATATTAGAGCATTAAAAGTAATTACATGTCCTTCGCTTGCATCAATTTTTATAAACCGATAAAAGATTTCATTAAACGAAATATGTAAAGTAAGAAATGCCGGTCTTAACTTTTCCCAGTCCCCAAGCAAGTTCAGACGTCGAGGCTCCCTTCACTACCGATTTACATAATCTAGGGTCCACTGGCAATCGGCTCCTGCTATTTGCAGGGTATCGTTTCCATATTTTCAAAACCATTAAAAAAGCATAAGAGAGTTCTTGAAATTTTATGTTGTTGATATTGTTTTGCTTTGAATTTGCCTTCCGTTTTTGCTAAATTTAAGTTAGACATAGGCGTGCAACCCAGTACATGACAAAACAGTATGAAGTGAAAACCAAATTGTACAGGCCCTCTGCTTTCAAGAAATCTATGTTTTTAGTAATTTATAATCTATAGTTTTGTAGCTAGATATTTGTACACTCAGACTTGTGGATTAGGCCCTACGTACCCTTTTAACACTCAAAAGTGTTCACGTACAGATAGGAGCGACTCTCGTAATCATGCTTGCTAGTTAAACATCCAAATGAATACACGAGTTCAAATAATATGCAATATCGGAGGCGCTAATTTTTGCTAAATCTAGACCCTTAAGGAAGCGGCTTGTAATTTACACTTAATTAACGGTAAGTTGCGGACGGAATTGAAATTCTCGTTAGCAACATCCTTTTCTCATTAACATAATCACTGTAAGAACACGTAATAACCGCTAAATTTATCGATCGCGTACATTTTCTCTATTCTTTCCCAAATCTGCATCCCGGCGGAGTACAATAGGAGCACTAATGATCGGTTCTTATCAATTTCAAGTGACGTGTTTAGACAGTAGACGCAAATAATTATTGCTCTTTTAATGGTAAGAGATTTTATAGTTCACTTCCTTGGACTTATAACTTCCATATTTAAGTAACACGTGACGACGAGGGAATGTATTTGAAACGTTAAATATTATTCGGAAAATATTTATGAATTAAGGCTCTGACTTTGTTGTTTGAGACTGATGTTGGATGTCCCTGGTATGGTGCAAATTGGGCGTGTCGGCCCTTCAAGTAAGATACCTGACGTGTGAACATCGCAAAACGAGCAAAAAACTTGTTAAATTAATACATGCAAGTTTTTTTGAATACTACACTTCTCATGCCTTCCTCAAACCACACGACACGACTGATCTCAGTTCACCCACACTCTCCCATGGTAAAATAGTCCCGAGTAGGGACAGAAGATTGCACACTACGCACAAAGCGCCACTCATCTCGCCTCAAACAAACAATGCAACAACAATAGCCTCGTGATTTAATTGTTAGCCTATGATAGGACATTGTTAGCCTATGATAGGACATTGTTAGCCTATGATAGGACATTGTTAGCCTATGATAGGACATTGTTAGCCTATGATAGGACATTGTTACCAGTTGAGGTGAATCGTAAACCACCATTCATATATGTAATTACATGTACACGACACAACTCATCATAGTCGAGCTGAGTTGAGATCAGCCGCATTTTGGAGCCGCGCTTGCGCCGCTCAACCCTGTTTTCATCTTATGGAAACGCTGATACTTAACCAACCTCGTGGAACAAACGCGTATATCTGGTGGTCGTTGGCAACAAGTTTTGTAAGAGGATGGTGACCGTCATAAAACAGTTGTGCACCGCATTGCACGTCACGAACCATTCCTCCCGTTCCTTTGAAATTGACCAGAAACTTGAACTCCTTGCTGAGCTTGACATCTTGGTTCTCGCCAATTTTGAAGTCCTCGTAAATTACCTCATTGTGGGTAAATTTATCCCTCTCCTCCTGAACTAACGTTTTCAAACTGGAAGTATAAATAACCGTTAAAGGGCATCGTTCCTCTGTCCACAGGGTAATGGATGATTCCAGAAAATAATCTATTTTGTAGCTTTGCAGATATTCAGCTAAATAGTTACGCAGACTTGCCAATAATGTCCCACACAACCGGTTTGCGTCTTTGGAACATTGCATAACGGCTGTTCTGTGTACATGTATGTGAGGCTGATTCAAACAGCGCATTTCCTCGATAATTGAAATGGCATGTGGATCGTGACGTTGTAAAAAGTTATCGTGGTCATACTTTTATTAAAGAGGCATGGAACGCGAAAACTGGTAAAAATAGCTTTCAATTCTTGACGAAATTATCATCTCGCAACATCTAGTAGAGAGTAATTCACTTTAACCTGTGAGGAAATTTCCAGAAAAAAGCAATATTCACGATTTTTGAAACACGTGCGATGGAACAACTGTGGTTTCTAATGTCCCTCTCACTTATAATAAATGCGTGCATGCGTTTACAGTCAGTTGCTTGAAGTCGCTTGAGGTCAAAGGTCACATTTTCCACAAAAGGGAATGTGCTACTTTTATGTCTTGCTATATCAAATAAGGAGACGTGCTTTGCCTTGTGGGACTAAAATCGACGAAATGGCGAGCAGTTGACTAGTATTTTTTTGAAATTTGAAACTAAAAGAATGTGGTTTGATATCAACAGAAAATAAAAATATTTACGAACAAACCATAAAATATCTGGTGAGCAGGTTGAATTCTGTTTTAGTGGCAGAGAATCACTTTCAGTATTGCAATTTAGTCTGTTTATCGCGTTCCAGGCCTATTTAATACAAGTTTTTAAGCTACATTCTAATCATTCATCTCAATTTCATTGTAAATTGTCGAGTGAAGCATTGACCTATTTTTGTCAAAAATGTATGTTTGACGCTTCGGACTATTTCTGGCAACCGTAACTGCTGCTCTGTCGTTTCCCGGCCGCAATATAGATAAGTTAGCTCTCACACACGTTTCACTAGCAGGCTTGCCATGTGAACCCAGCCTACAATATAGAGGGGCTCGAATTTTTCGATATGCGGACCTTTTACTGACATAAACCAACGAGGACTAAAAAAAAACGGGCCAGTACATGTAGGTTCAGGCCTGCGAATTGTGCATCCGAGCAGATTTCCTGTGGACTTTTGTCTCNCATGCTTGCAGACACCTACTTTTCACACAGATTTTTTTATCTGGTGTCTGTAATTTTGGGAGTAGTTATAGGTCGTCTTTGTATCGCATGGCAGCCTAGTTTGTGTACTCTTGTTCGCTTTGTGATGGTTGTTATGGTTCTAGCCCGTGGTCTCAAGACACAGAAATGTGGACGACTACACGTAGGAGCTCTCTGAAATATCGGTACCTGCATAGGTTTTGCATTTACTGTCTTCGTAAGTGACAAGACAGAGGTCACCCCTGACTTAATCTTAAATAAGAGTTGAAAAATGAGGAAAAACTGTTGAGCGTTTGACATCTTCAATTGAATAATTGAGCTATCAAGAGATGTGTAACGAAAGTCGGCAGACAGCTTTGCGTTTCGGCAGTCGTTAAGCATTGCCAGTTAATCAACAGAGTAAACAAGAGTTTGGAATTTGAACGAAGGAAGGAGGTCATCATGTTTTTCACAGAGGTTACATCTATTTCGATGCACGCGTACAATTGGTCTTTCTGCAGATACGCTGTAAATGGAGGCGTCTCACTACAATTTATTTTGGTCATCCATAGCGGAATTAACCCAACCAATGAAGACAGGGAACACAAACCTATTTTTCCAATCAACACTAGGTAACCAGGTTGAAAGATGTCCTACATTTCTTTTACATAAAAGGTCAGTGAAATTATTTATACTGAATCCCCCTCAAAAAGGTTCTAATTAAGCACAAATCTCATTTTACATAATGAAGTGATACTTGCAAATACATCGTATTAATCGACTGAAACAAGTACTACTGCATCCGAAGAAACAGGCTGCACAGTTGAACTCCAACATAAACAGGTGGCGCTGTTTGTTGTACCATGGGTGCGAGGACAACACCCGCGCTATCGTGCGTTTTGTTGGAGAGGAAGTTCCAGGTTGCCTCAAACGTCTTCACGGACGTTTTCTCTACCTGGCGGCATGCTTTGTCCTGGTCGTGTGAGCAGACGTGAAGAAAAACTGTCTACAGATTCATGACTCTCAGCAACGACTTCAGGGCTCGACGCTATTAAAATCGCCAGGTCGCATTTTGCGACCTAGCCAAAATCCCAGGTCGCATTTTCAAAATCCAGCTGGCATTCGTAAATTCCAGGTCGCAAAATTTTCCCGCCATTTTTAAGCGCCAAAATAGATTTTTTAGATCATCGAGAAAATGTTTAGATTATGCTCTTACCTGCAGCGTTAAATACTCACAAATTTCGGATCTCAAAATTGACTTCATTCATGCAGGTACGGCCTTACTGTTCTTCACGACCGCCATTGAAAGTCTCTAGAGCGCAAGGCAAGTTGCCGGCGTGAAAGTTGAATCAGTGCTCTCTAACTGACTCGTGCATTCGAGTAGCTAAATTTGCGATGTGAAAAGGGAGAAAATGCCCGTTGAAAAAGTATCCGGGATTTTGTTAGATCTGGTCTTCTCACTGGCCGTCATCAAAGTCGTTAACGATTCAAACTAACTCGGGTAATCGCGAGTTTGCTCTTCAATACCTTCCAAGTACGGGAAAAATAGGTCAGTCGCAAAACGACACGCATGTCACTAGTGTTAATTTTCTTTCCGAGGTATAAAACAAAGCCGGGATTTGGTTTTTACATGCTGTGAAAAGACGTTTTAGAAAACTGAAGTTGTGTAAAATGAAAGTGACACACACCATATAAACTGCGTGTCAATTTTAAACCACACGCGGTCGTTTGTAGTGCGCAATGATGGGCGCTAGCTTGAACTGTGGGCGCTTAATTGGAAATTCTCAAAATTTAAGGGAGGACTTTTAATAGATCAGTGAGCGCTTATTATGAAACACTTTAAAGGTAGGGAGTAGGCTTGTGCGTGAGCATAGTCGTTAACCTCAGTGTTTGCGGTAATAAGATATTAAAACGCTGCAATGGTAAGAAACATTATAATAATACGATTTTGCGAGGCAAACTCCATCTGGTAGGGGTGACTTTCTGGATATCGTTACCACCTACATTGTACCCTTTTTAGCCACCCGGAATGATTTTTTAACTGCCCGCTTCAGCCGGAACAAGGTTGTTTCTATAGAAGTCTGAACATTTTACGGCGACGGTGGTTCGGGGAGCGAAAAGTTGCCGGGGGGGGGGGCGTATAAAGAGAAGAATGAAAAGTTCGCTAACTGGAACCACAATTTCGCATCTAGTGCCAGTTTAGTTGCAATAACTGGCTACGGGCATAGAATACAGGGTTTACAGAACATCGACCTCGGGAAACATCGGAACAGAATAACGTTAGTTCTGGGTTATATCGGTCCCGGGACATCGGGTCTTTTATAACCGCTGGGAATCTGAGTTCATTTTCAAATAAACCAGAGCCAAGCCGGTATACTCTTTCATTTAGGACTGTCGCTGTTCTTTGAAGTGGTGCGCACGCGTGAGTTCACGCACTTGAATCGCTGGAGTAGGCCTACACTTTACGTTGGCAACAACGTGTGAAAGACAAATCATATTTCGCGCACGTAGCCCCAGAAACAAGTAAAGGGTTTGAGAATTTCTTGGAAAATTGAAAGTAAAGACGTGACCGTCGTTTGGCGATTAACAAGGTTGTCATTTTCACTTTGGCTGTCTTAATACGATAAAAGGAGAAGCATACCTCAGTCTAAGTCACGATTGTCTGCCGGGACCGCTTGCGCGCTAATGGTGCCGCAGTGCGATATCAGGGATATTGTCGTGGATATTTGGTACATGTAATAAGGACATCTTATGTGAAAAATAAGCATTTTTGTCCACCACAAAGTTTGGTAAGTTGATCGCTTAAGAATTAATAGAAACACCGTTGTTTTGTGAAGTTTTATCACGTGTAAGCAGTGGCCCGAAACTTTCTTCGGCGAATCCGGGAATTTACAAAAGTGGCCGAAAGTGTTAGCCAATGAAACGCGTCAAAGATCGATTCTGCATATCCCATGTTCACGCGACTTGCTTACAAGTCATCGGGAGGCCTGTTCTCGGTTAGTGTTCTTTTGAACTTGTATTTGGCAACAACCAAATAACGGTCGGATTAACAAGAGCTGCTGTGTATTTGCCAGGTATCTGTTGAGATGTGTAAAAACTCAGCTCGCATTCGTTGGAAATTACAGGTCGCATTTTGCGACTTTATACGAGCTGACAAAAATCTCAGCTCGCATTTCCAAATTTCAGGTCGCAAATGCGACCTGCAGCTCGTTATGTCGAGCCCTGGACTTTAAGCATGTGATTCAAGTATGCGACTCTAAAGCCAGATAAGGTGAATGTGAACGTATTCATTAGACAAAACTCTAACAATTTCCTGCAATAGTACTTCCGGAGTGTGTATGTATCATCAATCGTAAAGCGACCAAAAAATAGAACGAAAATGTCTTCTACGAGCCCAATGATAGCGGTAGCTTCGTGGTGAGTGTCACGCTTGCGCGTGGTTCAAGCTAAGTTTCGGGGTAAAAGTTCCTTGTGCGTGGCATGAGATTTCGAGGTATGTGATCAATGTTGTATAGTTTTTTAAAAGTTCTGATTTGCGGCAATCTGTTACGTGTTGTGCAGCTTGTTTCAAGAGTTCCATTTCGCAGACCACAATTTACCTGCACATCAAACGTAAATCTGACGCCACGCTCACGTTTGCTAGAGTCGCGGACACATTCGCCTTGAAGACATTGACCCCTCTAAAGTAATGTAGTGGAGCTGTTTTGCTGCCGTCACCTTCATGCTTGGCAGTCACAGTAAGAGTGGGGATGTCCTGGGCCACAGCATTCTGCAAATGGATACAAGGCAATGAGATGTGACTCTCTCTTTAAGCATCATCAAACCCGTGCTCGCGTTGAAAATAAGTTTTGATCAAGACCACTCATCGTTAATATCTTGGTCCTTGCTCAGTTTGGAAGTTTTCTCTCCGCTTGGCATGAACTGGCAGTTTTGCTATTACCAAGCTCATTAAGATTGCAGATCAGTGGCTGTCACATTTTACCACGTAGATGGGAAGGTGTAGGTTGTCACTGACAGGTACTTATAGCTTTCAGTGCTATGACAGACTGAAAACTGGTTCGAGAAAATTAACGTTATCAATCTCGACCTTACGTCCACAAGTCTACTCAAAGAAAACAGCCTGTGTAATGTCTGTTTTATGCTCCAGCCAGTGCTGCGAAGCGTTGAATTGTAATGAACCCCTGAGACAACTCCAGCAACTGTTGCACTCGTTGACTCAACGTGCTGTATCTCTATTAACTAACACTGCAACTGATAACTATTTAGCTGCACCTCAAATGTAACCTATCAACTGTAGCCTCTTACGAACGTTTCGACTATTCAAGCACATTCCAGTATTTTCAGGAATCAACTCTAGAATGGTCTAGTCTATGGACCCAAATTAATGACTAACATACTGGAATTTTCTGGAAAGTTCTCTAGTTTTCTGTCGTTAACAAATTGCGTCATTACTGGCCTGGCTCCCTGGGTCAGGTCAAGTGGCATCTACTTCTTAAAGTAGGAAAGCCAAATAAAATTTCAATTAGCTAAAACCAGTGTCAGTCTACTCCTGACCGTGACATAGAACATTATAAGGTTGATCTGAAGAAATAACGCATTTTCAAGTCCTTTGAAGTCCTGAAGTCACCTGACTAAAAACACTATGAGACCAATCCATTACAGTATATATGTAAGTGGCGTAAATTGAAATTTGAGGTTGAAGGCGAGTTTATAGACCCTTTAAGAAATGGAAATCAACAAAATGGTGTCGTATACATGTAAAAACAGTCGTTATCAGGAGGAAGATTTGAACTTACCAATATCAATAAAATCGGACCACTAAAAGGTCACTTTCACATTAACACAGTAATTCCCATGTTTTGAGGAGTTGCGCTTAATAAAAAAGCCCTCCCAGACTTACAGAGCCATTGCAACTCCTCTCAAAGTAGGTGTATTAACGTGCGATCTTGGGCAACACAGGTGTTGGGCAAAGAGGTAAGTGGCACTTTACAATGGGTGATTGGACATTCAGGGCAGGGCGGTTTGGCGGCAGTTTTAAGGTAAACATCACCTGTAGGCTCAGTGAGTCCAGTTTGCTTGTATTTGTGAACATGTTGGTCACGAGAAAACTTCCTTAGTTCAGCTATAGATACATTTTTTTCATGATGGCGGTTTCCTATAGCATTTTTGAATGTTCATTATGAAATAATCAGTACAATAAAAATAAAGACCTAGAAAGCGCCAAGAGGCATTGTATCTGAGCTAAACAAATACAAAGAAATCTATATACAATTATACACAAATACATAAATTAATAAACTGATGTCAATATTAAATTGAAATATTTACGGAACCTGGTGTTGATGAGAGTGAGAAGACACCTTCAATTTGACTTTGTAAGTTCGGCCTTCCAGATAGAATTTTAAATGTAGGAGGAGAGTGCCTGAGAAACCAGAACGTTGTAATTTATGTAGACGCAAATCACGGGGAACGACATCAAAAGCTGACGCAACATCTAAAAATACGGATCTAACGTTGTACCCTTGCTCAAACTGTACGTGGATTTCATGTAATTCCTGAAAGTTGGGACTTAGTGCTGTTACCAGGCATGAATCCAAATCGGCGACGACAGATGAAGTTTTATGATGAGAGGTGATCAAACACAAATATTTTTTTTCTAAAATTTTGAATAAGGTGTTAAGAAGAGTTATGGGGAGATTGTATGCAACATCTGTTTTGGAGTCCTCTTGCGTATTGGTATCATAACACTACAGTTAAAGTTCAAAGGAAATTTCCAAATTGTAGTATTTTGTTGTAAAATGTTGTCAAAGAAACTGTAAGCTCTCTTGCTATTTTCTTGGTCATTTTATTAGTTATTAGAACGGTACCGTCGTTTTTGATTTCATCCATGTTTTCTAGTAGTTTTCAAACTCCAGATGAGTGGTTTTGTATGTCCTGTTTGGAAATTCGGGAATGGTTGTTGTTGGAGCAATGTGACTCTTGGCGATGAAGTCTAGAAATAGCTTACCTTTTTCAGCTTTGGATGACGCCTGGGCGTTGGATTTCTTTGAGTGGATGGTGCATTTCTGCATAGCGACTGAGAAACCTGTTTTGATAACATGTAACCCTCAACATATCCAAAAATTCAAAAAATTCTAATTAGATGGCATCACTTTTGGGCCAATTTTTTCAAATGTGCAGGATGTTTACATGTACTTTCATAATCCAGTGATGTTGGAAGTCCAAAACTGACTGGGAAGCGGTGATTTTGGGTTAAAAACAATTGATTTTGTAACTTGTTTTTCGGAGCCTGTGTCTAGTTGCATTAAATAGTTCCAAATAGGGAGGCAATCATGGCGTATTAGTGGACTTTTGAAAATAATGGTTGTGCTTTCTTATTCTGTTTTAGTTTCATTACTAATTCGAATTGTGCCTGTATTACAAATATAGAGTGATCTCTACCTTGAATTCTCAATATTCATGAAGATAGGTAGGGGTCTCTTCATGCAACACCCTAATTCAAGGACTAGGTCCCTATTTATATTGATTGAATTAAGGGGTCATGTTTATCTCAATAGTCAAAGAAGAGCTCATATTTTAGATAAAGTGACTGAAAAGATTAGATGTGTGAGTAAAGACTGGCACAATTATGCAAAAATATTTAGGGACCACGTCCCTATTTAGGACTCTTTCATGCAATTGGGCACTAGCTTCCGTTTCGTTGGAGTGATAGGGCCAAAAATATGAGACAGAACAGAATGAGTGTGGCCATGTGTAGTGTTTCTGATGTGAAAGTACTCGCAACTTGTTCTCTTGTTCGCAAAGTTTTGGACTGAGTGAAATAAAACCAACAAATCCAATGATGTTTGGCCAGCCAAGCAAAACCCGGACAAAACAGCACAAAACTGGACTTACCGCCACCTTTTCCACAATAACTAGCTGCAATATATCCGAGGAATGCCAATATATCCGAGGAATGCCAAGATATCCGAGGAATGCCAATATATCCGAGGAATGCCTCAATAAGTTAAGACAAATCGATGTTCAGAGACCAAGATTGGTACGTAAAGGAACGAAAGAAAATAAAACTGAACGAAAATAAAAACCCTGACCAGTCTAGCATTATTCATCGTAAATGGCGGTGTCTGTTAATCTCGAATCCATTCTTCGCTATTAAATGTAGTTCGACAGCATCAACTAAGCCATCTGGTATTTGATCCAAAGAAGTAATGGTAACTCCGATGCCTCCAGCGGAGAAGAATCATCGGGAAAGAAACGTGGAGTTGCGAAGGACTTCTGACAGAACGGAGATACGTCAATAGTCTATTGAGAAAGCGACATGAGGTGGCAACTCGTACGCTAACATTTGGTCTACACTCTCCCTAACTCTATTAGCGCGCCTAAGCCAGAATGCGACTATCACGTCCTTTTATAAAAGTTAATGCGCGCGCTTCAACCGCCCAGCTTACAAAAAACGTATTCGCTATATTTTCTCTGATAATGCACTGATTTTCGAAAAGTTGAAGACGTCTAATCTTGTATTTAAATAGAGTCTTTTAGGTTATTTGCCTTACTTACTGTTCGTTTCTTAACTCTGAAACTAATACGCTAAACAGGTGCATTGGTGGACTTATCTCATGCATCACATTCGGCCAAGCGCAAAAATAGCGATAAGCTCACTACGGTATGTGAAGGCGACGTGAAGTCGCACAACCAAAGACATAACTTAATAAAGAAAGAAATGTGCCAAACACCTTTTTTATTGTTTAATACTTACTCGTTTATTTATACAAAAATGGAACTTTTTTAAAACCACGTTTTCACTGTAGTGTTGACTTTAGGCGAGCAAACGTGGAGCCCAGCAAATACTGTTTGTATAGTCGGTGTCTTCTGTGAAATTGTCGTTTCCATACGGACACGAATGCGCATTTCCGTACGGACACGAAGGTGGTCATATGGAAACGGTGATGTCGCAATATACCACGACTCATGTTTAAAAGAACACTAAACCATGTTTTGATGATTTCAACCAAACTAAAAACTCACATCCCCTGCTTTACAAATTGGACATTATGGTCAGTGGTGGGTGATCCTTTCCCAAAGTTTCCGTGTAATTTGCTTAAAGCGTAGATTACACTTGCTCGTTTGTCAGACTTTGAAAGGAGTTTCAAATTTTCCTCAAAACTTTTGAAAGTTGTCGAGGCTTACAGGTCATTATCTTGTTTCAGAGAACTAGACGGGGAAGTCGTTTTTAGCGTCTGTTTTAACAGGGTTTGGTACCCTTTCAACAAAGTGCGGGTCGCAGTACTCAAAGACGCTGTGGGAGGAAGGCTTTAATAGAATTTAGCATACCTTTTCGAATTTAATCAGAAGAGCCATCACCACAGGCAGCACCATTGTCCACTTCATCTCTGTCCCCAGCACCAGCAGAAGACTAACAACAGCCAGTCTTACCTGCTTTTGTACGTTACACACGTTACACGGCACATGACTAGGGGACCACGTGATCAATCTGCCACGCATTGAAAATTCACGATTACACGGGACCGCGGTTTCGTCCACCATCTTTCCATTCCCATGCGCTTCCCATGTAATTGTACGGAATAGTACTACCAATCAGATGACTTAGCTGGTTTATCCGGCCGAACCAGGGAAATCAACCAAGTTCAGTCAGTGCTTGGACAACGAAGCTTTTAGATTATTCATGAAGTTACACGCATGCTTTCACTCATCGGATCTCGGCTTCATGCTTTCACTCATCGGATCTCAGCTTCGCTGGTCAGTCGACGTCTTTTGTATTTAACAACACCAATAGTGATGCTGGAGTGGATTTAGTACCAACATGGCATAGCTTGCAAAGTACTGGATTTTTACCAACAACATCGGCATCTTACAGCGCTCCAAAACTGAGCATCGGTCGTTCTCAGGAAGAAAAATGGGTTGCCGACAGCTCTGAGTATGTTGAGAATGCGAATGTCATCATTGCAGTCTTTCGACAATGAAGTCGATATATTTCGAAATATATCTGAAGTACAACCTTAAACCAAACTTCGTCTCGCGCCATTGATAACCCTTTATTGTTACCAAAATGAAAGAAATTTTCCCATTAAGATGAGTAATCAATTTAGTTTGTTAAAGAAATGTTCTGAAACTCGTCTTGGAGTCACAATGTCCACGTCTTAAAGTGAAATAGTACGCAAAACCAGAATAGATTGCATTACGCAAAGTGGTACTCTGTCACTGAAACAAAAGTCAAAGAGTTCAACATGTATTTTTAGTTTTTTCGTAAAGATTATGAACTTCTGATGACGTCAAACCATTTCTCATCCAGTTTCACCTGTTGTTTAGCTGGTAGTTCATTTCAGATTTTCATTACGTGACACTTCACGTGGGCTATAAAACAAAACAAAACAAAACAAAACAAAACAAGATAAAATTGAGAAGAAAGAAGGACACCTTGCATCAGAAAGTGAACAGGGAAGCAGTAAAACTTGGGCGGCGAACCATATGGGGCTGGGGGAGGGCTATAGACCCCTTATTTCAATGCTGCACCGCCTATGAAGATGGGCAGCGCACCCGATAGGGCGCTGGGAAGCTATAGCCACCCCCTTATTTCCGTATGGCTTAAGATCATGTAACGGCAACATCAAAACTGAAAAATCTTTATCTTTCAAACCTCCAAAGTAAAGTCTTAATTTTTGAGAGCTTGGAGCCGAAAGACCTTTACCAAAAATCCTTATTTCGCTGTTGTAACTAAAATGCACAAACACAACTATTTGCTAAGTTACCTGAAAGCTTGCACGTCCGTGGAAGTTTCAACGACAACTGTGAAAATTTGGACCACACGTCTACAAATTATCTTCACACACAAAAATACGTTTCTTGCATCCTCATGGACTCGGAAATACACGACTTTATATATTAGAAAACATAATAACGGTCATATATGTGGAGGACCCCAGTAGAAAAATATCAAGCTTAGCCTACTTAGAAATATCACATCTCATAAATGGCTGATCGCATTCATATGAAACCTTATGCACTGTTCTCTAACACAATGACAAAAATTGTTTTTAAATTGTTCCACTTGTGTATAAGGGAATATAAAACGATATAACTTCTATAATTTTTATTTAAAAAAATCAAAAGTTGTATACAACGAAAACGAAAGAACAAACATAGAAACTGTAAAAGTATCCTGAACATTTACATCAACTGAAAGTTGATCACGTTATTGATTCTTTTGTTTTGTACGTATTTTCTTCTTAAATTTTATTAAAAAACACGACCACGTGATAGAAGTAATAAACAAGGCTTTTACATTCAGGATGTATACACTTTTACTGAGTTAAATTCTACAATTTCCTCGATATAGGGCACCACATGATCTTTTAGGAAAGTTGATCCTTGTTATGGAATGTACTGTAGGCAGAAAAGCCCTGTTAACATTCACAGAACGTGTAAGGGTAACACAACGCACATTTTGTTGGGTTTGGACTTCATTCAGCACATGGATGGGGAGCAAAGGTCATGAAGAGGGATGGGTTCTGAAAGTCCCGTTTCAAACGTGAAAAGCTTACGGAAGGCCATGCAATCTCATGCGAGGAAATGGCGTGTGTTTCACGGGTAATCTTTGTCCCTACAGGCATACACTAGTGAAATGACCGACGATTGAAGTTTTTTATTGACCAAGCAGGATTGTTTCCGTTCCATGAGCAAAGATTTCTCGTTATGACTCGCTAGCCTGTGTACTGTGTGTTTCAATAACTAAAGATGACTTGTAACATTTGATATATAAATGTAGATGTTGGCAAAACTTATATTTAATAGAAAGCGCGTCTTCTTTATGTACTGTTAGACGCATTCCACGGTTTTGTAATGGACGCGACATTTTGACTTTTTAATGCATTCCATCTTACAAAATGAAATTTTAAGCTTGGTGGGAGTGTTTAAGATATCAAAAGTTTTTTAACCCTGCATATGTTCAGTACATTAGAAACGGTAAGTATAACACCTGTAAGATAGGTTCTTTTGAAAAAATCGGCGATATATATCCTGTACAAAGATTAAACAAATAATTCAACAATTTTAGTTATAATGTGATAAGATTCTAACACATAGTTCAAAATAATATTGATGAAATACACGACACGTGTCCTTATTAACAGTCTTTCTTCCGTTCCGTTCGTATCATCGGAACAAAATTCTACTCTCAACAGAACATTGGAGAAGCATAATAATATAACTCTGATTTATTCTAAAAATCTATGTGTACGAAGAAGATCAGCACATATTTATACGTTAAAAAGAATAACCATCCGAAGCACTAAGCTCATTTATCCGCAACCCCACGCAAAAGACATTTAGGATATTTCTATTCTGTGGCATTTTGTGTGCATTTGATTCACTCAAATGGCTGCTACAACTCCTGCCTCCCGTTCAGTAACGCTAGACCTCGCTAAAAAGCAAGACTTCGCGAGATTACGTGAGATATGGCCGTGTATTTTGAATGAGAGCACGTGACTTTGACTTGGGTTTAGCTAGGTCCTAGCCTAGGTCCTAGCGTCTACTGAACTCACGCCTGGTTAATGCTGACGTCACGTCCGTTACTGTCACGTCCGTTACACACTATATTTTAAGAATGCCCAGAGTTGTACAAACACAATGTTTTTTTTCAAAAATCTTTGTTTGATTATATAGCCAAATAAGTGTAAGTATAATCTATATGCATGTAGAAACCTATTACAGAATATAAAAGACAGACTAGATTTTTAACATGAACTAACATGAGAAAATTGAGAAAGACACTTGTGATAACACCTGTATAACTTATTAAAATCATTTTAAGGTTCTGGAAATGAGTAGAATTAAAAAGTCGTGATACCGTAATCACAAAAGCCGCGTAGGTTACATATGCCTAGAATCTCTTGTAGCTGTCGTGCTTCACTATTTACAAACGATAATTTGAACTTAGAGTGCCACGTCTGTTGCAAAATAAATAGTGGAGCACACCATACTTTGTTAAAAAGTTCGGTGTATATGATTATGGGATACTACCAGCAAGCTGATTACTGTATTTCAAAGTCATTCAGTATATAATTCTAACGGGCCTGTTTTATTGAACAATCCCTGATGTAATTACACCTCGTGACTACACCTCAGGTGCTTGATAAAGTCCTACATGCAGGGCACTTATTCACGGCAGGTGCACCACGTCAAACTCGCGTCCTCACTTCGAACATAATCTATGACGTGTCCGACACTCACGAGAGAACTACTTTTTGTAATTTCTTGGTCAAAGTACAAAGCTGAAAATTACATGTAATCAAATACAGGGAGGTAATGGAACTTCACGTTCTTCTGTATAGCTAAATATTTGGATTTTCATTTCAATGTTTTTTAAAACATTCACGGCATCCAACCGCCCTGGGTGTATGATATGTGTTTTTTGATTGCGTATCATATTGCAACTTGCGGCTAACTCAAGTGCGCAGCTAACCAGCTGGTGAGATGGTACATGGGTAGGTAAATGACTAGGTGCAAAAGAGGACAGTGCATTGCAAAATCATTTGGGTCCGTTACGTCAAACGGCCGTGACCTCGATCGTACCCGATTCGTAGGAGTGATTGTGCTTGTAGTCGTTTCTTTTTTCATTGCAAGTAGAATGTTAATTCAACATTAGACCGAATTCACACATAACATACATGTCAACCCTCATTTACATGTACGTTAGCGAATGGTCATATGAAACAGTATCGGTGTACAACGGCTGTGAAGCGCGGCAAGTAATCAACCCGTCCTCACTTTTGTATCCCATCTGCGTCCCCCCGTCGCCACAAATTTTGCCAAACTCTTCTCTCGCACTCGACATTTCCAAAAAATGCTACATAGACTTAAAATTTTTAATGGATTTTCAGTGGCAAAAAGCGAAGAAATTTAGTACCGTGGCGACGGTAAAATTAGCGTTTTTGCGTAGCAAGTGCGTAAATTGCATAGCAGTTGACATGTATGACTTAATAAACGAGGTGCTCACAAATAATGGTCTCTTTTTCCTCCTTCAGATTCATTAAAAATGAGCAACTGCTAAGAGGCCTGAGCATTTTGAGGTTTGTACTGAGTTTAAAGGCTGCAAATGACGTTTTCTTGATTTCTGAGCCTGTTTCAATGAGAAAAAGGTATCCGCCAACCATTTGGCCTATTTTTTCAAGTTCTGGTTTTTCTTAATTCGTCACTTACTGCATCTATTTTGGATATTGAAATTCTGCAGGGAAATTCGATGTCAGAAACTGACTTAGTGGGGTTCTGTAAACGATAGGTACGTGTACAGTGTATGCTTTGTGTCTTTGTGTGCAGGGAACGTAATGATTATTTCCAGTTATCAATTTGCTATTAAAAGACAATTAAAACAAACCAGATGTGTTATATGTTTGATACAATAATGCCATTTAAAAAAGCTTTCAAACTATGGTGGATAACTTTGGGTATATTGCAATTAACAAAGGCCTTCATTGGCTAATCCATGCTCTGTGTGCTCAGTGCATCGAAACAAGTCCTACTAGCTTTACTACACGTACCTAATTCCATCTCACATTTTTTTGAGTTGCGGTCAGAATGATTATGATTTTCTGACAGGCCGATTGCCTACCAAAATCACGTGAATTTCCCTAATAATAGCATGTGCTGTTATTTTGCCTTGAACTGTTACGAAGTTGAGTACCTCTAACATGATCAGGTGACAGCAAGGTGACGCAAATAACTTTTAAGTAAATATGCTTCTATTATTAGTTTAAACTCACAATTAAAATTGCATGCAGGTATAGAAACTTTAAATTATTATTCCCGCAGATTTTTTTAAACAAAACTTTTGAGGTACACTTCACCCACTTCAGGTTTGGGAAACATGAGACAGTTTAGCATGGAGCCAGAGTCCTCTGTGAGCTGACTCATTATCATGGATTGGGAGTTGTGGTTTTGTCTGCAAACTGAGATTCTGTGCTTCTATGTTACACTTGAAGAAATGGTAAAATATTGAGAAATTCATCCTGAAATCGGTTTAATTGTACTTTGTGCACGATTTTTAAGCCTTTTGACAAAGTCTTAATTCTTCAGGTTCGGTTCATCTTTAGAGAAATGTGAAGCTGCTTGTACCTGTATTTTTCGGATTGTTCTAAAAGCCCCTCGACCCTCATACCTCCCGACCCACGACCCCCTCAACCCACGATCCTCGACCCACGAATACCTTGACCCACGACATGTGGCAATAGAGGTACTTTGGCGATTTTCACATATTTCATAATCTTATTACATCGCTGAGTGACTTTGCAATAAGGCATACCTGCACGCCAGTCTGCTCTGGCTCAAGGCTGGTGATTAAAAACAGAAAGTGGCGTGTGGACGTGATCTGAAATAGTGCATTGTGAGCGCGCTATCGTTGTCATGGAAATAGCTCCACGAGGATCTACCGATGGTCCAGTTGTACTAAACTTAGGGATAGAGTACGCCCCCAGAAAGCCCAGATGTTCAAAAATGTTCTTAAAAAATTGTTTGAGCTCACTAGCACTCAAATAGGTCACTAGATTATGGAAAAATTAAAAGAAAAATTGCACTCAATGACCTCGTTTTTTACAATGCTGCAATTTTGCAACAGTGGGAGCCGATAGTAGCAAATGCATCATGTTTATCGTGACATTTGTTTGAGAAATCACCACAAGACAACATCAGATGAAACACTCTTTACCCTACAATTAATCTAATTAACAGAAAAAAAACTTCGAACTTCCCATTTTACTGGTAAAGTATACTAGTAGAGTTCAGTAGTTCACATACAATTCCTGTAATGCTGTGAACACAATGTGTTCAAAGATTTTTTGGTAGCCTCTATGGGCAAGAGATTCACACTGTTGCAGCTAAACATCACACAATTTACTCAATGGGATATAGACGGAATGAGTTTTTGGTGAAGTGAAGCACAGATTAAGTTCACCTTTCTCTCACACACTTCCAGTAATGCCGTTAACGCAGTACTTGCACTAACCTCTTTTAGCATCCTTCATGGGTCAGGGATCAATACCATCGCAGCTAACGTCATGCGGAACAACTTGTCATCTTAACGAGCGCAGATTTTGGCCATTTAACATCATCCAACGAAGGGTGGCCTCGCCTGCTAGCTTTGCACATGATCAGTGATGTAGCAGTCTTGACCTGGAAAGTTCTCCGCTGCATGAGTTATTCTACAGGCATTTGAGGAGCACAAAGTTTTGGTACAACATAAAAGCATTGACCACCTTCCGGATGTGATGCCGTACTTGTACTTTGAGCATCCAACAGGTCGACACCACCGACAAACTTATTGTACTAGCTGCACACAAAATGGCCTTGGAATTTAGACATGGGCCTTAAATCTCTTGTCCCATATTCTAACATTTTCAACTGGAATAGCACCAACAAAAGGTGAAATGACAGTTACTGGCTTGTTGTCATACCAGTGCACAACGCAGACGTTTTTCGCCGACCTCGACTGTTTCTTCAAACGAACCTCTTCTTTAAATTTTTCAAACTGCACCCACGGCTCATATACTAGTAGTGGTTCATCGTCACTGTCAGAGCTCTCATTATCGCCACCAAGTTGCTGGGGAACGAAGTCATCGTCATCGTCATCGTCATCGTCACCAATACCACCATCATCATCGTCATCACAATAACTACGCCTTCCAAATGACTCTCACCTCCATCTAACAAATGTAACGAATCACCCAAACAGGAAGCTTTCCTTGTCGTTTTAAATCTAAAAATTAGTAAGGAAATCGATTAGGCAATTCAATTTTGGTGCTACATTTCGTGTTTAAGAGTAAACATTTTAAGAAATTGCGAGTAATGAACAATAACGTGAATTCATAAACACGCTGGTTGAGATCCCGTACAATCATGATGTTGAATGTGATGCCGAAGAATGAACGACCCACTAACACAAAAAGCCAAATGTTTATTTCATTTACGCAAACATTAAAATCTAACAAGTCAAATTTACACACTTTTTAGAAGAATAAATTTACTGGTCAAAAGAAACAAACTAGTGCACTTTTGTTAAAAAACATTAACATTAACTGGGGTCAAACAAAAAAATTAACACAACTGTTGTCTGAACCCGGTGTTGCAATTATGCAACATGGCTCTTCAGGACAAGCACACTCAAATAACAAACCATTATTCAACACAAAGTATATACCACTAAGTAATATGTTATTTAATGGTGACAATGCATAACACTGAAATAATAAATTTACCTGGACTGTGTAGACAATGCCTTTGCTTTTTGCTCACCGGACAGCTTACAACAAGGGGGCAGACATCAATTAGTTTGCTCATTTGTCAAGAGAGGTTATTCGCAGTGTAGCTTTAGTGCAACAATGGGCCTTCTAGAGTACACAATCAATAATATGAGTGAAAAAATGATTGTGAAATTAATAATACATTATCAAAGTTGTGTTGCAATACTGCAACACGGGGTCTTCTGGGGCTTTAATTTACATGTACGTACATAATTTCACATTTTGATTGGTTGTTTTTTTGTTGTAAAGTCGTTTACAATGTACTCAATATAAAATTGAAATACTTTTTAGTTAACAGTTTGTTTTTTTTCAAACTGTAGTACTGATGAAATTACAGTTTTGTCAGCACCTCGCACTCAGGTTAAAAAATGTAAAATCTACCATTCACTGAAGAGCAGACGAGACGATTACACTTTGCCGGGAACGACATCTGTAATGTTGCCTGGTCTTTGATTTTCTGTTTTTGGCTTTCAAACTACTCGAATTATGTCTCTTAATTGGAAAAAGCAGTTTTAACTGCTTTTAAAAAAGCAAGGCGAGCTTACGTCCCAACTCATTGGTTCAGATCTAGTCGAGCATGTGTAGATTAGGTCGAAGAGGTTGTAGGTAGTGAGCCGATTGGGTCGTGGGGTGTGGGGATCGAGGGTGTCGTGGAGGTTTTAGAACAATGTGTATTGTTCAAGTTCAAAGGGCATTAGCGGTCTTATCTAGGGGTTTATGGTAGATATTTTAGCCCAAAGATGCCTCGACCCCTTGGGGCACGGCCACAAACTTGGCGAATCTTAGACTTCGCAAAGTAGTAGTGCTGTAGCCGGTCAAGCATAACCTATTTTTTAGCATCTGGAGGCAAAGTACATGAAGTAGTTCTGAGTAGAACAAGAAGCTGTCTGCTATCAGTGGGGAGCGTAAAGGTTTCCTGTGCCATAATACTGCGCACATTTCTTGGCAGAGGAAGTTAGAAGTGGAGGATTTTCAACTTCGACGAATAAACAAAAACAATTCCACTTCACTGATTAAATCACAACAAACATTCACAGATTTACATAAACCCCCCGAGAAATGAGCTGATGCATGTTCTGGATGCAAAAATGTGACGATACGCAATTTTAGTGATCAGACTGAAGGCGATCGACAACTTCAGTAACTTTGGCTAATTTTTGTGTGTCAGATTGCGTGGACCGGAAAAGCGCTATTCATGAATAATCAATACGCAAGCCAGGAGGTCTCCTGAGAGTAATGCCTGTAGGTGCGCACAGTCAAACTCCACACTGTTGCCCTGTTATTGCCGTAATAGGGCAACTACATGTACACGTAGGCATGAGGCAGGTGCGTTTGGACCCCAAGAGATAAAACTTTATTTCGCAGCTGTAAGGAATTAGTGGCTCTCCATTTTAGACTTGAGATCTAAATACGTCAACGTTAAAACGGAGGACGAAAATTCAGAAAAACAGTCTGATTCACAGAAAATGAGTATTTGATTTTTGGTTTAAACTTCAAACGGCTTCTATCGTAGCAGGCTAACTCAATGTTTGTGTTGTCGTACATTAATTGGTGGAATATGTACGCACGTATTGTTAAAGGAAGTTGCGATGCAAAGGTGTTCCTATAACTTATTCAAAGCCTGCGTGTTTAAGATGGCTTTGGGGATGCACTGAGTTTTGAACTTATACCACTTAACATGGATGTGCGCCTAATGGAGTCGAATTGTAATCCATATGTATATCAGCTAGTCCACTAAACGCTTTTCTGTCCCAGCATAGCTGTCATTCTAAACTGTAGGTAAAAAAACGTGAAAGACTCCGTGATTGCTGTGTGCATCGTAAGATAAACATAGACAAAGGCCGTAGCGCCCACAAAAAGTTCAGGCCTGAACACCGTAGACCTAGGATAGTCTCGAAAAGGCACGATTACACAACATTTGGCAAGATGTCACCATGCGAAGCACCGTGATAGCGTTAGTATTTGCGACTGAGTTAGGTCTTGGGGACGCAGCCCTTGTGTCATGAAAGTGACATTTTCAGCGCATGCACTTGGTCACATGGGAGTGCTGCCAAAAACCTTATGTTTTCACCGAGTAGAATTGCAGTCGATGGTGTCGCCAGATGTGCCGAAATGGTGAAATTCCACAGGTCGTGTGGTTCCGACACGGTGTGGTAAAAAACATTTTGTCTGAGTTTGTCATGCAGAGGCTGTCGATGTCTCATAAACGTAACAGTCTAAAGTTGACTTAGATGCCCTCCCATATCGATTGAAGATCACGGCTAGACTCGTACCGCCTTGCGGAAGCGATGTTCAACAGCGCAGCATAACGCTAAATCGTCGTGGTCGACCGTCCGGATTTTGTATATGGTGCAACTCCAGACGGTCTGGGCTCAACAGAAAACCACAGTTCAACTGTGAGTCTACACCAATGTGATAAACGAGAGTAGTTGTACCTGTCACGTTAGCTGCAGGTATCATTATCTCTTTTATGACACGCAATGTATGACTGCATGGGCAAAGCCTTTTCAAACAAGTGTGTATAAACCAGTGGAGCGTGAGACCCCTGAAGTCCCTGTCAATCCTCACGACAATTCCACGTTATGGCATTTTCACATTGAACGTTTAGAGGTACAGGCTGTAGTATGACCAACAGGAAAAACTCCAAATTACCACAGTGAGTTGTTTATTACCAGTATCTCATTGTTACGGTTGCGTTTCACAGACAAATGAATTTCAGATGCAACACAATGTAGTTCTAAGTTCAATATACGTCATTGTACTTTTGTATGAACACGAGTTCCGGTAATATTCGTAAAATCGTTTACAACAGAATTACACGTTCACTTAGTTGTTACAGAGCATTTGAGAAGCCAATTTTCTTTAGATTGTGACAAGTTAATGCACTGAATGAACTCGATACAAGATCTGACTGCCAGAGAGACTATCAAGTGAACTGTCCTCAAATAGCACAGCACCACAACCATTCTAAGATATTTACACACAATGCAATGCATGCTTCAAACAGTTGTTCATTTTCTCACGAAAGAATACCAGTTACTTGTTATGAAACCCGTCGTTGGATTGCTGTCAAACTTTATTGATCCTAGCACTTTGAGTATACAATGCTAGCAATAAGAAGATATCAAAATGACAAAGATTACTGACGGTAACAATAAATTGTCATTGCTTTGGTTTTGAAAAGAATGTCACACTATGGTGCAGTGCATTATTCTACGTTACCGAAACAGGAGAATTCACTACAGATAGCCTCAAAGGGCTGATTTGCTATAAATAGAATATTACGTTTAGTAAAATATGCTTTAGTGACTGCAAGAAACTAAGCTAACTAATTACAACAGGGGCCTGTTCCGTGACAAATCGGGCTTAAAACTTAGGCAAAAACTTAGGTCTTACGCTCCACACAGATATTTCAGAAAAATAATTAAATTTCACTAGGACGAAAGTGCAAAGAATCTTACAGTATACGCGTAATTGCTATTTACCAAGACAATTTCTATCAATTGTTTTTTGAGGGTGATGCGTTCATAATTACTTGGTAAACTTTCATTCCACAATTGTGACGTGGGAGCGCAACACCAAGTTTCTGTCTTAGTCCCTTTCATGATATAAATCTCACACCTCCAAACAAATCAACAAAGGGAAGTTATACCTAAGCTAAACAAGCTGAAAATCCTGTCAAAAGAATTACATGTTTATAACCGCTGAGCTTATACATGTTCATGTAGGCATCTATTTTGTTTCAGTTCAGTTTCTGTTTCAGTTTTTCGGTTAAATATGTCTGCGATTAATTGTAATTGCCACAAGGTATAGAAATTTCGTCATCACAAATATTGTCACATCTGTTATGTACGCTATCACCAGCATCATCACGATCGCATGCAGAGTTGTTACTACTGTCTTACTTATGCGTCACTGGGATGCAAACCAAAGAACCACAATTTACATGACTAAGAGATGTCCGTCTTTGGTTTGAACTACTTGATTGTGATTCCTGTGTCGTTATTCTGAGCAACTGTCATGATAGTAATGGATGACGATTATTTGAGAAAAGCTCAACACTTTTACAAGAGAGGGCAACGTTTTGGGAATGAAGCAGTCGCCTGGCCTCTTGCCGCCAGTTTTTTGCAGGTAACCTATTTCATTATGTTGGGTCTCATGGGACTTGAGTGCATCTCTTACAATCCACCCTTTCGCAGGAATCGAGGAAGTCGGTGGGCCTACGGAACTGACGATTTCCAATCCAATCAGCTATTTCTCCGAGGCTAATCTATTATTCAAAAACTTACGCCAGTTGTGTCTGAACTAGGACACCAGGACTGTAAGATACCCGACAGAAAGTAATATGTGAGAATGACA
The DNA here is from genome assembly GCA_002633005.1 of Phoronis australis. NCBI lineage: Eukaryota > Metazoa > Phoronida > Phoronidae > Phoronis > Phoronis australis. The sequence goes on from NMRA01000665.1 coordinate 178,493, forward strand.
CTTTCGTTTTCGCTCAAGCAAAGCGCATACGTGGCTTTTGTAGTCGCTTTTGTAAGGGTGGTAATCAGACGAAATAGACAAACTACAACACGTACTATAGCAGAAGAAGAGAACGACGAACAACACTATAACGCAACAAACAAAACGATTCCACAACGCAGCAACAACATCGTCAACAACAACACATCAACATTGATATCAACAAAAGCTGTCAAAAGCCCTCTTCAAATTAGAACAAACTCTGTTTTGACCTATTTAAATATGTTAACAAGAGCAACGCGGAGCGTTGAAATACGCCCACGAATGCACCGCTAACGGTGTGCTTCTAGGCGTGTTTATTTGGAACATAAAAACGGCAACTACATGGCGCAAAATATGTCGAATCCATCCGAGAACTTGTATGTGTCATCAAAGCTATTTACCAAATTTCATAATAAAAATCCGTCAAGGAACTTCTGAGAAAACAGAGGAAAATGAAAAAATGAAACTGCCACAAATAAGCTATAAGCGCAAAAAACATAACCGCCACTAAGAAGCGCAAAAGTAGATAAAGTCGTCGGAAAATCATCATCAGACTTCCTCTTCCCGTTAGGAGCATAAATGCCTATTTCTACAACCATCCTTAGAGTGGTTTGGCTGACAGAGGGGCAGACGCCAAATAACAAGACTCGAAAACAGTATAAATGGCCACAAAATGGCGCAAAATGCCTCGAATTCTAACGAAAACCGGACGATAGCGTCACCTCACTAATAGAGGGCCCAAATGCCAAATTTTATGAAAATCCATCGACGACCCTTTAAGAGTCAGAGGTAAACGTAAAAAATTAAAATTGGCACCAGGGGGCACACCGGTAGCCCGATCCGTCCGAAAGTGGTCATGCTCTGTTGTCAACTTCGTATATGCACTCCACCAAAATTCAATAAACATCCTGTAGACCATTTAGGAGATACAGTCACGGGCGCAAAAACAAACAAAACTGACACTAAGAGGCGCAATACTATTCCAAGTCACCGGAAAATCGTCGTCAGCCGCCCCCTTCACAGTAAGCACATGTATGTCAATTTTCAAAATCATCCCTAGAGCGGTTTGGTTGATAGAACGGCGGACGCCAAAATACAGACTCTAAAACAATAAAAATGGCCTCTAGGTGGCAAGAAACACCTCGAATCCGTCCGAAAACGGGAGGATGGCGTCATCTCACTAATAGATGCCTAACTGCCAAATTTTGGGTTTGCCTCTGCTCCATTTTTCCACCATAGGTGATGTCATCATGTAAAAATATCTAAAACGACGAAAAATCCGCTCGAGTTGGCGGCTACCAATCCCTCACAAGGCTTATTCCTACTCCACTAGGCTGACGTGCTGCAGGCCTAAATGGCGATATTGGTTGAACAAGCAACTACATATGCCTAAGGCACGGAAGTTTGGAAAGTGTCGTACCATAAGGCCAGTAGTCTGAGTAAAGACAATCGTGAAATAGAGGTGCTCTCTACTAGATTTTACGTTTTAGTCCGCAATAATGTGCTGCCATCGCCAAGCACGAATTTGCAACATAGTTTTCTCATGCACAGATGCTAATTACAACGCTAAATAGATTTATCCTACACTACCATGCAACTGTCTTTTGTAACATTCAGGTTGAGCCGCGAAGAAGGGTAATCTGGTCGCGGTCTAGCTAGTGGTACACTTACTATAAAACTCGAGCACCCTCAATGTACATGCTACCGGTGCTCAGGTAAAAGACCCACAAAAGTACACTGTACTTTAGTTGCAGTTACAACAGCCTTTCTGGATACCTCAAAAAACATGGGCAGGAACTCCTGAATCCCGCGCGCGAACCACCGAATCACGCCAATGGTGGATGAATTGAGCTTCTTGGGGACCCTAACTGCAAAAATATTCAGCTGCGTTCCCATGAGTCACCAGCATAAATTAATACCGTAGTAGACTCAACGTTTGAATGGGTTCCTATAGCCACGACGCTGGCCAATAGGTTCATGAGGAGCACTGTTTATCCAGCTCCACTAAGTTGTGTCTTAGACAATTTATTAGGTAATACGTCACTTAACCATTCACAGACACGAATTCATTCTTACATTTACAAACCCAACATCATACACTCAGAGCACACGTCATCGGTGAATTCATTATGATGACATTGATTTCGATGTATGAGTAAACGTCCTGAACTTAAAAGTACAGGACGTTTACTCTCACTGTATTGAAATACACGACAGCGTAATAGTATGGATCAAAGTCAAATAGTTATTCAAAATTTGCAACTACGTAATGAATTTCAAATACTTTTTTAATCGATGACCAGCGAAAATAGGCTCACGAGCATCTTCACAAGAAAATACGAACAAAGTTTCAAATTGAGAAAAATTGGACAACGTCGTATAATTTTAGAAACGTGCAGCTATTTGCAAGTGAACCACATCGGGTGTTGTCTCATGACATAGTTCTAAGAAAGAGACTTGTGGAATATTGTCCAATTGGATTTACATTGGAGAGCCTTTTACATCTGTTTATCATTATGAAGTCCAAAATTTCAGCCCAGTCGTGTGCTAACATCTGCACGGCAAATTAATCAATTTTCATCGTCCAAAAAGCGTAAACCGATTTGTCTCCCTATCTTAACAAACTGCACACAAACATTTTGTCGAAACAAAAATGATATGGAGATGAGTGTACCTTGTGAAGTGTTTAGAACCATAAAAATATGCCACGTGATCTCCTTATCAACAATGTTTGCAATGAAACCAATAATCCATGTCATGCCTGCGCATAGGCAAAGACGAACGATAACCCAAACCAGGCTCCACTGAGGCGCCACTTGACTGCGAATTTCCTTGCGGATTCGAAAGAGACGACAAAAAATAACCGAAATAACGACGACATTTACCCCGACCAACACGCCTATTGGAGCACCGAAGAAGTAAGCAATGGCTGCAGGTTCAGCGATCCAACAAATTTCGTTACCATATCCTACTTCTAGCGGCGAGTCGGGAATAAAATTGAGCACGCACGATGAACCGACGATCAAGAGTGGAACTAAAGCTATCAACGGAATTAGCTTACAGGTAAGGTAAAGGTGATTTTTGTTGGACGCTGAGTTAAGCACCATTGATTCTGTGCTCCATGTCACCTTTGCCACTGAGAAACAGAAAGTAGTTGAGCATGCAAAGTAAAACAAATATAGGCAATGCGTGCTAATTGCCATTGCGACACAAAGAGGCTTCAGGACAATTGCCTGGGCGCCAAACTGAAAAGATGCCTGTGCTAGACAAAGGGAAGTACATATAATGATTACGTGGCCCCCTCCTTGAGAAGACCTCAGTTCCTTGAACAGTACATACACAAACGTAGTAAAGACCAGACCTATTATGGAAACTATCGTCAACCAAAAAGAAACCAATGAAGCCGTGCTCTTCGTGAGTAGGACATTTGATGGACAGTGTTGTTCAATAATATCCGTGATACTGGAGTATTCTTCTTGACAAATTTCTACGGTGGAGTTATTCACTTTCCGGAACCATTTTTGGAAGGTCAGTGGCTCACAGGAATTATTTAAAGCTATTGCCTTTAAGGTATCGATTGTGCTGAGATTTATGTATATACGGGGGCAGTCCATCAATACGGAATCTAAAGGAATTTTGCCTTCAGTACCATCAACACGTAGTTGTATGTTTCCCTCTGCGTGTTGATCAAAAATATCAACATTGCTGAAGACAGATTTGGACATGGTGTTTGCGTAGGCAAACGTTTGGATAGGATTCACGTACGACTTGACGGTAACTTTAGTTTCGATATAAAGAAACTTATAATGATCGGACAAAGCGATATCTAAAGAAGATACTTTGTGCAGTTTTAAAGTGACTCTTAAGAAATATTCTGATGCGTTTATGATTTTACATGACACTTCTAACCACCGAATGATCTTTTCTTTTGTAAGCTTGTCCAGGCTTGGTGGGTGAAAGTAAGGTTTTCTAGGATGCCCTGCTCGTACGTTGACGTAACCGAAGATGGACTGTGTCGTGTCAAATGATTTTAGTGCCTCCGACCCTGCTGTGACCGGTATTTCTGCTTCGATGAAAAACAAAAGACCGCTAATGTTCTTGTACGCCTCCACACAGGTTCCGCAGTCAAGAAAACGCATTGGTCCACAATGCAAAGGCACGTCGTTGCCCTGGGAATGAAATATATGCGATCAAAATTCCAATTGCAACAGTTAAGTTGTTAAAACTTTCAATGATTTTCGACAAAAATTTCTTTGAAAATTTATCCAGCGATGCCTGCATCTTTTGCATGTTTACTGCAGTGAACATTAAGCTGTTCCTAGAACGAGCAATATAAAATCATTTATAATTTCTGGCTAACAGAAGTCGAGCTGCCGAGCATCCTTCCATTACATATTCCTAAGATATTTGGTGAATTTGGTCTTAATGCTCAGGTAATTATTGTTCAGCCTTCAATTTAGTCTAATGGTTACATTAGGGAGTCATCTAGCCGCATGAAGAGTGGTGTCAAATTACAGCTAGGAAAGATGCATGGAACTTTTATATCANCTAAGATTCATGTATATACGGGGGCAGGCCATCAATACGGATTCTAAAAGAATTTTGCCTTCAGTACTATCAACATATAGTTGTATGTTTCCCTCTGGGTGTTGATCAAAAATATCAACATTGCTGAAGACAGATTTGGACATGGTGTTTGCGAAGGCAAACGTTTGGATAGGATTCACGTACGACTTGACGGTAACTTTAGTTTGGATATAAAGAAACTTGTAATGATCGGACAAAGTGATATCTAAAAATGATACATTGTGCAGTTTTAAAGTGACTCTTAAGAAATATTCCGGTGCATTTATGATTTTGCATGACACTTCTAACCACCGAATAATCTTTTCTTTTGTAAGCTTGTCCAGGTTTTGTGGGTGAAAGTAAGGTTTTCTAGGATGCCCTGCTCGTATGTTGACGTAACCGAAGATGGACTGTGTCGTGTCAAATGATTTTACTGCCTCCGACCCTTCTGTGACCGGTATTTCCGCTTCGATGAAAAACAAAAGACCGCTAATGTTCTTGTACGCCTCCACACAGGTTCCGCAGTCAAGAAAACGCATTGGTCCACAATGCAAAGGCACGTCGTTGCCCTGTGAATGAAATATATGTGATCAAAATTCCAATTGCAACAGTTAAGTTGATAAAACTTTCAATGACTTTCGACAAAAATTTCTTTGAAAATTTATCCAGCGATGCATGCAGCTTTTGCATGTTTACTGCAGTGAACATTAAGCTGTTCCTAGAACGAGCAATATAAAATCATTCATAATTTCTGGCTAACAGAAGTCGAGCTGCCGAGCATCCTTCCATTACATATTCCTAAGATATTTGGTGAATTTGGTCTTAATGCTCAGGTAATTATTGTTCAGCCTTCAATTTAGTCTAATGGTTACATTAGGGAGTCATCTAGCCGCATGAAGAGTGGTGTCAAATTACAGCTAGGAAAGATGCATGGAACTTTTATATCAGTCTGGAAATATCTAGGTACCATTTTATCTGTATGAAGATAAATGTCAAAATACATCAAGGTATCGATGTGTGTTATCTTCACACAGACCTCAAAATTTTACGCCTCCGTTACATGTACACGTAATTCTTCTAGTAAACTATTCATGGAACGTATATCAACAGGTAGAGCTTATATCCTCATGCAAGTCTGCATGTAAGTTAATAGAAACTCACCTTGACCATTACAACGAGTTATAAATCCAATACGCTTTACTGTTAATAGAAATTTTAAACCATTCTTTAGGATGCCAGCGACAGCCACGCAAACCAGCATGGGTAATATTTTGGAAATCATTAGGAACGACTGTCTACGTCATACGAAGTGTTTTTGAATAAGTTCAGCATATTGAACTTTTTCAGGTTAAAATACTATCTTCGGGACAGTGGTATACTACATTGTATTTAGAACAATAATAAGTTTGGTTTGTGTCCTTAATCTGGATGGCCATTTGTTAGGCTGGCCGTTGGTCTGAAGTGTAGATAATTTGAAATGAAATTCCAGCATTTAATGGCCCGACGAGCAGACAGTCTGAAGGGTATATAGTCAAAACGCGAGGCTCCCTGGCGCTCACCGAATATTTTTTATCGGTTTCACACATGTGTGATTTTTTGGAGGCAAATGTCTTAAAAAGAGAAAGAATGGATCAAAATTCCTACAAAATGATATTTTTTACATCTCACCAAACCAAACTTATGTTCTAAATCTCTGCGATTTTGGATATAGACTCTAGCTGTTGGTTTTTATACGGAGTAACTCTTAAAAAGCTTCATCCCGTCGCCAGTGAAGAATTCAGCTCACTCCAAACTGGCAACTAATAAAATAATTGTATACATGCACTTAATCGTGAAGAAAAAGTTGGGACCACTGAAGAACTAAAGTGTAACCTTCTAACTACGGAAGGACAGCTCCCACGGAAGAACCGATAATAAGATGTTTTGAAATGTTACCATTTCTTTCGAAATTCAATGACCGATTCTCCGATGTGTTATTTTGACATGAAATATACTCGGCATTTTAGAAATGATCATCGTTAAAATAGCCAATAACTCTCATCTTATAGTTTTAGAGAAATTCTTCCGAATCAACCAATCGATACATTTTTTGAAATTATTCAGTTCCATGATCTTTCTGAAAATTTTTAATTAAATAACCTATCCTTGAAGTCAATGTAGCACCGTTTTTCTAACATCTTATTATAGGCAATATTGTAGAGATCTCATGATGACACTTGCGGGGGGTATTTCACGATGTAACGGATATTTATGTTGTCCCTGTTTCGTTGTACAACGCGGTATTAGACATTCCATTCCTATAGTTCTATGGTCGGGTCAAAATGTCTTGATGAAGCGACACAGCATGTTTTAACTGCTAATGCATGTAGCAGAAATAAATCACGAAATAACGTCTACATTTCCATGGGTGGTTCTGTTGGAGATTCCTGATGTAAAATAAAGCTTAGTTTAAGTTCATTTCAACTGAAAACTTAATTATTAAGATAACAGAAAGGTGTGGTGTTGCTGTTTGGACGAAAAAATATCATATTAACCCCCTTAACTCTCGACAGTTTTTGAAACAAACTTCGGATTCAATCGGAATTGTTAGGTACTTACTTGATCACCATGGTATATTTCATTCACACTTCTAAGTACTGAAGTAGCTATTTATTTTTCAAAGGGACTTAGCATCAGGCAGTCACAAGGGGGCAACGCTGAAGTACACATGTAATTCTTCGCGTCTGGCAGAGAGGAGAGTGAAACATGCTGCTGACTTGGGTGTCATTGATTCTTCAAATTTTGACATATTTTTAGTCGCGTTTTCACCAATTTAGTTTCTGTTTGGAGTGTGATTTCCAATCAAGTAGATATAAGAGCACTATGTAACATTCTTTCTAACAATTCTTTCAGGATGTAAATTTTGTCGTGAATTAAAAGTCACATGACAGAAGCTTACAACTTTACTAGATGCACTATACGCATTTTTCATATTTAGTTGTGGTCAAATTTGAACATGGACATAAACTAGGATATCCCGCCAAATAAAAATGATTGATGTCCCTCGGGTTGACGATACAGTACACTTTGAATTGCATTTTAATGCTTTTCATAAAAAACTGGTTGTCACGAATAGGTTAATCTGCTCTTGGCTGTTTGGGTGACGTGTCGCATTAAATACTTTTGCCTATCACCCAGAATCCACCGTTCGGCGATCGATGTTCCAAAGTTTGTCAAATTTGGCCATTTTTCGAGGGTCATACATGTACGTGTACAAAACATCGGGATAAAATTTTCAAGAGCAGGAAGCAACACTTACCGATACTGGGTCAAGCAAAGTATTTTTGTTGCATATGTCAGTGTGCTCCTCCAAAGTGGTGATAAAGTTGAATATAGCCGAAAATGAGACCTGTGGTATGAAGGCGTCAAAGATATAGTGTTTGTTCAAACAAACCAGGCTATCAGCACTTACATTATTGCAATGCGCACAATAAATGTTATCATATTGTTTTCCGGTTGTACGATCGACAACAGCGTTGTTGTACATGTTACATTGCTGTTCGGATTCAGGTAGTAACGCGCAAGATCTGGAAGAGTTTGGAAAGCATTTCTTAATTGATTCCTTGTTTCGAGGGCGCAACAGAAACTGCGTGTCTTGACCGTCAAGCATAACGGATGGAGAACTGTAAAGTCGTCTATTCCAAGTGATGGCGTCATCAACTCTTTGAGATGATGGAATCACGAATGTGTTCCAAGGTACCGCGGAGGTAACATTGTTGCAAAGAGCGCAGTGCACGTTGCGGAAATGAGTGTCGTTGAGCTGAACAGGTACCATGGCGGAAGTACTTCGAAACACGTCATCTAAGTTGAAAGTAAAGGATGCTTCGTCTTCACACATTCTACGCAATCTGTCTGGAGATTCAGCTGGACACGTAGACACCATGACGACGTATGTAAATTGTTTTAGTGTCGGAATTGTCAGTTGTTGCGATGTTGCATTGAATTGGTAGTAGAAGTTCGAGATGGAGACGCAGCGCTTTTCATCAACAAACGGTATTCGCGTGTCAACGTTTTCTGGACAGGATATGTTGACTTGATCATGTACACCAAGACAACAAGTACCATAATTAATACAGTCCTTTCCACAGTCACAATACTTCTTAATTTTACCAAAGCACAGATCCTCTTGTGAACAACGATGACCGTCAGTGGTACACACATCCAAGAAATCAACGGATGCATTCACTACGAACAGTGAAATTGAGATACAAAGCAAAAATGAGACAACAGCTCCCGTGCGGAACATCGCAAAAATTGTTTACCGAACGCTATCATGCTGTAACTTTTATTGTGCGTCGACGATTCCTAATGGAGACAAAATAATTAAAGGTGATAATAACACATAATGTATTTTGGATTTTCTTGTGGTAATTATGTACCTAATTTTCTCAGACGCGAAGGAAATCAAGCAACATTGTGAGTGCACAAATTCATAAAACTACGCCGACTGGAAATTTTTTCTCTTCTTTCATATTTCATATTCCTCCATATCGTTCAAAATTTTACCGCCCCCTGGTCGTCGGCAAATTCGCACCCTGGCATATGCGGCGAAGTTGGAGAGAGACACACCCCTGGGAGGAAGCCACTAAAACCTACAAACCCGTACTTCAACAAAGTTTCTCTCGAATACGTTACACGATTAGCTTAGGATTTTGACCTTGAGGATGTCAAAATCATGTACTGCAAATTTATTCTTTCGGGGTTGGAACTAAACTGAAAAATCTTATCGCAAACTGCGTAATCTGGAGAAACATTGGGATACATAAAATCGCCAGCTTCCAAATGAGTAAATGGAAACTGTTCTTGGAAATTTAAATTAACTGTTTCGTTTTTTGCCGATGCTCAAAACGACGTCTAAGTTTACGAGTAACCTTATTAAGGGTGATCTTCAGAATGAGTGTAGGTGGTGTGATGTTCTGAGGTACATCTGACTTACCCACGCCTCATTTTTCGGCCGTTTGCATGAAACAGGCAAGTTATAACCGAAGGGATCCCTGTTAGTGCGCACTTTCTGAAAAGTTCACACTTTTAAGGTCAAGCTTCGAATGTATGATTTGAAATTCAGATTCCAGTGACCCCTAGCTGGTACACTAACACAAATGCTGTTTTGAAATCCCTTGTTGAAACACCGGTAGGCCTTCCTTAGTTTCTTTTGGTTATGAAACTGAGTTTCATAAATCCATGTTAAAATTAGCCGATACAAATATTTCCGAGAACATCACTTCAAACTGATGTGCAGTGGTCGGAAGAGAGAATTTCCCCAAATGTGCACCCTGTATTTATGTTCAATGATACATCATCAATTTTTTACAGTATTAGCTTCCAATCGTCAAAAATAGTCTGTGAATCAAACGATTAAAAATAGATATAAACGTGTAAACGCGACGCCACTGGACCCTCGCCGGTTACCTGGTTAACTGAAGGTTGTTAATTTGTACATGTAAGACATTTTGAAAAAAGAAGTTGTCTATTGCAGTATTTTTAGTTGCAAGACGTAATTTGATTTTAAAGAAGGCAGTGGGTCCTAGTTCCTTTACTCCGTGTCGTGGGTCCGAGCTTCACTGGGCGACATTGTTGTACCCTAGGTTTGTAGCCTCTCACCTGTGTTTTCACTGAATTAGTAAGCCAAAAAAGTGGTTTTAGGTGCAATGCGCGTGTACCAGACCGCTGTATTATTATTATAAACACCTATACACCTAAATTCACGACAATCTTGCCTAACGTTTGAGTAAAACTGTTTTCTCATGATGTCGTGAAACTGTAACTATTTGCTATGCAAGTTAAATTATCTGGGTCGAAATCGCACAATTCTTAATTCGCCGATGGTCGCGTTTGGCAGTGAGTGGTTAAATTGCCGAAAAGTGGGTTTCTGCGAAATAGTAACAAATGGTACTGCCAGCGTACAACGTGTACTATTTTGGCTACTTCCTCTGGAGCGAAATAATTTGGTTGCACTAATCGTTACGAGTAATCACTAACTGAACGCAGTCCTATGGGCTTTTCTTCCGAGGTTGTCGTACTGTAGGTGCACATAGTCAAACATCAGACCAACGCAATAACAAGCAAATGAGAACACGATACAACAGCGACCTCCTGTGCTGCATTCTTTAGTTAACGCGGCTACAAACCCGCTTACCAACCAAGAAAAGAAATTTTGATTTTATACCAATTGGCACTGTAAAATTGGTCTCCGATTATTCCTTTCTCAGATGAGAAATGATTTTAAAGTTTTCAAAGCATTGACATTTGAGAAGCCAAAGAGAAGAGACTGGTCTTAGGCGGCAATAAAGAAGAGTTGTGTCAGAATAAATATTGCTTAAGTAATTAGTAAGAATAGATCCACTTTAAGTTGCCCAAAATTTGTGCATATGTACTTTTAAATCATGGGATCAGACTTGTTTACATGTCGCGTCGACGACATGGATGCCTTCCTAGCCCGATTTGAGACGTTCGCCACAAGCCAGAAATGGGATAAATCGGAGTGGGCTGTGGAATTGAGTACATTATTGACAGGTAAAGGCCTACAGGTGTTCAACAACATGCCGTCCGACCAAATTAACAACTATGACCAACTAAAGGTGGCGCTGCTGCACAGGTATGAATTAACCAAAGATGGGTTTCGACGAAAGTTTAGAGATTCCAAGCCTCAAAAGGGTGAAAATGTGTTCCAATTCGGGGCAAGACTGAAAAGGCTCTTTGACCGATGGACACACCTGGCGGAGGTCGAGGCGACTTATGATGGTCTCAGAGACTTACTGATCCGAGAGCAGTTTCTGGGAGTATGCCATCCTGAGATGTCCGTATTTCTTAGGGAACGGAAACCGAAGACCTTCGACGAGATGTCGGCCATTGCTCAACAGTACATGGACGCCCACTGTACTGGTTTGTTGGGCAAAGGCTTTGTAAAGATAGACTTGGGACAGGTAGCCAGAAGACAGGCACCGCCAAGCAACACAGAAGAACGGAGGACAGAGACTCCTCGTTCGTCAATGACCAGAAACAAGGGTGACAATGAGTGTTTCAATTGTCATCGGAAAGGTCATCTAGCAAGGGACTGTGGAATGAAAGACTTTCAGTCCAAAAGATTTGCTGCAGGTAAGCAGTCGTCTGCCTCGCAGCAGGAAAGGGCCAAGACAGAAGACACCAAGAAGTAGGTGATGTGTCAAGCTGTGGTAGCAAAGGGTAGTCCAATAGAGCAGCACATAGTTGATGGTTGTCTGCGATTAGTCGATGGGACATCGATACCCGTAGAGGCAGGGACCTGTGAGAAGCACAGAAAGCCTCCTGCTGACCACAATATGCCCGTTTGTGACGGTTACGTCAATGAAACAAAAGTACGCATGATGCGTGACACCGGGTGCAGTAGTGCAGCGGTGAAGACGTCCCTAGTCAAAGAAAGTCAACTGACGGGGAGACAACACATCTGTGTGTTCATAGATGGGACAACACGATCCTCCCTAATAGCGAAGATTGGGGTATATACTCCATACTCCGTTGGTGAAATTGAGGTGATGTATATGCGAACACCGATATACGACCTCATCATAGGGAATGCTGTTGGCGTCAGCAAGAATCCTGATCCCAATTGGCAGCCACGAGATAGTGTCATGTCCGCAGTCACTACTAGAGCAAAGGTTAAGAAGAGAAAGAAACCTATTAAGCCTTTGACGGTGACTCCATCCGGAGTGGAAAGTCTCGACGTCAGCAAATTGAAGGACGAGCAACAACGTGATCCTTCCCTACGTAAGCTCATGGAACTTGTTGAGAAAGACAAACCAGCAAGAACACGTGTAGAGGTCAATACTGGTATGAGAAACAGAAGAAGGCCCTGTACAGCGTGTATGCTGATAACACCAAAGAGTTGCGGCAGATAGTTGTCCCTGTCAAATATCGACAACAGGTTATGACGCTAGCTCACGAGTCAATCGTTGGTGGGCACCTTGCTGTGAAGAAGACTTGTGATAGAATAGCCAGTAGCCTTTATTGGCCAGGAGTTGGCAGTGACATAAATCGTTTCTGCAGATCATGTGACATCTGCCACCAAACAACTCCTAAGGGCGAGATTCCACTTATGGAAGAACCGCTCCAGCGTATCGCTGTTGATTTGATTGGTCCTGTTTCGCTGATCACAGACAGAGGCAACCGGTACATTCTCACCATCGTAGACTATGCAACAAGATACCCAGAGGCAGTCCCTCTACTCAGACTAGAAGCTGAGCGAGTCACAGAAGCACTATTTGAAACCTTCTGTAGAATTGGCTTTCCACGAGAGGTGCTTAGTGATTGTGGGACACAGTTTACCTCAGAAGTACTGAAAGAAGTTGCACGGTTGATATCCATGAAGCAACTGTTCACCACTCCGTACAATCCGAAATGCAATGGATTGTGTGAGCGTATTATAGGTGTACTGAAGATTATGCTGAAGAAAATGTGCCAAGAGCATCCACAAGACTGGGACCGGTACTTAGCAGCAGTACTGTTCGCCTACCGAGAGGTACCACAAGTGAGCACAGGTTTCTACCCATTTGAACTGTTGTAAGGTAGAACCGTGCGAGGGCTAATGCAGGTGCTTAAAGAGTTGTGGACTGGCAATGAAACACCAGACGTACGGAACACTTATGAGTATGTCCTCGACTTGCGACATCGTCTGGAAGAGACATGTGAACTGTTGCGGGAAAACTTACGAAATGCTGGTGAAGCATACAAGTAACATTATGACAAAAAAACGCGAGATTGTTGCTTCGAAGTGGGAGACCAAGTCTTAATATTGTTACCAACCAACAGTGACAAGCTGCTACTGCAGTGGCGGGGAGGTGATAAGTCTGCTAGAAGAGTACTCTGACATCTTTAGTGAAGTACCAGGTACGACCCATCTGGTTGAGCACAAGATTGAGACCATCAGTGAAGAGCCGGTTAGTGTGAAGCCGTACCCCCTGCCATATGCCGCACGGTCGGTTGTGCAGGAGGAAGTTGACATGTTAAAGTGTGGAGTCATAGAACCATCCGATGCTCCTTATAACTCCCCGGTGGTCTTAGTGAAGAAGAAGGACGGTTCAAATCGATTCTGCATCGATTTTCGTAGTTTGAACGCCATCACCAAGTTTGACTCGGAACCGATGGGCAATCCTGATGACATCATGGCTGAGATCATTAAAGACCAGTACATTGTATTTTACGAAGTTCGATCTAAGTAAAGGATACTATTAAGTCATTGTCGCCGAAGAATCATGACCCAAGACCTCGTTTGTAGTACCAAGTGGTTGCTACAAATTCGTAAAAATGCCATTTGGTCTGGTAAATTCAGCAGCGACCTTCAACCGCATGATGAGAAAGATGTTGGCAGGAGCACACAATACAGAACACTATGTGGATGACATTCTGTGCCACAATAAGACCTGGACTGAACACCTTGCCACCTTGCGAGACACCTTCCAAGGTGTGCGAGAGGCTGAACTAACGATTCGACCCACCAAGTGTTCGGTTGGATCTCGTTCCGTCGATTTCGTTGGACATGTGGTCGGTGAAGGGTACCTGGCAATGGATGAAGAAAAGTTAGGACGTATCCGAGAGGCACCGCGACCCAGGACGAAGAAACAAGTTCGTTCTTTTCTTGGGTTGGCTGGATACTACAGGAAGTTCATCCCAAACTTTGCTGAAATCGCCTTCCCGCTTACTGAGCTCACGAAGAAGAAACGGCCTAACACCATGCAATGGAAAGAAGCTCAGCAGCATGCATTCGACACTCTTCGAGACCTTCTGATGAGAGCACCCATACTGAGACTACCTAATTTCAGTAAACCTTTTTTTGTTCAGACTGATGAGTCAGATATTGGTATAGGCTGTATTTTGTTGCAGGCGTATGATGATGGCAGGTTCCCAGTTGCATGGGCTAGTAAGAAACTGTTACCTCGGGAACGGAATTACTCTTTCAAGGAGAGAGAATGTTTGGCTATTGTATTTGCCATCAGAAAATTTGCGAAGTACTTGTATGGTAAAGAATTTATCATTCATACTGACCATCAACCCCTGGCTTACATTCAAAAAAGTAAGTTAGTCAATGGACGCATCATGAGGTGGGCCTTGTTTTTGCAAAACTATCGATTTAAGGTTGAAGCTATCAAAGGCTCCGAAAATGTTGGTGCCGATTACCTGAGTAGGTTAGAGTATTGGAGATTAATGGAAATTGGGTAAGAGGTCTAAATGTTTATCAATATTTAAGACTTCCATGTTGCGAAAATCTTAAGAAGTATTTTCTTGAGTAGGGGCTTATTTGTCAGAATAAATTAGTAAGAATAGATCCATTTTAAGTTGCCCAAAATTTGTGCATATGTACTTTTAAATCATAGGGTAAGACTTGTTGTCATGTATTTTAACGTCAAAATCTATTTTTAGATGGTGTTTACAACTTTGGGTTCTTGGGTCAAAGTACTCTAGAGATTCTAGAATATTCTGAGAACAAATAACGAGAACAATAATATGAGTGGACATGATCATGTGGTTTTTATTAGCCAATCACTAAATAAGTATAGTTATATTATGGGCTGAAATCAACAAGATAATTAGATGCGCTATAGTAGTTGAAGCATAAAGACTTGCTACAGAGTGTAGAAGAAATTGTACGACAGAGCCATCTCGTGGAAGATTCTAGAAAGGTTCTTGGCCAGGGCAAGGGTTAACGAACAGGAAGTTAACTAAGTACTTGTCATTTGCATTGTGGGTAGTAAGATACTACCTGAAGTGTTGCGTCATCAGCTAGAGACTTTGACCAGCAAGAAGATTCGCGGGTAGAAGAAATTGCCTGCAAGTGTTGCATCACCAGAGACGGTGACCAGCAAGTACACTGTCGCTATACAGTGTGTGTAGTTCGAAGATTCACCAACAGGATAGACATCCAACAAGTGCAGAGTCCTAGCTTGGATAGCAGATAAGACATTTGATTGTTTTGGTTGTTTGATTAAAGTAATCTTTAAACAGGGCGCTAGCGTAGTTTCTCTTTGTAGTTGATTACTTAATTAACAATAGGTTTCATTTGTCTAATTAGGGGTTATCATATGATAAATTAATTACTGGATTTGATTATTCACTCTCCATCTATGCACAATCTCAAAGCATAGCTACCTTTTAAACAAACCCACAGTCAATCATCTGACAAGTTGGTTCTTTCGAAACCCTAAAATGACCTGCAATTTGAAAAAAGTTGAGAAAAATTACCTATCTGCTGCTTGAATCAAGGGTTTTACAAAAATTGGAGGCTCTTTAAATCAAAGCAAAAACGAGAAAAGATCATTTTAGTCATGATTTCAATCTAAAACCCTTGTGAGATATTTTACGTTTGTTAGCTCAGGGAACCTCATGACAACGTGTTTATTCATAGCTGTTTGTAGGCTGAATGAGTTTTGCATATCACCTGACTCACATTTGTGTATGAACGTGTGAGTGTGCTGACTTGTTTTCTACACACTTGCGTGGGCAGTGGTACATTTGGCTTGAGAGAGAAGACAATAAGAGCTGCAATATTGAGGTGATTTCATTTCCTATTATGGTAATTTTGTATTTGGTATTTTTGTATTTGCATACTTTGTCTAAATTGTGAAGCTTTTGCTAAACTGTTTTGTTTCTATTTTTGTAGAAACGAAACAGAGAAGTCTTGTAAGAATATAACTGTGAAATGTTTTGCGTATCTTAATAAAACATTATTATAGCCCACTCCTCTTGACTTGCTGACAATCACAACCCTTAATTTTCTCTTCATCTTTTTTCCCCGATTGAGAGCTTTGCATTCACAAGAACTATTGGAGAGCCAGACGAACTTCATTCACACTATCGAGTGCGAGAGGTTTTTGTGCGTGATTCTATTGTGAATCACCCACGGATTAAGGAAAGGGACGTCCCAACTTGCAGAATCATGGAATTTGGTCTGGGGGTTATAAAATGGGATCCAAATGCATTTAATCAGAATTTTGAGTGCAATATCTGTTTCAATTCTGTTTTTTTTTAATCGTCCCTCAAGTTAAACAGATATAACCTATAGCAAATAGATTAGGTTATTGTTCAGGACCCTTGCAAATGTACTATAATTTACATGTTCCTCGCGAACAAGATCACGTTTAATAATTCTATAAAACTTATAATTTATTAAAATACCTATTTCCAATTGCCATTCCTGTAGTCCTTAATCTAGAAACCTCTGCTTAAATACCATTATGATAATAAATTTAGAACTAAACCCTGGGCCAGTAGACCACACTTCTCCATAACCTTACCTACGCAAAATTTCTTTGACAAGATAGGCCCAGATTCAATTACCGTTTTCACCCTGTTACCTATGTATGCTTTAACTGTTCTTTGGGTATATACATGTATGATCTCCCATAGCGAGTAATCTTGTCCAATAGATAACTGATTTACACGTACATGTATATTTTGTAATTAACAACTGTCTCCCACATTCACAGCTAGCCGTAGCATTCGGCGTTGAAACAGTCAATCTCATAGCGTATATCCTGAAATCATTTTGGTATTTTTCAATAGATTAAACATTTATGTGCCCCATATTTCTGCACCATATTTTAATACGAGCATAATCCTGGAGTCAAAGAGTTTAAAGTGCACTGTATTGGAAGTACAGTTTCATTTTGACAGACTGGCTTTAAAGTCGTTCATTGCTTTTTGAGCTTGGATCCAAGTACTCCAAAACACTTTGTCCATTGAAGTTTGCAAGAGAATGTAAATCCTAAATAGTTGCAATGCGATTTGGTATCTATTTTATTGTTACCAAAGAAACACCTTTCAGTTTTTGAAAGTATGTCCCTCGCTTAAATAAAACAACGGTAGATTTGTTCAAATCAACATGCAAATTAAAACCTAGACAAAACTTTTCGAGTATATTAAGTTTCATCTGTAGCCAAGCAACAGTATTTGAAACCAACATTAAATCATCATAAAAAGCACAATCCTGGGAGACACGTATGACTCCGTCTAAACTTTCTAAAATAACTTATGTGCAAACAAACACAGAGAAGAGCCAGGGTATCAAAACACATCCTTGCCTGACACAAAATGCACAGTAAAAATAGGGCAAGGTCCGTGACTATACAACTACTCACGATTGTACAGAGTCGTACAAACTGCATAACATAAACGGGAACTATATACACTATCAAATGCTTCATTAATATCAATGAATAGGAAATATACTTTCCCCTTCCATATAGTGACGTATTTCTGGATAATACTCTGTAGGTTAGAATGTTATCGATTTTAGAGTACCAGTCCGAAAGCCTGCCTGTTCCTTGGGATACATTTCGTATTATTCGATGATTCAAGCACTCGAGATAAAAGAATAGTTGCAAAATTCCATTAATACTATCTGTAAGGGAGATCCATCCATATTCATTTGGATTACCTCTGTCCCCCTTTTTATGCGCCCACATTTTTATATGTGGACGGATTATGCCGTCATCTCGTCCGGCGTCCGGCGTCCGCTGCTCTATCTCCAAAACCTTTTGACGTTCGTTCAAAATGAAATTTTGCACATATGTTCCTATCGTGGATGCGACGGCATGAGCGAATTTTCGACTACCGGTGTGCCCCCTAGTGGCAATTTTAGTATTTTTCGCTAACCTCTATGTCTTCAAAGCTACTCAGCGTATTTTGATAAAATTCGGCATATAGGCATTTATTAGTGAGATGACGCCATCTTCCTGTTTTCGGATGGATGCGACGTAGTTTGCGCCACCTAGTGGCCATTTTTGCTGTTTTCGAGTCTCTTTTTTGGCGTCCAACCCTCTATCAACCAAACCGCTCTAAGGATGATTGTGGAAATTGTCTTTTTTGTTATGAAGAGGAATGCTGACGATGATTATCCGACTGTGGCACCTCGTAGTGACAGTTTTGTCTATTTTTGCGCCCATGGCTGTATTTCCTAAACCGTTGGCTGGATCTTTACTAAATTCTGCAAGTGCATTTAAATGATGTTGACAATTGGATGACGACGACTTTCGGACGGATCTGACTACTGGTGTGTCCTCTAGTGGCAATTTATTTTTTATGTTTACCTTTATATCTTCAAAGGTCCTCAAAGTATTTTCATAAAATTGAAACATAGGAACCTAGTAGTGGGATGAAGCTACCCTTCCATTTTCGGATGGGCTTGACGTTGTTTGCGCCAACTAGTGTGCATTTCTACCGTTTTTAGTCTCTTTTTGGCGTCCATTCTCTATCAAGCAAAGCGCAGTAAGGATGATTGTGATAATTGTCATTTATGTTCTTCCTCGAAGCTGACAATAAATTTCCAATGACTTCGACTACTGTGGCACCTTCTACTGGCAGTTTTGTTTTTTTTTGCGCCTATGGCTGTATCTCCTAAAATGGTTTGCAGCATCTTTGCTAAATTTAGCAAGTGTATTTGTATGATGTTGACAACGGATGAAAACAACTTTCGGACGGATCAGACTATCAGTTTTCCCCGTAGTGGCAATTTTAATTTTGAGGTTTACCTCTGTATCTTAAAAGGTCATCAACAGATTATTAGAACGTTTGGAATATAGTCATTTATTGGTGAGATGATGCTGTCCTCCCGCTTTTGGATGGAATCGAGATACTTTGCGAAACCTAGTGGCCATTTTTCCTGTTTTGGAGTCTTTTTGTTTTGGCGTCCACCCCTCGATCAACCAAACCATCCTGAGGATTACTTTGAAAATTGGTGTATACATGTATGTCTCAGCGTGAAGAGGACGGTTGACGATAACGAATTCGACTACTGTAGCGCCGCCTAGTGTACTTTTGTTTAGTTTGGCGCCCATAGCTGCATCTCCTAAACTCGCGGCAGGATCTTTATTAAATTTAGTAGTTGTATTTACATGAAGCTAACAACGGATGACGATNCCAAGCAACATTATTTGAAACCAACATTAAATCATCATAAAAACACAATCCTGGGAGACACGTAAGACTCCGCCTAAACTTTCTCAAATAACTTATGTGCAAACAAACACAGAGAAGAGCCAGGGCATCAAAACACATCCTTGCCTGACACAAACTGCACAGTAAAAATAGGGCAAGGTCCGTGACTATACCACTACATACGATTGTACAGAGTCGTACAAACTGCATAAAATAAACGGGAACTATCTACACTATCAAATCCTTCATTAATATCAATGCATAGGAAATATACTTTCCCCTTCCACATAGTGACGTATTTCTGGATAATACTCTGTAGGTTAAAATGTTATCGACTTTAGAGTTCCCAGTCCGAAAACCTGCCTGTTCCTTGGGATACATTTCGTATTATTCGGTGTTTCAAGCACTCGAGATAAAAGAATAGTTGCAAAATTCCATTAATACTATCTATAAGGGAGATCCATCCATATTTATTTGGATTAGCTCTGTCCCCCTTTTTATGCGCCCACATTTTTATATGTGGACGCATTATGCCGTCATCTCCGTCCGGCGTCCGGCGTCCGCTGCTCTATCTCCAAAACCTTTTTACATACGTTCAAAATGAAATTTTGCACATGTGTTCCTATCGTGGATGCGACGGCATGAGCGAATTTTCGAACGGATCCGACTACCGGTGTGCCCCCTAGTGGCAATTTTAGTTTTTTTCGCTACCCTCTATGTCTTCAAAGGTACTCAGCGCATTTTGATAAAATTCGGCATATAGGCATTTATTAGTGAGATGACGCTATCTTCCTGTTTTCGGATGGATGCGACGTAGTTTGCGTCTGTCAACTGGTGGCCATTTTTGCTGTTTTCGAGTCTGTTTTTTGGCGTCCAACCCCTCTATCAACCAAACCGCTCTAAGGATGATTGTGGAAATTGGCATGTATATTTTTTGTTATGAAGAGGAATGCTGACGATGATTGTCCGACAGTTTCGACTACTGTGGCACCTCCTAGTGACAGTTTTGTCAATTTTTGCGCCCATGGCTGTATCTCCTAAACCGTTGGCTGGATCTTTACTAAATTCTGCAAGTGCATTTATATGATGTTGACAATTGGTTGACGACGACTTTCGGACGGATCTGACTACTGGTGTGTCCCCTAGTGGCAATTTAATTTTTATGTTTACCTTTGTATCTTCAAAGGTCATCAAGGTATTTTCATAAAATTTGAAACATAGGAACCTATTAGTGGGATGAAGCTACCCTTCCATTTTCGGATGGGCTTGTGGTTGTTTGCGCCAACTAGTGGGCATTTCTACCGTTTTTAGTCTCTTTTTGGCGTCCATTCTCTATCAAGCAAAGCGCAGTAAGGATGATTGTGATAATTGTCATTTATGTTCTTCCTCGAAGCTGACAATAAATTTCCAATGATTTCGACTACTGTGGCACCTTCTACTAGCAGTTTTGTTTTTTTGCGCCTATGGCTGTATCTCTTAAAAAGGTTTGCAGCATCTTTGCTAAATTTAGCAAGTGTATTTGTATGATGTTGACAACGGATGAAAACAACTTTCGGACGGATCAGACTATCAGTTTTCCCCGTAGTGGTAATTTTAATTTTGAAGTTTACCTCTGTATCTTAAAAGGTCCTCAACAGATTATTAGAACGTTTGGAATATAGGCATTTATTGGTGAGACGATGCTGTCCTCCCTCTTTTGGATGGAATCGAGATACTTTGCGACACCTAGTGGCCTGTTTTGGAGTCTTTTTGTTTTGGCGTCCACCCCTCGATCAACCAAACCATCCTGAGGATTACTTTGAAAATTGGTGTATACATGTATGTCTCAGCGTGAAGAGGACGGTTGACGATAACGAATTCGACTACTGTAGCGCCGCCTAGTGTACTTTTGTTTAGTTTGGCGCCCATAGCTGCATCTCCTAAACTCGCGGCAGGATCTTTATTAAATTTAGTAGTTGTATTTACATGAAGCTAACAACGGATGACGATGATTTTCAGGCGGATCCAACGAAGGCTGTGTCCCATAGGGCCAATTTCATTTTTTTGTTTTCCATTGTTTCTCTGAAGTTCCTCGACATATTTTTATGAAATTAAATAAAGAGCTTTCTGTTAAAGATGGATGGCATGTTCTCATTCTCAGATGGATTGGACGTTTTTTGCCCTCTGGTGGCTTTTTTATGAAACAAATAAACGACCCTAAAGCACCCTGTTTGCGCTTCATTTGTGGGCGCATTTCAACGCTCCGCGTTGCTCTTGTTATAAAGTGACAATTGGGCCGGGTAGTGCCCTGTGCTGAAGATTCTATTAAAACGTTCGTAAGAATTTCTACAAGGGCCTCAGATACACACTTGTAGAATTGAGCCGGTATAACGTCTTCTCCGGGAGATTTATTATTCTTTTGTTTCTAATGGCCTTTGCAGATTCTTCGCGCTAATATCGGCATTTACATGTACCTCATCCATGTCAAAGGCAATGGTTACATCACGCTACCCCCGTGTTTGACTACAGCACTCACACTGTGCGTCAAGCTGATCAAGATTCTGCCTCACTTGATCCTCAAAATTTCCCCGTGGTTCTGCTCGTCACCTCGTCGTGAAACGTATATCAACATACAGAGTTAACGAACGGTAAGGGTGCATGCAAAATCTGGTGGTCAACCAACACTCACCTTGCCCGTTGCAGCCGTTTAAGTGAAAAACAATATCATAAACGCCATCTCCTTGCGTAATTCTCCGCCTATTGTAACAAAAATTATTTCGTCGTTTTGAAAACCGTACGGTCATGACGCGAGTACACGCTATTTCCTAAATTCTTTGCCACTTCTTGCAACAATAAAATTTCTTCCGAAACTCGGTTTGCTGGTGTTAAATACGAAACGAAACCAATTACGAAAGTTTATTGTGACATGTACGCAACCTCGTGGAAAAAGAACAATTGATTGAAGAATAGGCGAGAAAACTGGGCAATAGGTGACGCAAAATTTCATGGCGCCGAAAGCCGGAGCAAAAGATCGCACCACAATTTTAGAGCAGAATAACGGTAGAACGTTAATTTTCCCAACGCCTGTAAATAACTTAGTTTACTCTAGGAAGAGTGAAGTACTGTTTTCACTAACACTAATTTTCTGACAGATTTTGTTTGGTCATTTTTACCCACATCGGCCCAAACCTGTATATTTAGTATACAGCTTTGCACCAAGACTACATTACCCTCTCTTGTGTTAATCGAAATGAAATTTCATAACAGGAGTAACAAAACTGTTGTTTGGCGTTGAAGTTAAAACTTTATTTCTAATGAAGAAAAATTCAACTTAGTGCACACAATTTTATGAGGATGATAATTAAAGAACTACAAATTAGCCATCAATGAAAGATATATAAAATCTTTCAAGTATATCAAAAGTGAAAAAAAAGTAATTTAAGATATCGAGAGTAATAAATAAAATGATTTCAAATTAAAGCTGGGTGTTGTGGCACCTATACGCTTCCCTACAAGTCACTGTAATTTGACAGTAATCGTTTGTGTTGGTCGTCACTTAGTTTCTTCATCAAATGATTCCACTTCTATTGGAAGAGGATCATGACCTTCTTGTCCACACCAAGGCATGTCAGATAGAGTATACCAGCCGACTGCAATAGCTACATGTAAACAAGGGCCCGTTTCGTGAAACGTAGTTGAAGATTGAAGGTATAAAATTGATTAAGACCGGAGGTCGGACTTAGTAGTTAAAAACGAAGAAGAAAATTCATAAAAGACCGTTTTATGAACACGCATTGTAATGTTTTGGTCTTAACTGGCACTAAAACTAAAATCGTTTTTGACAGAGTTAAGTAAACAAATTGTGCTTTTGCCACCTGTTGCGAATTCAAATCACTGAGCGACGCGGTGTGCGGAAAACGGTTTTCAATGATGAAGAAATATGTATTTTTGAATTTATACTAATGCACATGTATGGGCGCTACTGATGTCGGATTTCAACCCACATGTATTGCAGCTATTCCACGCAGCATTATTTTGGAAGAGTAGAATATGCCGTTTGACATGAGAGCCATTCTCCTGTCTGGTAGCAACGTGAAAGACCCCGCAGTTGTTTTTTTGCGTCGGAAGATTAATTTACACATAGGCCGTTGCGCCCATTTCGTAATGTTCAGGCCTGCACTCCGTAGACAAAAGAAATTAGGCAACTAGGACTCTTATTTCTACTGGATATTTGTGGACTTTTGAAAATACTGGTTGTGATTTCTTATGCTGTTTTAGTTTCATTACTAATTGAAATTTTGTCTGCAATACAACTCTAGAGTGATCTCTACCTTGATATTCATGAACATAGGTAGGGGTCTCTTCAGGCAACACCCTTATTCAAAGACTAGGTCCCTATTGATTTTCATTGAATTAAGGGGTCATGTTTATCTCAATAGTCAAAGAAGAGCTCATATTTTCGTTAAAATCACTGACAGGATTAGATGTGTGAGGAAAGACTGACACAATTATGCAAAAGATTTAGGGGCCAAGTCCCTATTTAGGATTCTTTCATGCAATTGGGCACTAGCTTCCGTTTCGTTGGATTGAAAGGGCCAAAAATATGAGATATAACTGAATGAATGTGGCCATGTGTAGCGTTTTTGATGTACAAGTACTTTCTACTTGTTCTTTTGTAGGTACAAAAATTCGTGATGTGTGCTGTACGGTTTTTGACAGAGTGAAATAAAACCAACAAATCCAATGATGTTTGGCCGGCCAATCAAAACCCAGACAAAACTGTACAAGACTGAAGTAATCGTTAGACGTATGTGTAGCAACGTCAATGAAGCTAGACTCAACAAAACATTCGTAATTGTCTGTTACCGCCTTTTCCTCAGTTAACTAGCTGCAATAAATCCGAGGAATGGGAAGGAAATCTGATAGACAGGAGATTGGTCACAAGTCTATAGAAAAAGCGATGAGGAAGCAACTCGTACGCTAACATTTGGTCTTCACTCTCCCCAACGCTATTATCGCACCTAAGTCAGACTAGGACTAGCACGTCCTTTTATTTATAAACGTTAATGACGTGGCTCAACCGCCCTGCTGACAAAACACATTCACTTTTTTTCTCGTAATGCACCGACTTTCGAAAAGTTGAAGAGAGGTTATTTTCAGATTTAAGTAGAGGCTTTTTGGTCATTTGCCGTACATGCTGTTCGTTTCTTCACTCTGAAACTAAAACGCTAAACAGGTGCATTGGTGGACTTATCTCATCCATCACTTTCGGCCAAGCACAAAAATAGCGATAAGCTCACTACGGTATGCGAAGGCGACGTGAAGACTCACAACCAAAGAAGGAACTTTTTAAAAACCACATTTTCACTGTAGTGTTGACTTTACGCGAGCAAACTCGTCTGTAAAATTATCGTTTCTCAAAGAACACGAAGGGTGCATTTCCGTACGGACACGATGGTGGTCACATGGAAACGGTGATGTCACAATATACCACAACTCATGTTAAAAAGAATACGAAACCATGTTTTGATGATTGAAACCAAAGTTCCATCGCTCACCGGGTTATGCATCATTTGTGTTAGCCTTGAAAGATAAAACCAGGAATCAAGTAAAAACTCGTATCCCCTGCTTGGCAAATTGGACATTATGGCAACAATTTTACAGTTACCAAGATTTTCGACTTATGACCAAAATACGTCACAGCAATACACGCAGCGCCACCTTCTGGAGGGTGCTCATACAACATTACAAAAATGGATGACTGTAGTAGGTCGTCCGCTGACAAAAAACTTAAAAGAGGCACGATGTGTTCGGCTGCCAATTGCAGTTTTAGAAACACAGACAAAGGAAAGCGTTCTTTTTTTCGCTTGCCTAAAGATAAGGAGAGGTATGTTTATATTCATTTCACATTTCATACCACCGGTGTCAAGTAAGTGCTAGTGATCCGTGAACACGGCCTAGGCTGCATAGTACTTAGAAGGTCTCCCTACTTGAAAATAGGCATATTTACTAATACTTGACAATACCGAGACCCGCGTCCAGACTGGGATTGTTATGGGAAGTTATTTACAGTAACCCGTTTACCAATATGATAAGGAATTCTTTAAAATTGTAGGAGAAATTACATGTTAATATTTTGATGACCTTTCCACTAATTGACCTCTTCCGGTGACTGAAAAATTCTAAACTCAATTAAAAGTGTGGTTGATGCTGAGAATCACAGATAATATACTTTAAGCACTTCAAAATACAAGATGAATGAATTAGTCAAACTTTCAGAAGAAAAATGCACCTAATGATCCCATGAGTGCACCAAATGACCTGAAAATTTAGAATTCAAACTCAATTGCATTTAATAATCAGATATGTAATTTTGAAGTCTCTAGGTCAAAATTTTATTTTTGCACTCAATGACCTTTGACCTATTTTTTCTGATTGGTTAGGCGTATTGCGTATTTAAGTAGGTTGTTCAATTGGCATGTTGACTTAACACCAGTGCGCTGAAATTGAAAAGAAATCCTTGAAAACCTAAGAGATATAACATTTTGAACGTTAGATGACCTTTGCACTAATTGAACCTATCCGGTGCATTATAAGCGTATTTAGGAGAATTATTGCAAAGCCCATGAAAAATTAACACTTTCTGTTGCAGCTAAACATCACACAATTTACTAAATGGGATATGGACGGAATGAGTTTTTGGTGAAGTAGAGCACAGATTAAGTTCACCTTTCTCTCACACACTTCCAGGAATGCCGTTAACACAGTACTTGCAATAACCTCTTTTAGCACCCTTCATGGGTTAGGGATCAATACCATCGCAGAAAACGTAATGCGGAAAAACTGCTTTTCTTGTCATCTTAACGAGCGCAGATTTTGGCAATTAAACATCTTCCAACGAAGGGTGGCCCCGCCTTCTAGCTTTGCACATGATCAGTGATGTAGCAGTCTGGGCCTGGAAAGTTCTCAGCTGCCTGAGTTCTTCTACAGGCATTTGGGGAGCACAAAGTTTTGGTACAACATAAAAGCATTGACCACCTTCCGGATATGATGCCGTACTTGTACTTTGAGCATCCAACAGATCGACACCACCGACAAACTTATTGTACTAGCTGCACACAAAATGGCCTTGGAATTTAGACATGGGCCTTAGATCTCTTGTCCCATATTCTAACATTATCAACTGGAATAGCACCAACAAAAGGTGAAATGACAGTTACTGGCTTGTTGTCATACCAGTGCACAACGCAGACGTTTTTCGCCGACCTCGACTGTTTCTTCAAATGAACCTCTTTAAATTTTTCATTTCCTTTTCACATTTGAAACTGCACCCACGGCTCATATACTACATGTAGTAGTGGTTCATCGTAACTGTCAGAGCTCTCATTATCGCCACCAAGTTGCTGGGGAATGAAGTCATCATCATCGTCACCGTCACCGTCACCACTTCCACCATCACCATCACCATCATCATCCTCATCACACTAACTACGCCTACCAAATGACTCTCACCTCCATCTAAGAAATGTAACAAATCACCCAAATCGAGGGCTTTCCTTGTCGTTTTAAATGTAAAAATTAATAAGGAAATTGATTAGGCAATTCAATTTTAGTGCTCTATTTCGTGTTTCAGAGTAAAATTTGAGAAAGTGCGAGTAATAAACAATAACGTAAATTCATAAACACGCTGGTTGAGATCCCATACAATCATGTTGTTAAATGTGATGCCAAAGAATGAACGACCCACTAACACAAAAAAGTCAAAATGTTTAATTCATTTACGCAAACATTAAAATCTAACAAGTCAAATTTACATACTTTTTAGAAGAATAAATCTACTGGTCAAAAGAAACAAACTACTGCACTTATGTTAAAAAACATTAACATTAACTGGGGTCAGACAGAAAACTTAACACAACTGTTGGCTGAACCCGGTGTTGCAATTATGCAACATGGCTCTTCAGGACAAGCAGACTCAAATAACAAACCAATATTCAACATAAAGTTTATACCACTAAGTAATATGTTATTTAATGGTGACAATGCATAACACTGAAATAATAAATTTACCTGGAGTGTGTAGAGAATGCCTTTGCTCACCGGACAGCTTACAACATGGGGGCAGACATCAAATAGTTTGCTCATTTGTCAAGAGAGGTTATTCACATCGTAGAATTAGTGCAACAATGGGCCTTGGAGAGTACACAATCAATAATATGAGTGAAAAAATGATTGTGGAATTAATAATACATTATCAAAGTGTGTTGCAATATTGCAACACGGTGTCTTCGGGGGCTTTAATTAACATGTACGTACATAATTTCACATTTTTATTGGTTGTTTTTTTGTTGTAAAGTCGTTTACAATGTACTCAATATCAAATTGAAATAATTTTTAGTTAACAGTTTGTTTTTTTCAAACTGTACTACTGATGAAATTACAATTTTGTCAGCACCTCGCACTCAGGGTATAAAATGTTAAACCTACCATTCACTGACGAGACGATTACACTTTGCCGGGAACGACATCTGTAATGTTGGCTGGTCTTTGATTTTCTGTTTTTGGCTTTCAAACTACTCGAATTATGTCTCTTAATTGGAAAAAAGCAGTTAAAAGCTAGCCGAGCTTACGTCCCAACTCATTGGTTCAGATCTAGTAGAACATGTGTAGATTAGGTCGAAGAGGTTGTGGGTAGTGGGCCGATTGGGTCGTGAGGTGTGGGGGTAGAGGGTGTCGAGGAGGTTTTAGAACAAAGTGTATTGTTCAAGTTCAAAGGGCAGTAGCTGTCTTATCTTGGGGTCTATGGTAGATATTCTAACCCAAAGATGCCTCGAACCCTTGGGGCACGGCCACAAACCTGGCAAATATTAGACTTTGCAAAGTAGTAGAGCTGTAGCCGGTCAAGCAGAACCTATTTTTTAGCATCTGGAGGCAAAGTACATGTTGATGTGCTAGCAGTGAAAGGCATTCTGTTCGGTTAGGAACGTTGAATGCGCGACACAGTGCGAGAACGCGGTCCAAGGATAATACTAGTCTGAAGGAGGATAATAGTTTTATTACATACTCTTCTACTGATGCTACTGAGTCTGTTACAATCCATGCGATCATACACTTACAGTATACATGTATAGTGACATACATGAATCATAACAGGATAAACTGAACAAACATGTTTACTACAATTGCTCATGTTGGGGGTGTATTACATAATACTTAATTCTCTGAACTACTCCTACACATGCACTCACTGGGATATGAGATCATACTCTAACAGTACATGATGTAGTTCTGAGTAGAACAAGAAGCCGTCTGCTATCAGTGGGGAGCGTAAAGGTTTCCTGTGCCATAATACTGCGCACATTTCTTGGCAGAGGAAGTTAGAAGTGGAGGATTTTCTACTTCAACGAATAAACAAAAACAATTCCACTTCACTGATTAAATTCCAACAAACATTCACAGATTTACATAAACCCCCCGAGAAATAAGGTGATGCATGTTCTGGATGCAAATATGTGACGATACGCATTTTTAGTGATCAGACTGAAGGCGATCGACAACTTCAGTAACTTTGGCTAATTTTTATGTGTCAGATTGCGTGGACCGGAGTGCTATTCATGAATAATCAATACGCAAGCCATGAGGTCTCCTGGAGTAATGCCTGTAAGTGCGCACAGTCAAACGCCACACTGTTGCCCTGTTATTGACGTAATAGGGCAACTACGTGTACACGTAGGCATGAGGCAGGTGTGTTTGGACCCCAAGAGATAAGAAGATCGTCAAAAATGAATTGAAGTACAACAGCCTGGATTGACGCTCTGGATAAAACTTCATTTCGCAGCGGTAAGGAATTAATGGCTCTCCAATTTAGACGTCCACTGTAACAGCCAACGGTCTGTTTTATGGAAAGTGAATAAAGACTTGAGATCTGAATACGTCAAAGTTAAAACGGAGGATGAAAATTCAGAAAACACAGTCTCACGCACAGAAAGTGTGTATTTGATTTTCGGTTTAAACTTCAACCGGCTTCAATCGTAGCAGGCTAACTCTTAGTCTTAGCTTAGATCGATTTCGGTCTTATTTTGGTCTGAAAAAATATGGAAAGTGGCTATAAAATTGACTTTAAGTTCGCCAGACATCTGTCTAGATTTTTTTAATGTTTATGACGAAATCTTCAGAATACAATGGATATACATAACCCAGAAAGCGCCAAGAGGCATTAGATCTGGGTAAAAAATACAAAGAAGTCTATACACAATGATTATATACGAATACATAAATAAAAAAGTGATGTTAAGAATACAATGATATATGACAACGAATGAAAATAATTCATTTTCATACAGATGTATAAAATTCTATCCACTCACACAAAGAGATTTAATGTTATAAAGAAATTCTGATACTATTTCAAATAAAAGCTTATTTTCGTTTGAGTTAAGATCTTGACATCCATATAGAAAGAAATTAATTTTGTTGTACAATTGCGGAATTTCAGAATATTTTTTAAAAACATTGGGGTATTGTTCGAGTGCCTGGAAGAGCTGTACCCTCTCTTCCTTGCATACCTCAAAAGCAAAGAAAACATGAGGATATGTCTGGGTATCTCCACAGGAACACAGAGGCGAAATATTATTAAAATTATGTCTAAATTTCTCGTTGTTTAGGAATAGACCACATCTTGATCTGTAAAGGGTTATTTCATGGCTGCGGGGAAGTTGGAATGATGTCAATGGGACTGGCAAGTCTGGAGCAGTAGTATGCATTTCAAAGTGTTGCGATTGAAGTGCTTTCTTTTATTTTGAATGGTAAGGAATTCCAGTTGCCAATACAAGTTAATATCGTTGATCTTCTGAAGGCTTGAGTGATGGAGGCTGGAATAGTATACATATTGCTTTGCCAGAGTCCTGATCTCGTGCTTGGTCTTTTGTAGGAGTCAAAGAGGATTTTGTTAGAGTAATTGTTTATGTTGGTTAAGACTTTGAATGTATACATGGACAGGCGAAGTTTACGACGGGTTGCTAGTTTCCTCCAGTGAAGACTATTTAGAACCTTGATTGTGTTGGACCCTTTGTATGCCCCGGTTATGGTTAAAGCTGCTTGGTATTCTAGTCTTTCTAATTGAAGAAGTATGCCAGCGTTTGCCGATTGGTAGATTATGTCAAAGTAATCTAGATGTGGAAAGACAAAAGACTTGAACAGAGTTTCAAGATGCATGGAGTTGAGATGACGAGAGATAATTCTAATTGGATTAATTAATTTTTGTACTTTTTGAACGAGTTCGCCACAATGAGGAGTAAATATAAGCTTATGGTCGAGTAGCAAGCCAATTGCGTGAACTTATTGGGGATAACTTCCCCATTGAGTGATAATTCCAGTGTTGGATTTGTTTGGAACTAAGTATTATTAGACTTAGAAAATATAAGATCAACACTTGTTTCAGGTTTAAATTTCATCTTCCATTTGTGAGACCAGTCATAGAGTTTGTTAAGGTCAGTTTGAGTGCCTGAGAAACCGTAAGATTGTAATTTATGTAGAAGCAGGTCATGGGGAACGACATCAAAAGCTGACGCAATGTCTAAAAATACGGATCTCACGTTGTACCCTTGCTCAAATTGGAGGTGGGTGTCGTGTACAATTCCTATAAGTTGCGACACAGTGCTGTTACCAGGCATGAATCCAAATTGGCGACGATATATGAGGTTTTGTGAAGGGAGGTGGTCAAACATGTGCTGAGAAATGATTTTTTCTAAAATTTTGGATAAGGTGTTTAGTAGAGTTACATGTATGGGGCGATAGTTGGCAATGTCTGTTTTGGAGTTCTTTTTGTGTATTGGTATCATAACGCCAAGCTTCCAGTTCGAAGGAAATTTTCCAGATTGCAGCATTTTGTTGTATAATGTTGTCAGAGGAAATGTAAGCTCTCTTGCTATATCTTGATCATTTTATTGGTTATGAGATTGGTACCGTCGTTTTTGTTTTCGTCAATGTTTTCTAGTAGTTTCCTGACTTCAGATGGTTGGGTTCTATGTAAAAGAGGTGTTCTAATGTTCTGTTTGGGAATTCTGGATAGTTTATTGTTGGTGCAATGTGACTCTTGGCAATGAAGTAGCCTAGAAATAAGATACTTTTATCGGCTTTGGATGACGCCTCAGAGTTGGATTCTTTTGAGTGGATGGCGGGGTATGATGATTGCTTTACCTGTCCTCGAATTTTGTTTACTGTATCCCAATATTCCTTGGAATTTTTGGACACATATTTGATATTGGAGATAACTTTCATCTTATAGTCTTGGTTTGTCTTTTTAATTAGTTCTTCCACACTCTTGCACTGTTCTTTGTAGCACTTGAACGTGCATGGGTTATTTGATCTTCTGAACGATCTGTACAGTTTATCTCTTTCGTTTATTTCAGACTTAATGTTATTGTTAAACCACGGTTTGTTCTTGTTTTTTATTGTTTTCATGGTTGATGGGATATTATTATCTAATTTGTTGTAGAGTGACTGTGTGAATGTTGAGACTGCGTCATTTATGTCACTTTTGTTAAGTATTTCAGTCCAGTTGAATGTGGTTATGTCAGAGCGCAGTTTGTTCATGTTAATGAGGTTGTGATTCCAGATTTTCTTAATAATGTCTGGTTCTTTAGGTGCGCCTGTGAGTGTGAATGTTGTTTCTATAACGTGGTGGTCTGAGTTACCAATGGGAGGCCTTACAGAAGTGGATTCAATTAATCCGAGATTGTTTGTTATACATAAATCAAGGCAAGAATGTGAATACTCTGTTAAACGTGTCGGCTCGTTTATTAGTTGTATACAGTCATTTGTGAGGAGAATATCGAATAATTCGAGCTTGGTTGTCATTGTCTTCTGAGTACCAAGTACTATTTCTTGCGTTGAAATCCCCGTTGATAATAATTGTTTTATTAGTTTGAGAGAGTTCTTGCAATTGTTCTGAAAAGGTTTTGAAATATGCTTTCCTTTCATGGGACACCTGTGAGGGTGAGCGATAGAGAAAACCGTAATATACCTTTTTGTGGTTGAAGTAAAGTTCAATCCAACAGTTACTCATTGATTGTATAATTTTATCATCAATTGTTTTGTAATTTACGAAGTTGTGGACAAACAAAATCAACCCCCTCCCGGCGCTAGTGTGGTAGGCAATGTTGTATTCTGAAATAATAAGTGCACTGAGGTTGTCTTCGGACAGTGTTCCAGATTCACATATAGCAATGACCATGTAATTGTTGTCTGTAATAACTTGCTTGAGAAGATCAAATCTTGAAAGATTGTGCGCCTTGATACTGTTGATATTAGTGAATAATACCTTGAAGCTGGCTAAACCCTGAGTGTCTGGTCCTGGATTGACCTATATGTCACCAGCAGTCAAAAGACTTTGCTCAATGATAACTCGGATATCACAACATTAGTTCTTCATTGTGCAGTAAACATTACGTAAGTGCTCAGTTCGGGGTCGTTTTCGTAGTAGAAGAGTGAGGTCGAGCGTAATAGACGAAAAGCAGTGGGGTATTTTTGTTTTCCAGACACCCGAACAATTATAATTATTATGTCTGTAGTTAAATACTGATAAATTCATACAGTTCATAATTAACATGCTTATCTAACAAGAGAAAAAGAAGTATATACAAGTGTGTGAATAGACTAAAAGTAATGAAGTAAGGACAAAAGCTATGAACACTAGGGTAGGCATGAAAATTCCCACCACCACTACTTTAATTACATTGAGTTAGGCTAAATCTTGCAAAAAGAAAACTGATGGATTAGTAACATTAACAAGTGAAATGGATGTGATATTAGTTCAAATAGATGAGAGTCAACGGGGTAAACAATTTGTACATATGTAGAACATTAATGCTGTACTTTGGGTTGAAAATATATTGCCAATTAAGTTGTCTTATTACACATGACGCTGCCCGAGTCAAATAGAGCTCTGAGACAATGCGATACTCGTTTGGCCGTTTTTAGCTTGAACGTTAATGGTGATAAAAACTGATACAACTTAAAAAGCAAAGTTAACTCCTGAACTGATTCACACTTGATGGAAGTCTTGATCTGTAGATGAAAATGAATCATTGAGGTAACATACATGTACATGTACATGTATCTGAATGACACAACTACAGTTGTCAAGTTCAGTGTAGTTTCATAATCATGACACATGTGAGACGTGAAATACTTAAAAAAAATATTCATTACTAAGATACATGTAAAAGATGTTCTGGTAGGCTTAGTGTAGCTAATTGACCCAGAAGAGCATTTAAAGTACATTATCACTTGCAAAATCAAAATTCAAGCGAGTTGTACTTTTTGCTGCACAGAGTTTACCCGTGGGCCAAAAGTTGTCATGCCAATATAAAAATCAATATTTATAGGCAAGAGCTAAGTTTGGCTTTGTTTGACCACACATTATTATGTTATTGGGTCACAGATGTTTTTACAGAACGACTTGTAAGCATACATCGGCACGTTGTCACTTCTACTAGGCTCTAAATTTATGTTAACATGTACCAAGAGAGTATGCACTGGCCTTTTGGTAACCACAATGAAGCAATTTCTCTAAACTTGGATTTGGGGTAAATTAGGAGTCAGAAAATAATAGTGTGATTGAAGGTAATAGTCACTATGACGGCACGTCTTAGTTATGTAACCCTTTCATTATAAGCACTGCACCTGTAAACGGATGAGTGGGTTAAAGACGAGAATTTGTTTATTAATGGGTGGCCTGTAGGAGTAGACTCGGAGTGAAAAAGACTCGGGCTGCGCCAGAACAGAGTAAACAAACATGGCGAGAGTTGACTAAGGGAGTACGCCATATTTTACATTGAATAATATGTGTTGCGTTCTACAAATCATACTTGCCAATTGATGCGGAGTACAGACTATAGTTCACAGTTTTCGAGCACAAGTAAGTCTGTCTCGGAACAGATTTGCTTGATCTTGTTGTCTTTCATTTGAATCAATACGTTTCCATCATGGGTCCAGGTTCTGTTTATTGTGTGTGACTTCGCGAGGCGCCGACGTCTAGCAAATAGACTGGATCTTCTTTTGGTCAAATTTTCGTTAATGAACAGTGGTCTGTCTTGGGATCTGAGTTTACTTTTATGGTGGAGAAACATCGCACGGGTGTTGTAAGCTATGGATTTGCATATGATTGGCCTTGACTGATTGGAATTCTTGGGTCCTAGTCTATGGGATCTACTTATGTCTTCGTAACTAATGTCGATATTAAGCATCTTGCCGATATCAATAACAGCTTTATTTGTGTCCCTTTGCGTTCGTTATCTGGCTCGTTGATTCCGTGGATTACTATGTTATTTCGACGAGAATATTGCTCGAGACCTGTCCACACTATTTTGAAGGTCACTCACTTGCACTTTCAGGTCATGAATCTGGACGTCCTTTTCCTTTAGTTTGGATTCATAGAAGCTCTTAATCTCGTTTAGGGCAGGATCTATTAGTTGCTCTCTCAAAGTTTTGATCACTTCTGGCGATGTAAGTGCCTTTTGAAACCTCAGGATTACAGGATCACTTTCACATGTACTGCGATCTGCCTCACGGACAGGGGTAATACTTCTAAAATCCAGTGTAGTTTGCGTCATCTTCTTAGAAATCACATTTAGTGCAGTGCTTTCGGTGCTGGCGTTCCTTTTTCTGTTTTCGTCCTCCATGGTTTGATATTATGCCTTGTTTCTCGTCAAAATTAGGTGGAAAATTTCAGAAATTCAAATTCACACCTGTCGGGAAAAAGTCACGTGACTTGTCTAGATTAAAACTGAACAAGTCTGTTGAAGCGGATCCATCAATGTTTGTGTTGTCGTACATTAATTGGTGGAATATGTACGCACGTATTGTTAAAAGAAGCTGCGATGCAAAGGTGTTTCTATAACTTATTCAAAGCCTGCGTGTTTAAGATGGCTTTGGGGAAGGCACTGAGTTTTGAACTTATACCACTTAACATGGATGTGCGCCTAATGGAGTCGAATTGTAATCCTCATGTATAGCAGCTAGTCCACTAAACGCTATTTTGTCCCAGCATGGCTGTCATTCTCAACTGAACATGTACGGCAAACACGTGAAAGACTCCATTATTCCTGTGTACATCGTAAGATCAACGTAGACAAAGGACGTAGCGCCCACATAAATTTCAGGCCTGAACACCGTAGACCTAGGAAAGTCTCGAAAAGGCACGATTACACAACATTTGGCAAGATGTCACCATGCGAAGCACCGTAATAGCGTTAGTATTTGCAACTGAGTTAGGTCTAGGGGACGCAGCCCTTGTGTCATGAAACTGACATTTTCAGCACATGCACTTGGTCACATGGGAGTGCTGCCAAAAATCTTATGTTTTCGCCGAGTAAAATTGCAGTCGATGGTGTCGCCAGATGTGCCGAAATGGGGAAATTCAACAGGTCGTTTGGTTCCGACACGGTGTGGTAAAAACATTTTGCCCGAGTTTGTCGATGTCTCATCAACGTAACAGTCGTAAGTTGACTTAAATGCCCTCCCATATCGATTGAAGATCACGGCGAGACTCTTACCGCCTTGCGGAAGCGATGTATCATTATCTCTTTTATGACACAAAATGTGTGGCTCCATGGGCAAAGCCTTTTCAAAGTAGTGTAGATAAGCCAGTGAAGCGTGAGACCCCTGAGGTCCCTGTCAATCCTCACCGGCGACAATTCCACGTTATTGCATTTTCACATTGAACGTTTAGAGGTACATACATGTACATGCACTGTAGTATGACCAACAGGAAAAACTCCAAATTACCACAGTGAGTTGTTTATTACCAGTATCTCATTGTTACGGTTGCGTTTCACAGACAAATGAATTTCGGATGCAACACAATGTAGTTCTAAGTTCAATATACGTCATTGTACACATTGTAGATTTAAGTTCAATTTACATGTACGTCATTATACTTTTGTATGAACACGAGTCCTGGTAATATCCCTAAAAACGTTTACAACAGAATTACACATTCACTTAGTTGTTACAGAGTATTTGAGAAGCCAATTTTCTTTAGATTGTGACAAGTTAATGCACTGAATGAACTCGATACAAGATCTGACTTCCAGAGAGACTATCAAGTGAACTGTCCTCAAATAGCGCAGCACCACAACCATTCTAAGATATTTACACACAATGCAATGCATGCTTCAAACAGTTGTTCTTTTTCTCACCAGTTACTTGTTATGAAATCCGTCGTTGGAATGCAGTCAAACTTTATTGATCCTAGCACTTTGAGTATACAATATGCTAACAATAAGAAGATATCAAAATGTCAAATATCACTGACGGATGTACGATACATTGTCCTTGCTGTGGTTTTGAAAAGAATGTCACACTATCGTGTAGTGCATTATTCTACGTTACCGAAACAGGAGAGTTCACTACAGATAGCCTCAAAGGGCTGATTTGCTATCTATATAATATCACGTTTAGTAAAATATGCTTTAGTGACTGCAAGAAAACTAAGCTAACTAATTACAACAGGGGCCTGTTACGTGACAAATCGGGTTTAAAACTTGGGCAAAAAATGGTCTTTCGCTCCACACAGATATTTCAGAAAAATTATTAGATTTCACTAGGACGAAAGTGCAAAGAATCTTACAATATACGCGTAATTGCTAGTTACTAAGACAATTTCTATCAATTGCTTCTTGAGTGTGATGCGTTGATAATTACATGTACTTGGTAAACTTTTATTCCAAAATTGTGACGTGGGAGCGCAACACCAAGTTACTGTCTTAAGTCCCTTTTCATGACATAAACCTCACACCTCCAAACAAAACAACCAAGGGAAGTTATACCTAAGCTAAACAAGCTGCACATCCGGTCAAAAGAATTACACGTTTATAACCGCTGAGCTTGTAGGCATCTATTTTGTTTCAGTTCAGTTTCCGTTTCAGTTTTTCGGTTAAATCTGACGAAGTGGGAAACCAGTTACGTGACTTGTATTGCCAGGTTATTGGATTCGTAGCTGGGGTAAATGAGCTTATTAAGTTTTGCAATCTTGCGTTTTAAAATCTTACACAAACCAGATTTCATCTACTTCGAAAGGAAAACAAAGCAGCTTGGTTATTCTGCGAGTACCGTCGTCTGGATCTTTGGCTGTACGGTTTTAATGTCATATTCGACATTATGTCTTCAACCTTTGTAGACCTTGGCAATTCCTTAACTACTGACCAGTCACACAAATCCTTCTTCGCCAGGACTTGAATTTTAAAGTATGGTACAACCTATTCCAAAATGCACCAGAAGGTTAGCTGATTTAAAATTGAGTCCAAACATAATTTCCAAGGTGGACACTTTCGATTTGAGTATACAATTCATACGTGCAAACAAGGATCAACCTCAGGTTTGCGTTCATTTGATTCAATTATTGGGCTATTAGGTGCACTTTTCGGGTAACATAGGATTGATACTTGTACATGGAAACAGGCTTATCAAAAACTTTGAGACCATTTTGTGTTTTAAGCGGGTCATTAAGTGCATTTTCTCATGACACCGCGACTTATTCATAAAACAAAAAACCAGGTCACATTTACTGTAAAAACTTGAATGAACAAATCTTAAACCGACGTGGAAATACATGTACACCTTGCAACCACTTTCAAGTCTGGTCTGCAAGCCACCCGCTGGCGACATCGCGTGACCTAATGAATAGAAGCCTAAACAGAGATCTGCCTCGACAGGTAACTTATTTCATTATGTTGGGTCTCATGGGACTTGATTGCATCTCTTACAATCCACTCTTTCGCAGGATTCGAGGAAGTCGGTGGGCCTACGAACTGACGATTTCCAATCCAATCAGCTATTTCTTCGACGCTAATCTATTATTAAAAAACTTACGCCAATTGTGTCTGAACTAGGACACCAGGACTGTATCTACCCGACAGAATGTAATATGTGAGAATGACACTTTCGTTTTCGCTCAAGCAAAGCGCATACGTGGCTTTTGTAGTCGCTTTTGTAAGGGCGGCAATTAGACGATAAAGACAAAGTACAACGCGGTACTATAGCAGAAGAAGAGAACGACGAAAGACTCTATAACGCAACAAACAAAAACGATTCCACAACGCAGCAACAACATCGTCAACAACAACACAAAGTATCAACATCAACATTGATATCAACAAAAGCTGTCAAAAGCCCTCTTCAAAGGAGAACAAACTCTGTTTTGACCTATTTAAATATGTTAACAAGAGCAACGCGGAGCGTTGAAATGCGCCCACGAATGCACCGCTAACGGTGTGCTTCTGGGCTTGTTTATTTGGAACATAAAAACTGCAACTAGATGGCGCAAAATATGTCGAATCCATCCAAGAACTTGTATGTGTCATCAAAGCTATTTAACAAATTTCATAATAAAAATCCATCAAGGAACTTCTGAGAAAACAGAGGAAAATGAAAAAAAAAATGAAATTGTCACTAATAAGCTATAAGCGCAAAAAAACAAAGGTGCCACTAAGAAGCGCAAAAGCAGATTAAGTCGTCGGAAAATCATCATCAGACTTCCTCTTCCCGTTAGGAGCATAAAAGCAATTTCCACAACCATCGTTAGAGTTGTTTGGCTGACAGAGGGGCAGACGCCAAATAACAAGACTCGAAAACAGTAGAAATGGCCAAAGAATGGCGCAAAATGCCTCGAATTTTAACGAAAACCGGACGATAGCGCCACCTCACTAATAGATGCCAAAATGCC
>NMRA01000666.1:0-17539 GCA_002633005.1 Phoronis australis
ACCTTGAAAGTAAATGTGGTCATGTGAAGATTGCGTCGAGTAGACAGTTTGGGCCACTTGAGACTATTCAAAACCTGAACACTATTGGATCCCCTGGATGCCTTTATCAATTGTACTTGAATCTTCACAATATACATGGGGTCTATCGAAAATTACCATTTGCGATTTTTCAAGAAAAATCATGAAATGATAATTTTGGGAACTGCAATAACGTTTCTGAGATTTCATTTTGAACATTTAAATTCAATACAATTTGGTTTCGTTATTGATACCGTTGTTTTGTGCAACTCATTTTGTTAAATTTTATTTAAAAAATGGCCACAATACCCAGTGAGAAGCAGATTAATGCTAGGTTCAAAATCAAATTCTTCTACGTTGAGGAAATTTACACTTTTTACTGAGTTAAAACCTATATTTTTGTAGAAATTTGACTACACTGCCAGGTCGAAGGTGCTACATGTACATGGGTGTGACGCTACCACCGATCCGTTCATTGTTTTAGCACTTCAATTCGTGATCAAGATTG
This sequence comes from Phoronis australis, assembly GCA_002633005.1. NCBI lineage: Eukaryota > Metazoa > Phoronida > Phoronidae > Phoronis > Phoronis australis. Next base: position 527 of record NMRA01000666.1, read on the forward strand.
CTAACCCAAATCATTACATCCCGAAGTTCACAAGTACTCGTTTATGCGTCATCAGCGTTTTTTTTTTTCGAAAAGAGCGGAGTGCAGCTTCGTGAGTCAATTATTTGAACCGTCATAATGGCATGTCAGCGAAGTTTAGAATACGAAATAGTCCTTTCAGGTGTTCATAGAAACAGCCCTAAGTATGTTTTGGAACATGGTTAGCAGGCCGCACAGTTTCTTTCTACTGCAGCCGATTAGAAGCAGAAACATCCGTTTCACTATTTACTGATATGAGTTCATGCTTTAAGAGCCCAATGCCGTTATTATTCACGTGAGTTTGCGAGCAATCGCCCCTACACCTCGGTTCACCAAGATCCTAAGAATACGGGATTGGAATGTTTGAAATACTTACAGTATTACAGGAAGTTTTTCGCCAGTTTGTGAACCTTATTGGCGTTTCTCGTGACTCAGCTCATTGTCGCGTAAGCATGATCGTGATACGTGTTCACCTCGCTAAAAGTACAAAACTTCCAACCAAAATGACGAACTGGGCCCGGTCTCCAATCTCCGTACTCAGACTCGAATCATGCTCAAACTCACACTTCATACTCAACTCGAGTACAGACTCAGCTTTGGTGTATTCAATGTCATACTCGAAAAATCTGTACTCGAAATTTCGAGCACGTACTCAATTTTCGAGTATACTCGAAGCGAAGTGTATTTCATCCATATTTCGAGTACGATTTTGAGTAAAAATTCCGAGTATATGCTCTAAATTTCAAGTTTGGTATGGCAGTGTGCTTGAAATCGTACTCGAAAATAAATACGAGCCAGAGAACAAAATATCGAAAGGGAACCAAGAAACACAGCAAATATAAAAAAATAAGTCCTCTTACCGTATCTCAGCACTTCAATTTCAGTTCAGAGATAATAGTTTTCATCTTAAATCTTCTTATTCTTCACCTTATTAACCCGCCGTATCACTGTATGTTATGGCCGCCATTCTACCTCTACAATTCCTGGCAACAGGCGCATTGTAATCCTTTGTCGGCGAGTCATAACAAGCGTCGAAAGCAGTTGTGGGAAAAGTCGTGTGAGAAGTTTGTGCTGCCCTTATTTCGGTATGTGTGCCTACGTTTTGTAGGGTTTCCAAAAGACGAGGTACATTTCTCATCATAACTTAGTCATCTATAATTCCTCAATCCACAAACGGAATTCCAGATTTTGTTTGCCGATTTCTAAGTAGACGTCTCGTCCCGTTCACTGCCACTGGTGAACTCTGAATGCCTGCACAAGTATTGTTTTTTAACTCACGTGCCAAATGTCAACTCACTTGATACATCCCAGTAAAATACAAAGATACAGTATCAAAGTTTGACATCAGCGTAGGCCTACACAGCAATGGGTTTATGTCAAGACTGAATTAGCAACAGAGATGTAATGTGATAAGCTGTTACATATTTCTTAAGACATTTTCGGGACTGGGTGAGGAACTCAAGAAGTAAAGCTTAATAATTTGCCAAGTGTATCAAAGAAATGGCATAAGAATATTTATTGAAACTAAAAAATGAATAACAGTTACAGAACACTCAAAATTCCACGTTATAGACATACTCTTGTAGTTGTAGCGACAGCAGACGATAATGTAGGCCTAGTTCTTGGGGTGGTCTATTCCAATAGGAAGCGATGAATCAGCGCGGCTTTGCGTGATTTTGCATTTCACATCATAAAGAAATCCATAGCAACTCGAGTATGAGTGTCAGATTTGAGTACGTTTGGAGTCTACTCGAAATCCGACATTAGATACGCTTTTTTGAGTACGACTCCAGTGAGCACGATTTTGAGTATGAATTCTCGAGTATGAGTATGAGTCTGAGTACGGAGATTGGAGACCGGGCCCTGGATTGTTATGTGACAAAAGAAGAAATGAAAACGAGTCACGCACATAATACAGTGAAATCAACGGCACCGTTGTGTATCGCAAAAATGAAACAAATAAATGGAAACAGTATCACCGAACTGAAAAACTTACACTGGACTTCAGTTGATCGGTCTATGTACGGGAGTCGTCATCGATGGTATCTTGTTCCTTCGGTGTAATAGCAAACGATTTTCATGTAATCGTCCAGGATTGGAAAGCGACGACGTCACAAGAAGTTATACCCCCATGTCATTTTGATCGTAGTTGGAATTAGTAGCATGAGTTCGTAACGTTTTCTAGTGCCCAACAAAAATTCCATTTTTGATCCACACGACACAGAATATCCCAGAAATGGCTTGTCAGATTTACATGAATTTTTAGATAGCATGTTTATGTATCTTTCTCCAAAATGCTGTTAGATATTGTTTTCAATAGTTCCATTTTTGAATAAAGAACTATAAAAAATAGGACTTCGGTGATAGAACCAAAACGAAACGATAATTAAGAAGAATGACATCATGTTAAAGTTATCAATTAGCTTAAATTGGTTATGACCTCGATCGTGTTGTTTCGCTATAATGTACCTTTCCTTTTCAAGACATTTTACTGAAAAGCCTGGTTAGGTGACCTAAGTGATTTTAGATTAGTATCAAGCCAAAAATGAAATTCAACAGAATACTGTGTTTCTGCTGGATTCAGTCTTAGCTTTTAGATGTTTGGCTGAATGTAGGGTTTCGTCAAAACCTCCGTGTGTAGATTTTATGTAAATGCTCAAGCTTTACCCACAAATATACCTACATGTGTGTGAGTCAGGTTTTGAAAGTTCAATACACTTTTTTAAATTCAGCGCTCTGATTTTTCCACTACAACACTGGTAATCTTATGCTTTAAAAGGTCGATTTTGGTAGTTATTTTTTTCTTTTCGGAAAAAATGTAATTCGTGATAAAATAACCTTGAGGGTTAAAACCATGCCCTCACCATGCGACGCACGAAGTACGGGTAACAAAGTTTCTACTAGGTCTTCCCGCCAAGGGATTTCAAATATCAAGTGCGCACGTCCACTTGACGGCAAGGAGGTGAAAAATGGCTCTGATAGATGGGGCTGCTGTGGAAGAGATCAGAAAGAACTGTAGGATTATGGGAGGAAGTTTTAAGTTACGTTGTGCACTCACTTTTCCAATAATGGACCTGTGGGTCTGTCAACACCTGGAGCAGAGGTATTGCAAAAACACGCACAGAACCCTTGCACATTTTGACGAAAGTATGCTAATCTCATTGGACTTTGCTGGCGCACATCGTTGGACCCACCTTTCTGTCAACCATGTAAACAGAGTTACCTTACAACAACGAAGGAGAGCTGTAATCTTGAAGGGAAATGAAATACATGTAGGACCATACTTAAAACTGTTCAAATTGAAAGTGAAGGGAGTGAGGCAATGTATGTCGTATACGATAGAACAATACAATATTTCTGATTCAATATGTAAAAGGCCGAAATTTTATGACAGTTGTCAGTGCTTTGTCTTTCAGATTCTTAGAGACGAAGCAAGTGCAAGTACGTGGCAGACCTGCAAGTTCGGCAGCCTGACCAACTTTGTGAGTCTCGCGAGAATAAGCTCTTCGCAAAGCTTCCAGAGAAAGTACATTCATTGGATAAGGTGAATTTGCTATAGTAGTGTTTTTCGACACCTACATTGGTCTTCAAATTCACCATAAGCTTTCCCATTCTTCCGCTACCAAGGCTAGGCTGAGTCAGTCAAAGCACTTGTTGCTCTGGAGTTATACCCTGCTTTATATGGAAAAGTCTGTGAATTTTTTCCATGCGCAAATGACGCTTTTTAATGTATACTGTGTACATGTATGCCGGAAGCGCTATCACTATGGTGGGGAGCACCTACCGTTTTTCCCAGGCTCGAAAATGTTCTATTATTAAACGGTGCGCCCAGTAAAGAGTAAAGATAAGTTAAATTTACTAATTTGCACTCGTTTAAGGTTATTTCAAATGTTACTCAGTGACCTCCATTTTAAATAAGCAAGGTCTTGTCAATCAGTAAAAGTAAATATTTTCTGAAAGGAAAAAGAGGTAAAATATAAAATTTAATGATATTTTTTTACGATTATTTTTATTACCTAAAGGTTTTCAAATCAAGTTTTCATTCTTAAGAAAGGTGCATTTAAAGGAAAATAACCCCTTAATCGAGTTTAATGAAGACTAATTTCAATGAAAACTTCACCACTTACATCAAAAATTTTGTTAGGAATTTTAGTTTTGTTTTCTCACATGGTTTCCATGATAAATCAACTCGCAAATCGTAATGCGTTTTTGTAAAAATAGCAGTCGCATTCGTCTTTGTTACATTACGCAAAAACTAGACCCTTATATAAATAATCGCACTGTTTTTTGAGATTGAATCATAAATATTAAGTTTGTAAAGTCTCAGTATAATCCACCGAGCCTTTTTTGAGATCTTGTGTTCCTAAACTCATATTAAGCCGATTTTTCGAAGCCAAGGAAGAACCAGTCATGAGTCTCATCGTTTTAGGTTAATTACTTTCCATTCAATATAACCTATGCATGCTATAATTTATACCATGTTCGCTGCTTCAACATTCACGCTCATTTTCAACTGAATTATAACCTATACAGGCTGTATCCTTAATACCATTTTTACTATGTCAACAATCATGCGCAATGTCAACTGAATTTAAAGTGCGCAATTTCATTATCACAGGAACGTTTCATCGGTCAAGTCGGTTTCCAATTGATCGAGTCCAACTAGATAATGCAGTTGGAGCCAACATATTAAGAGGGGATGTATGAGCATTGTGGTTCACTTTAAAGTAGGTCAACAGTACACACTACGCTCCCGGAGACTGGTATGAAACTCAAGTACAAAATGGATAATAGAAATCGAGTCGGCAGTTTAGGCCAGTTAGTGAGCTTGAGATCGAAACAGCGAAATGTCAAGCTACCTGTCGTATTAACGTATAAGGGAGACGAACACAGTCACATATGCGTGAGGTGACACGAACTATTTGTTCCCAACGAGCATATGCAAGCAGACACACAACTCCCTCGGGATCAAACCTACGTTTTGCCTTCATTTTCCCCAGCATCTTTCTAACGTAAGTACGTGTCGTTGACTCAATATTATCGCGACTTATTGATTGAAAGGACTGAGGGTACAAACGGAGCTGTTCTGTGCCTGATGGGAGCTTCGATTAGAGTGACGGTCCTTGAATTTTTGACCTCGGATAGGTAGTTAATGTATTCTTAACGGCTGAGCTGTTCCAACGTGGTTCAGGGAAATTTCATTTTCTAGCCACACAGTATATGTCGTGTATTTGAAGTTCGCCGAGAATCAAGATTAGGTATTTTGCCAGAAATATGTGAAATATTGTACAAATGGACATTTTTTGTGAATAATGTTTGAGATATCGAAACACGAATACTCGAATAACCTGTACTGTCACGCTAACAACCAACTGTCAAGATTAAATTCAACATCAGTTCGGTGGCCTGCATACGTATAGAGACTGGCCATAAACAATCATGCATCATCTGCTTGGAATATATGTGTCATCCAATTACCTCAGATCGACGAAATCGAAATTATGTGTCATCAAAATGATTGAATTTTTAGTAGTCCATGAAACGTTGCTTTCAATGGAAAACAGGGAAAACTGGTAATTTCCTGTGACATCTGACTTACAAGATCGACCATTCCTTCCGTTTTTCTAAGTCAACGGCCGCTTTGTCAGTTGCAAAAAATCAACTACCTCACAAATGAATGCTCTGTTCCTAATAACTTAAGAATCTGCTTTCAATAAGAATATTCACACATTGCACAGGACCATATACATGTACATGTAGGAAGTCCTAGGTCTACATAGGGCAAATGTAGGATTTGAGCTCAGTGCTTCGTTTCTATTGGAACAAATGCATAATTTCCTTTTTGAGATGCAAATAAAAATTACACGATGCCATATGATTTGGGTGAAAGCTTTATATAGCATGACAGAAAATAGTTTTTAATCTCAATGTTATCAAAGACACCTCTTAACCACAAGGCCCTCAAATGTTGCTTTGTAAAAATTGGTAGGCCTAACGCTGTGGTTACGGCGTGAAAATGTGGTTAAGAGGAATATCACGTTGAATGTGACTAGGGTAAGGGGCTCCCCAAATTATCAGAGTTGGGCGTTTTACTGAACTCCGGTGCTTCACTATCCCACGAGAAAGTGACACACGCCTTTGCTGTAGTGTAGGCAATTTCGATGCAAATAGGGACAGGACAAAAGAATAAACAACTCGTAACAAATGGGTGTTCAATCAAGGTCACATCATAGCGGAATTCATATAAACTGCGCACCATGTGACAAGTTTTTGCAAGTGGGTACAAAGTTAGGGATAGGTTAAAAATTTCTAAAAAACACCGCAAATAAACTGTGCTAACCCTCTGGTGGTCTCTACGCACGAAATCCAATATGGCCGCCGCCGGCAAAAGGAATTGGCATATTTCACCTATTATTACCACTGGAGCAGATTGAAAACCATGTTTTCAACATTTTTGGGTGTGAGAAGTTCATTTCTGATGATATTTTTATGCTTGAGGCCATTTAAATCTGTGTACATTGTCTCTGGAGTGAAAATATCAAACGCTTGGCCCCGCACATTGTCACTGGATAGAAATGTCAAACGCACGGTTCCGGACAGCTTCACTCTTGCATATTTTTTGTTGCTTGGAATCAGGCCGAATACCATGTCTGAAAAGATAATTTTGTTTGACCTATTTTAACTTTTCAAAACATCTTCGTCCATTGTGTTGAAAACCTTACCTCAACATGAAAGGCAATAATCCGTTCGAAATTCCTAAAAGAAAGGACAGCAACTTGTCATTTTGTTGCGTTCGCCAAGAACTGGAAAAACTCTCATAGTGAAAAGAAATTGAGTCCGAAAAAACGGTGGATCTCACCAATATGCAGCAAGTCTGCTATGAAAAGTTTCAAAATGAAGACCTGAACAAATATACAAAGTGAGAAGTCAAAACTGTAGAAAACACATCAACGGCTAGGCTATAAAATCCAATAACTGTGTGGCACTTGCACATTTAAACACTGCTATTGACGCTGAGGCTGGTGATGTCCAATAAGTGATGCTCGAGCATCCTAGACGTCATGTGTCAAGGAAACTTACGTAAGTCATCAATACGATCCCTTGGTAATCGCTCATCTGGTAGCGTTTGTGAAGTCCAACCATTGCACTTTCAAGCTTGGTGAGTTGATAAAGCTCTATTATCGTCGTCTGCAGCAGCTGAGCTATGATTCGATTGATGTGTATGTGCACCCAAAAAGGTTCAAAGAACATGTTATAGAAAACATAGGGTGTGACTGGTCTGAATACTCAATGAGTTGTGGCATTTACATCTCTCATTAGAAGACAGATAGCGCCGCTGTGACAGAGACTGCGCAACTCCAGGTTACGAAGGACGAAGCTAAGAAGATTGCTGAAGTTGGTGTCATGCATCGTAAATATAGTCTTCTACAACACGCGCCACTCAATGGATCATTCACTTCAAACTGTTCCAGTGAGCCAGTCACGATACCTTTTCTGTCAAGCCTATAGATGTCTTGCTTCAGCTCTCGAACTCTGTTGATGAGAAAATAACAGAAAACAAAAGGAATATCAGTGCCGCAATAGAATCGCATGCACTATGGAATGCTTCCATGGGCATGCTCCACGTCGAAGTGGCATATCAAGAGTGTAGAGGTAAACTGCTGGATGGATCTGGATGCGACGACAGAGTCTCCCTAGCCAATGTCTTCATTCTTGTTATTGCATCATCTCTTTTCGTTGGAAAGCATGTCCAGCGTACCAGGTATGCATACCAGCTCACTCTTGTTTGGCTTAATGAGTTAAAAGAAATTGGCATATGATGAGTCCTGTCATGGATCTCTGGACCTTACGAACGCTTTGATATGTGGGAAAAACAAGTTAGTAATGCTACAACAATTTGGTACCAGGAAATTGTGAGAGAGTATCTGCTCATTAACTGTCGCTTCATTCCATGTCAGAGGCTGGGCAATTGACTATTGACTCCGAAAGCCTGTGAAGAAATGTGTCCATGTTTTTTTTTTTTAATTTGGAAATACAAATTACGCGCGCTGGATGCCTGTTTTCCTGAGAGATATGGAACAGCTTCCACAGTCCCACCCTTCAGTGCACGAATCTTTCATGGAAGGGAAATTTGTTGTTCAACGGAATGACAAGAGTTTTCTTTGATGGCTCTTGACCAGAGCCAAAAGTACAGTATCAAGTTCGTGAAGCGGTACAGTGGTTCCAATGGGGTCTACGCCAACATAAAGAGAAGATAACGATTGACGTCTCAAAGCCAGAAGTGTTGAGGTTAATTGATGAGTTTGTGAATGCATGCTTCTCTACGCACGTCCAGAAGCAAGGATATTGGTCAAACCTAATTCATAGAGTTTGTTAAAACAATAACTGATATCGCTACCAAACCGTTGTCTAACATCATCCCAATGACCGAGTTGTTCACTTTCGTCAACTGACCACTCACTGATTTGAAAAGAGGTAGTGACAAGTTGGGATCTACCAAAGCGAATACGGATTTCATCACCAAGATGTTCATGTCGCTCCAAGCACGTCCCTCGTCAAAAAAAAAACCGATACTAAACCCTGGTCAATGGGCTTGGGAATGGAATGCTAGAACTAAAAATGGGTGTCGTAATGGGCAGACATAGAAGATATAAGACCAGGCGTGTTCACTACTTCTCCATTGCGACTGTGTTGCAGCATGCAAAGGCAATTGTAAGTGTCATCGAGCTGACTTTCGGTGTACCACATTGTGCAAATGTGAAGGTGCCTGCAGCAGAATTGACTCTTAAATTTGAAATTTCATCTTTCTCAATGTCTGGTTGCTTTATGAGTACATGATACAAACTAGCAGCCAGCAGTATTTGGTAGACCATTCTGTTCCTTCAGTTGCTAATATAATATGTCTCAGTCTAGAAGTACTATCATAGTCATCTGGAGAAGTCCTACATGTATTTCGTGCAGCTGGTTTTGACATGCGGTAATTTTAGGTTTTTGTGCGGTGAGTCAAATCGATGTACACATTAATTGAGCAAAGTAACTCCCATGAGGACAAACATAAATTTGAGTTATTTTTAAATGACATTTGCCTTGAAAGTATCATTTTGCATTGGAATTGGCCTCAAAACATTAAACTAATACCAGAAATGAACTCCTCACCTCAAAAGTATTGAAAAGATGATATCAGAATTTGGTTTAGTGGTAATAATACATGAGATACGCCAATTTCCATTTTCGGCGGCGGCCATCTTGGATTTTACGCGTAACAACCACCAGGGAATCAGCACACTTTGTTTGTGGTGTTTTTCCAATTCCCTTTGCTTAAACCTAACATTGTACCAAATTTCAAAAACTTGTCACGAAGTGCCCAATTTGTGCAAATCTGCATACATATATTTGCTCCCCGGTATAATTCAAGCCAGTAGCAAATGAAATTGGAGCTTATTGAATTTGACTAGGTTGTTCTTTTTTCACCTTTCAAGCTCGGACTATTTCATGTGAATCGTTTGATGATGGACATATTGATACCGCTCAACCAAACTCCCGTTTTGTCATATTTCTGTTTCAATTGAAATATTGTCTCCATCTATTTGGTTCATTTTTGAGAAAAAGTGGAGTTAAGTCCCTTAAATTTCTATTGTCTGCGTTTTTCAGTCCTATTTCTGATTTTTGCCACGTAGCAGTTTGTTTTTTTGTATAATCGTTGTACTTTACTGAAGGGAGAACGTGATATAGTCCTGCTTACACAATGAATCGAGTCACGAGAAACGCCATGAACTTTCGCACACTGCTGAAAAAAGCTTTTCATTAAGTACTGCAAGAATGTTGTGAGGGGAGAGCTGTGACGATTGTGGGGATATTGTGGCAACTGTCCGAAGTGTTGTGAACTTTGTTTGGTACTGTGGTGTTTGTGGGGTTTTGTGGCACCTATACGTTTCCATAACTTCAACAAGGGATATTTCTCTGCAGTGGATTAAGTCACTGGAAATAATTTCAAAAATCCATGGTAATAACCCGTGTAACTGGTCATAGTCGAATGATATTATTTTCAAAGCCTGGAAAGCTTACAGAAAAAATATGTACGTTTTATGTTATTCAAGTATTTTAATATATAAGTATTTCAATAATGAAAGGACAGCTTTTATACTTTATCTGCGGATTACAAAGAAAGATTTGATAACGTCTGAAGCATTGGGTTAAAATACCAAATTAGAAAGTACGATGTAATAAGAACAATGTATAAAGTATCAGATAATGTACATGAAAATGTTTGATAATGTGTTATGAATTCGAGAAGAAACAATTCGTCTTGGACATAAATAATTTTTAGAATTTGTGTTATTTGTCAACTTTTTTGGTTACATAAAAACAGGAATTTAAACTCCGAAAATCTCACGATACCACCCCGACCACAACTTCCCGCTCTTCGGTTTACGGTAGAATTTGCATAGTCCCGCTTGTAATATTGTAATTTTGTACGATACATAGCCCTACTGTATTTCCCCATTGACTGAAACAGGGTTTTTCGTGGGATTTTGCAGCAGCCCCAATTCAGGCCGTCGAGTGGTTTCGGGCGTTTCGTCTCCCGTTCACCATACACGGTATCCTGACGTTTTTGTATGCTGCTGCAAATATTTAATCTTGTCACGTTTTTCCCCGTGTGTGGGTGGGCGCAGGTTGTTACAGACCGGTGCTAATAGCTTTCGGTGCGGAGATTGACTGAAGACTGGTTCGAGTTAATCCTTTATTAATCCCGACCGTACGTTCACAAGCCTACTCAAACAAAACGTCCGACGTAATGTCTGTTTATGCTCCAGCCAGTGCTGCCAAGCCTTGACTTGTATTGAACTTCTGAGATACTTCCAGCAACTGTTACACTCGATTCAATAACCTGCTGTCTCTATAGCTGGCTCTCTATTGACTATCGCTGTAACTGCTGATTCTCTTCACTGCAACTCAACTGTAGTTCTCCTTATTAACTTTCTTGAACTTACTTGATCTGACTTGATCTCCTGACTTGATCTTATCTTGAACTCAACTCACTTAATCTGACTTAATCTTCTTGGACTCAAGTGACTAACACAAACCCGTGCTTGTGTATTTATAGCCTAATGCATTGTTCTGGAACTTTTCATCAATTCAAGCACATACCAGAACTTTCTGGAACCTACCCAATCATTCTACAAACATGTACTAGTCTCTAGAATATTCCAGACTGCATTAATCACTGTCATGCTAGAGTCTTCTAGAAAGTTCCACACTATACTGTAGTAAACAAATTACATCATCACTGTTCTGACCTCAGTCTTCTAGAAAGTTCCATACTATTCTGTAGTAAACAAATTACATCATCATTGCACTTAACTCAGGGGTCATGCAAATCAAACTGAATAACAAAACAAAACAATACAACTAATAATAATGTCAGACTATATTCTGACAAATCTTTACGGTTAAATCGGTTGGAATGGTATTTTCCGTGATGGCAGGTCTACAGGTAATTTATTTGTTTTAACTAAACAAAAATTTCACCATATAATTCTTATATTCCACACCAAGAAACAATGCCAGAACAAGCAATTGCAAACGATTTCCAAGAATGCGGGGCAACCTTAACATCGCGAGATCGAAGTTGCCATTTCAGCACGCGGGTTGGTGAAATACCGGAGTTGAGTGGATTAAAATTACTCTCAGTTCGAAGACATCGAAACGCTTTTACGTTTTAGTGAATTGCATTTGAAACACACGATTTTTGTCAAAATAACCTCATTTAAAAAATGGATCCAGTAAAGCAAACAAACGGTAGCGTGTAGCGGTATTGTGTCTGTGCTGTCATTCATAAGTTTACGCAAGCTCAGTGAATCACCAGTCCTGTGTTCAATAAAGCTAGAATTTTGGTAATTACTCCGTTATTGGCGTGTAATTTAAAGACATGTGATTTTGGATACATTTAAGCTACAGTACAAGTAGATTTCAACGGGCTGCTACCATGCGAATGTTTTTTGTCCGTGGCTACTCGACATCACTCTGGGGATTATCCCAGTTTCTGTATCATCATAGGCCTACTTAACATAAAAATGTGATCCTATACTTTGCATAAATTATTCTGAAAAGCACAACCTTCTGAGCATATGCATGTTCACAGAGCTACCAGTTACCGTAATATTCATTATAAGATTGAGATGAGCCATTTCCATGCGTAGAAGTGTCTTGCTTTTGAGAAGTTTTGCAGTGAAAGCGGAAGGCCAAGTGCAACTCGTGTTTCCCCGTTTGTGGTGGCCTTAAAATCTTGTAACATCCAATGGTTCAGGGACAAAAATGGCGGACTGTCTTCGGGTACACAAACAAGACCTGATTGATTAGAGTGATTAGCTTAATACTATAATCATTGACATGACTACTTCAAAGTTGAGAAAACACTATGTGTGTTGCGATTACGCAAGCAACAGACTAAATAATGTTATCCACACCCATTGATGTTTAGTGATTAACTCAAAATAACAAGAAGCAAAACGGACCGTTTGCAAATAATACTTACATTATTCAAACTAGAACCTGCTGACACACAGGATTTTAAACTTCCGAGGTAGCCAGGTTTGACGACATTACGGTTTGCATTTTCTAAACTTTTTCAAAATAAGCCCTCACTCTACATGCTAGAAGATTTCTCTGCGTTTGAGGGAGACCTCGATTAACTCGGACCGATAATAAGTGATTAGATGGCAGCACTGCTGGTCAACATTTGTTAAATATGTCGCAAATTTCCTTCCGCATCTTGAGTTGTCTCCTGTAAAAAGTGCAGGGATGTTTCAATTTAGGCTGAGATGCGTCCTTGGAACACTTAGACCTGGGAATTGGACGGAGTAATGCTATGAAAGCGAACAAAATGTACTACGTTCTTGCAAAGTTCCTTGGAGTTGTAGTGATAATAAACTTGGTATTCGACAGGACAGGGACAATTCAATTGCAGTGGTATGCGTACTGCCAGGAAAAATCAAAGAGTGAACTGTATAGTTCTTTCCTTCGTAAAATTCTCTAACGTGTTGGTGCCTATTTGTGTACAATTCTGCATCCCTTTGCAGAAATTTTAAAAACATTCTTGTTGAATCAGTGCGACACAGGTACATATAAATATGAGCGCAACTACACTCCCTAAGTTTATCCTCGACCCGACTCAGGCTGTAATGTCTAATGCAAGCATTTGACGCCAGTTGCACACTGACCAATAAGATTATCGAATTCATCAACGACCAAACAAGTGCTTCCGGAACATTTGACGTTGCCCAACCGTGAAAATTTGGCAAATTTGCGCATTGTATTTGACACGGAAATGGTTCCAAACTTATCGTATTGTATGGCGGTCAAAATTATTTTGAGGTCGATTTCACCAGGATAATACTGCTCTCCAGACCCTAGCACTGGAGTTCAATACACGATCTTACTACACAAACAATAAGTTTGTATCGGCATGTATGCTAATGGCTTTACTTGGTTATGATTCATGAGAAAAGTGTATTTCATTTCATTGTCTAGCTCTCATCTTCGATCATCCAACTCGGCCTTGCGCCTGAAATATATGACAAATAAGAACGGAGTTACACCTTCGGCAAGAAACTTGATTGTCTGTCATTGATGCATTAGTCTTTATGTTGCATGAGACCTGTTTCTTGAAAAGTCTTTACACTCTAACTTTCGAGTCCATTTCATTTGATTTAAGGACATCATGTGCCGAAAACCAGTCTCAGCTAAATGTATTCCATTAAAAACCAATGTCTTGCTCATATCGCACTCACAAACACATCTGCATGTATCTATTTCTGAAGAGTATTATCCCAGTTAAAACATTTACTAAAACTGAACACGAACTTTCGGTGCGTTTAGTTGAATGGACTTAAGACACATGTAAGAACCATTTCAAAAGGAAACCAAAATATCACTCTAGTGGTCATCCTTCATATTCAGCTTGTGATCGTGGGGTGGCTGTTGTATGAAAAAATTACCAATTTTGCGCGTGTTATCATTTTTGTTTTTGATATAAAGGCCTGCAAAGGTTTACGAAGATAATGGCACTTTTTACATACCGAAAACAACAACAATTCTCCAAATATAAATAAGAGGCAGACTGCATGCTATATGTATTGCACAAAACACATCATGGGATTAAGAAGTGGGACATAAGAATTACGAAATAAAAATGATACTAAAAGTTTCGCTGTATCCATCATGTGACGGGAGAGAAATCCGGGAGCGTTTTCTGTAATGTGTGTTAAAAGTGGATGTCACTCAAGTGCTTCTACAAACCAGTTTGCTGGGCTGTTGACATTGAAATACATGTTTCTGTATAGATCGTGGATGTTTCAATATTTTTTGAAATCTCTAGAATGGTATTTTTTCAGTTTTGTACTGAAAATGCCTCAATGTTGCGTATTCTACGTTTTTAAAGGAATGCTTTGTAACTTCTTTACACTTAAGTAGTTTAAGAAGAAATGGTTTATGGGAATCATCATTTTACTGACCATAATGCTGTCTAACAAGTCCTTATTGCCATTTTACTCATTTCGCGTTCTTAACTGACTGTGGATCAGAGGTTACGATGGCACAGGTGATAACATATTTGCCTGGTGACAATAAGGTTGACGCCTTTAGAATACTTGGTTAGGCTGACACGAGTACTTCTATGATTTTCTATGATTAACTCCAATTTGTTAATTATAAAAAATAACTGTCAAACCGGAAATTTTATGTTCACTACTAAGACAAAAGCATAAATCACAAGGAAAGGCACCGGTGTATGAAATACAAAAGGGAAAAAATTATCAAAATCGAATGGTGCATTCAAAAGTAAGCGCCATTTATGTGTCGAATTTGGACTATTTTGATCAGGTCGGCCATTGTGCCATATCAGCGACATAGATTATGAGTTTAAAAGTACTTAAACATGAATTTCACAACTGTTCTAGACGTTAGTGACAGATATACTTACCTACCATTCTGTGCAATCCAAGAGGGGATATGTTCAGGAAAGGTAACTTATCGAGTGGTCAAAATTCACTTTTGACAACATAGCGACTTTTCTGAATTGAAAGGCATGTTCAACCGGCTACGTTGTCATCGGTGAAGATATGAATATCATAAATTTGTAGCCACACTGCTACAAAAGCAAATTTTGAATAATAGTCCGGTGCCAGTGCAATAACTAATATGAATCTTTTATTTATATGAATTACCCATTCAACTGACCTTGCACTATGCTAACAAATAATGTTGAAATTAATATGAAATCGTTTTTGTTTGGAAGCTAACTTTTGTTTACAATAGGACATTTTTTGTAAATGTATGCATAAATTGTTATTTTGTTACATGTTGTGTAATTAGCAATACTTTATATTATAGTTCAAGATATATAAAATCAACAAAATGTGAAAAATATTACTTGTTTACAGACATGGATTACATTCGGATTGTTAAATGTGAAGCTTACTGGCATCATTCTGCTCTATAGATTCCTGTTTTTTATTGTCATCATGCTTTTCAAATTCTAGTTTAAGGAGGAGCTCTTTTATCATGGTACTCAGTTGCCAGGGTAACAATTATGCATGTCTATTATCATAATTAACGTGAGCTTGTTTCAGCCTACGTGTACATTGCTGAAATTTTCCAAAATACGTTGAAAGTCCAAATGCTGATAAGATAATTAAATTTGCGTATTCATTTGATTGGGATCTCTTAGCTAGGTGTAAACCGGGACTATAATGACATTTTAAAACCCCTGCGTCCAATATTTTTATCAGATGTCATATTGATCTCTCATGGGAGTGTGACACGTGACAAAATCAGATGCGAGATTAGCATCTATTAAAAATGACAAGACTCAGATTAAAGTGATTTTCATTTTAAGTAATCATTAGCAGGTAATAGGGCGCACGTTACCAGGGCACACCGTCAGTTAGCAGCTAAAGTGGGGAGAGGGGGGGGCACAGGTTAGACTGATGAAATGTTTCCAAAGTGCTGTTGTGGCAGAAGATGTGAATTTAAAAAACATGAGTATTTAGCCAAATTAGAAGAATTAAGAGCATGTTCGCGAATGGACCAGGCAGAGGGTGATAAACGCTATGTCACAGATTCTCTTTATATTTTGTCTGTGATATGACACTGGCCCCACTGACTCCAGACCACCTTTATTTTTTTCAAAACGCCCCCTTTTGGTTTCCATGGATACTACTTGTTTCCGACAAGTTTTCAGCCTGGCGGAAGTTAAGTTTTAGTAAAATTTCGACAGTTACGTTACGCAGTGGAAGTAACGTTGAAATATTGAACCTGTGTTATTGATCAGGTGTGAACTTCGACTACTTTATTCCTGAAAATTTAAAAGATTTCGATAATTTTTTTCTGGTTTAGAGCCGCATAAGATGAGTACTTTAAGTGATTTTTGAAACTGTCAAAATTGGCTAAATTCGTATCCCAATATCTCAGCTGGCACAGGTTTCAGAACATTTTAGTGCCAACCAGTATGTTGAGCTATTTTAGGTCTACAAAATAAGACAAAAAAATTTCCTGACGCGAACGGATTTCATGTCATTTGAAGTAAAAAATGACTGGTGGTTACGCTATTTCACCACAATGAGTAATGCCGACAAACGTCAACAAAAAGTGAACATTTGTTAATAGTTGGCCAGCAAACGGCGAATCAATTTATCATTCATCAAATATCGTATTTTCTAGGCACCGATGTTACACTACTTTATTTCTAAAAAGTGCTCGTAGTCATGGAATTAGGATACTTACTACGCAAATAGCAGTAGTTTTGGCAGGACACCTTTTGCGAGAGTCGAAATTCAAATCTCACTGGTTTTACAAAGCTCAGTAATCTTATTTGCACGGCTAAAAACAAAAAAAAAAACGCCGACAAATCATTTGCATAACATTTTCCTTCAAAAATCGTGTTGCCCTCTCCCCACTTGCGACGTTCCAAATCTTACAGTGTTGTATGAACAAGAT
>NMRA01000666.1:18350-84206 GCA_002633005.1 Phoronis australis
TTGCATTTATCTCAGTTTCTACAATATTACATCAATAACAACTGGTTAAATCACTCAGACAACCCAACAGATTGTATAATGTTCGAACAAAGATGAAATCCGGAGTATTACTGGACATCACTGACTGTCAAGTTCATTATCTCCCTCATTTGACCATTTTCCAGTGCGGTTCAAGGCAGCCAAGCGTGAAAAGAAACCTTTATCCTGTTGCAGTGTCAGTCAGCCTTCCTCCCGAAACTGTTCATCCGTCTTCATCGCCTGTGCAGTCTGCTTTGTTGCTCTACTTTCTGAAAAATGACAGGCAGGTTGTAACACTCTCGAATTATACACTTTTTGCAGAACTTTGCAGAGCCCAGCCACTACACAGGTGTGACTGCCGCTGGGTGATCCAATGATTTTAGCTGAGATAATTCATTTGACCCATGGAGTGTAATATGTAAAACGACCATAAGTACAACAAGAAAAAAGACTGTGGGTACTTGATTTATTTTTGCCAGTTTGATTGGATTCCTTTGGACATCAAATGAATATCATATCCAGACAACAAATGTCAACACAGTGGTACTCATAAAACATAAAGACACGCTATGATTTCCAGAATTATATAATTCACTGACAGCTGAAGTGGAAAGAAATTCCAGCATGCAGGTTGTCAGTTAAAATTGGAATTTATAATGCTATAACTACAGCATTCATCAATATATCTATAGAAAAAAATACTTTCTGTAATGAACTAAAAAGAAGACGCAGAACAACAATATCGGTTGTTGAAAAGTGAAAGTCAATGAGATATTGCATTTTCCGCTTGCAACAAGTACAGGTCACTAGGTGCACATAATCTCAGACTAAACTTACAACTAACACAAGAGGCTACTAGTAAGTGGACTGAATAGCTCTAGGCTAGCCTAGACTCCAACAACGGCGACAGGGCAGGTACAATGTATATCACTGATTTGCCCTTAGGAACACAAGACTGTTAATCAGTTGTTTACAGTGATGCAGGCATAGGGCTACTAAATTTCATCAGTGTGTACAAAGCTCTGTCTATACTACATGTTCAAAAACAAGTTCATTTTTGTGGTACATGCATGGTCACACAGTTTGTGATCTTCCTGAAAGGAGGGACCAGTAACTTGCATTGCAGGGTACTGTATTAGAATAACATCTGTTGTTTCTAGCGGTGCTCACTGGTTCTCGAATCATGTATCCACAAAACTGACTATTACCGCTACAATGCTATCGTGATAACTTCAAATTCAAACAAAGCAGTAGTAGTACTCACCAGATCCAACAGGAAAGAACACAAATGCATTGACATTGTTGAGTTCCTGTGAAAGTAAGTTGACTTCAAACATCTCATCCAGCATCCCCACTTCAGGCTTGGCACGCGAGCTACCAGTTATGAAATGGGTGTTTGCAGAGTCTACATGGTTTCCACAAAATTCCAAGATGAGCCCGGTTTCTTGCCCTTGCCTTGGACGCAGTCACACAGGCGTGACACGGGTCCGGTGAACACGCATATGTAAATTGTCCGACTCTCGCCAAAATCAGTTGCCGCACAGTCAGAGTCTGTAGGTGCGGTGGTTTGCTACTCAATTTATGTCGCATCAATATTTCAAACATGTGCAGAGGACATTCTTTTGAGCTTTCACACACCTCATCACACTCCATCATACAAGCAGATAACACAGAAAGTCAGGATTCGCCAACCGGAACCATTTTGCTACCTCTAAAGTGACACCTGTTGTTGGACACTGGGTTCACAAAAAACGCGGAATTTTAATCAAAAAGGAAAAATACCTTAAACAATTGCACCTGACTTAATGCCACATAACTAAATATTGATAAATCAACTTTTGAATCAAAACTATGCACTTTACTGGTGCTGTAATGTTCCAAACAGGTATCGGTATTGAAGGTAATTTCTGCTCAGGTGGTTGTCGCAATCTTGCAATTTGTTTAGAAAAATGTTCAGCGCCAGAACATTTTATTGTATTAATCAACAGCAATAAGATAGAAACGTCTTGTGTAAAAGTCTGGTGTTGATCAGTGTTGTGCCAGCTGAGATATACGGGCTCAAAGTGTGGCAAAATTGCAACGCCTTGTTAACCTCTGACCCCTCTATACTTTATGCCTAAAATTTTTAACTTAGTGGCAGAGTTAATGAGTATTGTTTAACATCTTTGTAAAGCCGGAGACTTGCTTTATTTAATAATTACAAACAAATAATGATCTCGTGCGCTAATATTTTTTATTGTGCAGTGCAAATAAGGCATTTTCGGCGAGTTCATTGCATGGCATACCCCCAAAATAGAGGCTCCCTGATTTCTCCCACTTAAACAAGGTAAAATGAGATTGGACCTTACTGTTTTGTTTATCATCCCAAAGGTAACTAAAATGCATAGTATGGTTCAAATCGGTGACATTGGGTTTATCTCCCCTCTGGGCATTTTTGCCTGCTGTGAGCCGTACTTCACTCTTAAGTACGAAATGGATAACGGAAATCGAGACGGTGGTTAAAGCGGTTAGCGTGAGATCGAAACAGCAAAATGTCAAGTTTCCTATCGAATTAAAGGAGAATGCCACCCGATTTAATTAGTCTTTTTTACCGTCTTAATCGGTCTATATCCACATCGCCTCTTTTACGGTTGGCCTCACCTTGCCGAGATATGTCGAGTTAACCTGGGAGGAAGGTGAGAATCGACGCAGCGACGTTAGTGGTTCGCCTGTAGAGTGAATGCTGCTATATTGCGGTGCATCATTCCCGCTTGTCCGAACTATGACGCTACGTAGAAAATGAGTTTTTCGACTTCGAGAGCCCAAAATGCTAAGGAAGTGGTTCGCGGTCATGAAGAACGAAAGGTACGCTGTTAATAGCAAGTATGAGGCCGTGAAACCTCTCCTTGTTTGTACCCGGCATTTCGTCACAGTGATTTCTCTGACAAATTCCGGCTTACCAAAGAACTACCCATACTTTCCGTTGCCTGTGCATGTTCACAGCGCCTCTCTAGTATACAGTGTACATGTATTTTGATCAGTGTACACCGGTTCAAACTGATAGCCTGTGAAACCTAACGATCCGGCGCGTGAAGTCTTCGTCAGATGAGCGCCGGGCGAGTTGCCTTTTAAACGTTTATTATTCTACGTGGAATATTCGTGAGTGCAAATGTTCAGAAGCCAGCAATAAATAAACCACTGCGTTACCGGCTTTTGATGCTGTCAATAAAGGTAATTGACCGGGCAGCGAGGCCGTGTGAGCGCATGCTAATTCATTGTTTGCTGACAGAAAACTGTTGTGAAACAATAACTCGATTTTATATGCTATGGTCAAATGTTAGGGGAATCTTCATTTAGAAATACAAATACACTATTCAAATCATTGTTACTGTACAACCTTTGCCCTGACGGTCTGTGGAACGGTAACCCGACTTCGCGGCCCCCGACAAGTAAGTAGACTTTCAGTTTCGTGGCTAGTTCACATAAGTAATTACGTGCACATTATTTCTTTGGCTAAATAGTTTTTTCATAACTGAAGATTTAGTTTCCAACTCATGCTGGTTTATGTTCGTGCCAATCCCAGCGACCGCGACGGGCCTGATCGGAATCCGATTAGCTGGCCGGGATAAAAAGCGTTTTGTGTGTTTATAACTAAAAAAATCAACACAGATCTAAGCTCCCCTCTCTTTTTTTCAATACTTCGAATTTTTCTCCGAATAGACCCCAATGCTAAGGACCTTGGTAATTTGACCTGCCGAACTTTGTAGGCTACGGTGTGTCTAAATACCAATAAATCCGTAACAGCGAAATAAAATAATACGTTTTATAAGAGCTCGGTGTATTTTTAAGGGTTTTACATCGAAGCTTGATGAATTCAAGCAATAAGCTCACACCAGTTTCCCGTGCTGTGAACTGCTTAACAGACCAATTACGTCATTGGATAATTTCAACATCTCTGTCTGCCTTCAGGTGTCAGGTAACGCAACCAAACTTGCCGTTATCGAGTACAACTACTCGATCTTATAGTTGAGTCGAAAAATGGACCCCCTTCACCACCCCGGACTTCAACTTTTAAGTTGCATTTTTGCAAAGCAAAATATGTGCGAAAACCATGAAAAGATGTTAACAAGGCGAAAAAGTGTCCCACGGGCGTTTTTATGCAAATTAGTGCAGCCATTACCTATTTTTCGTTATATGATGATATCTCACTTTCCTATTTTTGTAAGTGGACAAATCAAGTGTCAAAAACCGATGTTTTGAGGGATAAGCATTACGATGGAATAATTTTCTTCATAATCTATTACATCTAATTTGTATTATACGGTTACTTACAATCAATACTACATGGAAAGTGTGCATAAATGTAGATTATTACATGGCGAAGTCGTTATCCCTCGTTATCTAGAGCCCGAGTGGATTTTGGAGAATTATCGCCCGAGGGGCGTTATCCCCTTTATCTAGAGCCCTCGTGGATTTTGGAGAATTATCGCCCGAGGGGCTCTAGATAAAGGGGATAACGGCTGAGAACATGTAATAATCTATTTATACCACATACTAAACGAGAAACATTGCAATGAATCGATTTACCTTTTCTGACTCTCCACGGCTTTGTAACTACTTTCTATGTCAGGGGCCCGGGGTCGGAAGTCGTGACCTTTTAAGAAAAGCCGGGCTATTTTTGTCAAATAATGCTTCTACTCAAAACCAATTGAAAACTTAAATATAATAGAAATAAATTGAGTTTATAAATTAAGGTTTACCAACTATTATAGCTTAAANGCCATTGTTCAATGCTAGTCACTGATCTCTTGTGTTCAACCCATGACGTCACATGGCGGGAAATGTGAAAATTGGCAAAATTGAAAGAAAAATCAAAATTTTGAGCTAATTACACAAAATAAACATGGGTTTAGCTAAATTTTACGTCATACATTTAGTCTGTGGCCACCGGTAATTCAAAATGTGCAAAAATCCATGGTGTGTACTGTTTAAAACACTTTTTTTTTCACGCTAAGCTTCGACCGGGAAATTATCGTCTGCTAAAGTAGGTTATCACTGGTAACTGAATATAATTCTCAAGTCAAAGATCCTGACGACACGATACCCGCATTCAAACTGTATATCGGTGATATACAAGTAAGAGGACATGAGAGAAAATTTTCACTGAATTAAGATATCATTTTTATGGAAATGTGTCTTATTTTTCGTAGCGTATAAGTACAGTACAGTGCGGTTTGTTGAAAGTGCGATTATTGCGCGTGCTCATTTAAGTATTCTATTTTCACGCTTGCTGACATCAGTCGCTGCATGTTGTAGTGGTAAAGTCGGCGACCAGCAATTTCAAGGTCCCGGGTTCGACTCCGTCCTCGGTTTCCCGCCAAATCGTTATCTCACTAGTGAGATAACTTTATGGGTTATTACACGGTTGTATCTGCCATTTGACGCTAATATTCTGGTATAAGCCAATATAAACAGTAAATGTGCAACTTTCGGTGTTTATATAATCAGCTCTGTAATAAGCCAAATTTCCGTAAATGTTTTAAATATCTCAAGAAAAAAAACGTTGGGAAATGGTTTCCATTGCTTTCCGTGATACTTCCGTACAATTCTCCACTTTCCTCTTCTGTGTCCACTTCACAAACAGTGGTGAGCAAGAAATCAATCAGTAAATTTGATCATACAGCTTGTAACACTCTTCCGTCAGTCTGCACCACCCATATCCTTCGTCGTGACTGCTCAATTATGGGTTCGCAAGCACGCTGGTACAAGGTGATTCGGTGATTTACTCGTTGGATGAGAGGTTTCAGTGCAGACTGTAACGGAGGAAGTCGAACAAGGTCGTTCTTGGACTTCATCTTCACCAACCATTCTTATTCTTATTCTTATTTCTTCTTATTCTTCTTCTGAACAACTTTGAGGCTAAATAACTCCGAAATGGGTACAGGTATATTCTTTAAATTCTGCCTGTGATTTTTGGCAGTACATAAATTTTGATTTGTTACATAATCATATTCCATATTGCACCGGAAGAGGTCATGGGTGCAAAGGTCGTGTAATTTTCAAAATGCTACTCCTTCTTCATTTGTAAAGTTTTTCTTTTTCAGTGCACATGTATAAAAAAATAAAAAAATAATTGCAGGCGGTCTGATACACGTTGTATCAGACGTGCGCAGGCCTCGCATGTGGGCCCATTGCACTGGTCACCTGGAAATATTTTTCTGCACAAGTATAAGTCAAGAAGGCAATTTAAAAAATTACTTTTCTAAGTAATAGGGTCATCCAATCAGGTGAAATAGGTCAAAGGTTATTAGGTGCAAACTAAAATTTTGAGCTAGACACTTCAAATTTACAGGTCTGATTGGAATAGGTAATTCAATTTGGAATCCAAAGTTTCAGGTCATTTAGTGCAAACATGGAGTCATTAGGTGCATTTTTCTTCTGAAAATTTGACCTTTTCAATCAGCAAGTATTCTGATGTGTCAACCGTTAGACAACTGTGATTCTCAGCATTAAACACATTTTCATGGGCTTTGCAATAATTCTCCTAAAGACGCTTTAATTCACCAGATAGGATCAATTAGTGCAAAGGTCATATAACGTTCAAAATGTTATATCTCTTACGTTTTTCAAGGAATTCTTTTCAATTTCAGCACACTGGTGTAAGTCAACATGTCAATTGAATACCCTATTTTACTTTGCAATAGGCCTAACCAATCAAAAAATAGGTCAAAGGTCATTGAGTGCAAACTAAAATTTTGAGCTAGAGAATTCAAAATTACATATCTGTTTACTAAGTGCCAATGAGTTTGAATTCTAAATTTTCAGGTCATTTTGTGCACCTATGGGGTCATTAGGTGCATTTTTCTTCTAATTCATTTATCTTGTATTCTGAAGTGCTTAACGTAAAACATCTGTGATTTTTAGTATGAACCACACTTTTAATCGAGTTAACAATTACTCCCTCATCGGGGCTCATAATGCACCGGAAGTGGTCAATTAGTGGAAAGGTCATCAAAAAATTAATATTTAATTTCTCCTACAATTTTAAAGATTTTCTTTTCATATTGGTAAGCGGGTTGCTGTCAGTAACTTCCCATAATAATTCCAATAATACGCCGTGACAATGATCTTTCTAGTTTCACATTTTTATTATTTGTTTTGTTTTCTATTGTATACTCAATTACAATATACTGCATGAAATGTTGAAATACTTTTTGACAGCAGTTTGTTTTTCAAACACTTTTTACTGAGGAAATTACATATCTGTGGGTTCCTTGCACTCTTCCAAAAAACTTGAATCTGCCACACACAGAAGAGCAGACGATACGATTAGACTCTGCGGGGAACGACATTGATAACGTTGGTAGGTCTTTGATGTGATTTGGTCAAGTTGTTTTTTTCTGTTTTGGCTTTCAAACTTGCCGAATTGACTCTCTTAATTGCAAAAAACAGAGAGAAAAGCTACCCTTGTTCACGTCCAGACTCGATGGTCCTGTTAGTCAGCAGTCAGCGCTGTTTCAATATTCAGATCGAATCGAGGTTGTTTAAACTAGGTCGAGGGGGTTGTGTGTCGTGGGTCGAGGGTCGAGAGGCTTTAGAACTATCCAGATTTAACAAGGAGCATGAATCTTTGATATCTCTCAGATTGATACTGGGCAACAAAGTGATATATCTCACACGTTTGTGGAGAAATGAAATGAAAATTTAAAACAAAGAAATCTATAAATACATTAATTTATATTAGCTCAGCTATTATTACCATTTCTGTGAAGATGGCTGCCATCTTAGGTTTCAGTTTTGCTGCAGAAAATCCACTCAGGTGGGAAAATGACTACGATGGTGCATGATATTAGTAGCTTATGCGGCGAATGGTGCACTTGAGAGCTTGGTGCTTCTGGACCTTCACTGTCCCGCAAGCGGTGAAGTTTGGCAGTAAAATGTTAAGAGCTTTTTCTGTGATAAACCATTTTCCTCCAATTCACTTGGAAGAAGAGAAGGAGTCTGATCACACACGTACTACATGCTATGTGGAGAATCATATAGCTGTTGGAGAAGTTTGTCCTGAATTTCATGAAGCTGCTGCAGTTTTTCGCTTGCTGTTCCTCTGACATTGCTTAAGATTGTAAAATCGCCGTGTTCATTTACAGAGTCTAAATAAAGAATGGATATGGGTACGAATGGTTCTTTCATGTCAATAAATAAGCTTGACCTCATTGTTTTCTTATAGGGATAATTTTTGTATCTGCGTCGGTAGCTGTCTTAATTTCGAGTGTAATTCTATTTTCCCTGTCCCCAGTATTGGATTCGCAGTGATTAACATACATGTAAACAGCCCATTTGTATATTTTGATGTTAGTTTGTATTCTAAAGCTTTGGACTTCAATTTTACAGTTTGTTTTCATGGATGGGTCAACATCAAATTCCTGAATTCGGATAAAAGTAGAATATTTTAATGCCCCACACAGTACTTCAGCAGATCCGTTGTAACATATTTCTGTTTTAATCGAAATACTGTCCTCATCTCTTTGGTTTATTTTTGATAAAAAAGAGGAGTTAAGTCCTTGAATTTTGCATTGTCTGAGCTTCTAAGTCCTATTTCTGCTTTTGGCCATGCAGCATATTCACGGTTTTTTGTAAAATGTTTGCACTTTACTGAAATGAGCACGTGATATAGTCCTGCTTACACACTGAATCGAGTCACGAGAAACGCCATTAATTTTCGAGTTTCATTAAGTACTGTAAGTATGTTGTGTGGGGAGAGCTGTGACGATTGTGGGGGTATTTTGGCGATTGTCGGAAGTGTTGTGAATTTCCTATGGTGGCGTGAGGTTTATGGGGTTTTGTGGCACCTATACGTTTCCATAACTTCAACGAGGGATATTTCTCTATAGTGCATCAAGTCACTGGAAAAAAATTCAAAAATTCCTTGTAATAGCCCTTTTAGCTACTCAGAGTCGAATGACATTATTTCCAAAGCCTAGAAAGGTTACAGAAAAAAATATGTCACGTTTCATATTATTCAAATAGTTTAATAGATAAGTATTTCAATAATGAAAGGAGAGCTTTTTCCTTTATCTGTGAATTACAAAGAAAATTTCGATAAAGTCTGAAAAATTGGGTTAAAATACCAAATTAGAAAGTACGATGTAATAAGAAGAATGTATAAAGTATCAAATAATGTGTATGAAAATGTTAAATCATGTGTTATGAATTCGAGAAGAAACGATTCGTCTTGGACTGCAAAATTGTGTAGAATATCATTTTTAAATGGTTATTTGTAGCCAGCCAGCTAGCTATGTGAAGACTTTCGTCAAAATACAGCTAGGTCCCACTTAGCCTTGGTACAAAGCTGTATATAAATAAAAATATAAATATAAATATACAGCTTTGCACCGATGAGGGTAAAAAGTGGTACGATAAAATTTGACGAAAAAAAGTGTCATTAAAAATTTCAGTCTTGAGTAAACGAAATTATTTAACAGTGTTTTAAAAAATGGCGTCCTACCGTTATTTTGTGCAGCCATCTTTAGCGACGGCTTTCGGCACCATAAATTATTCCGTCACCTATTGGCCAGTTTGTTTTTTCGCCAATTCTTCAATCAACTGTTCTTTCACGAGATTGCGTACATGTCACAACAAATTACCGGAGTTGATTTCACATCAATGTAAATTTTTAGAATTTTGATACCGAAAAACCGAATTTCAGAAGAATTGTTGCTGCTGCCAAGCTATCATCATCTCCCTAAAGATGTCACAAAAATTTAGGAAAAGGCGCGTGCGCATGACAGGAGCGTATTGTTTTCAAAACGACGGCATACTTTTCATTGTTAGAAAAGGCGGAGAGTTACGCAAGCAAATGACTTTTTCAAAATACATTGTTTTTCACTTAAACGGCTGTAACGGGCATGGTGAGTGTCGGTTGACTCTCAGATTTTGCACGCACGCGGTCCAATATTTAGCTCTATATGTTGACAAAAGTTTAAGGCGAGTTGACGAGCAGAACTACCCTGGCTGTGTGCAATTTCGAGGTCTACAGAAGAAATACACACAGTGGGACCTAGCTGTATTTTGACGACAGTCTTAATACAGCTATCTGGCTGGCTACATGAAATATTGCGTCACCTATTTGCCAGTTTCTTTTTTCGCCGATTCTTCAATGAATTGATGTTCTTCCATGAGGTTGCGTACACATCACAACAAATTATCAGATCTGGTTTCACTTCATTATAAGCTTTTAGAATTTTGATACCGAAAAACCTAATTTCACAAGAAATTTTGCTGTTGCCAAACTATCATTTCCCGAGAGGTGTCGCAAAAAGTTAGGAAATGGCGCGTGCGTGTGATACGAGTGTACTGTTTTCAAAACGACGGCATACTTTTCATTGTTAGAAAAGGCGGAGAGTTACGTAAGAAAATGACTTTTAATACATTGTTTTTCACTTAAACGGCTGTAACGGGCAAGGTGAGTGTCGGTTGATTCCCAGATTTTGCATGCACCCCGTCCGGTCTTTATATTTACAAGTTGTTTTACAAATTTTACGGCGAGGTGACGAGCAGAACTGCCCTGGCTGTGTACAATTTCGGGGTCTACTTAAGAAATACACACAGTGGTACCTAGCTGTATTTTGACAACAGTCTTCATACACCTAGCTGGCTGGCTATGGACATCTCACAATATGATGACGTGCTATGACTGACATTACGGTAACACAAGGTGACCCTTGTAATAATAATGAGGGCAGTGGTTGGGAATTTCGGACATAAATTAATCCAAAGAATCCAACACGTTACTCAAGCCTGCTGCAGACCTATTGTAGCGTACATGCAGTGTTTTAATGTGTTTGTTATCTATAGCATTTTTCAGTGAAACTGGTTTATTTTCAAATCTTTTTTTCTAAAGCTTCGATATCTGAAACACTGAACGACGCTGTGTTCTGTTATTTTATCTTCCATCCAGCATGTCGGGCGGTAGGTTTGTTTGCTCGACATGTTGTGTCTCTGCCGGTTACAGTGACCTGTTTTCACCTGCATTCCACTTCAGTCATTCCAGATCATTCGAATTTAGTCTCCGTTTAATACTTTTAGAAGGACAAACAGTCAAGCCATTTAACGAAAACAACAAAGGCTAATGAAGAAAACTGCAGTTGCAAAATGAACACTGTAGTGTTGTACCCAAACCTACATGTACAGCTGATCACACTGTTAATGGCTTCAAACTGTGAGTACTCCATTCTTTATCTCATCTCCGATAAGTGTCAGTGCCATAAAAGACACCATGAACAGGTTTTTTTAAGAAGCTTTTGTCTAACTACGCTGTCGTGGTCATCATCTTAAACTTTTCCATCTTTCGTCTTGATTCCTTGTTTACTTTCTCATTCCCATCTCGAATCGTCTTCGCCATCATTTCTTATTCTACCAATTACTATCCCAATCTCCTACTTGCATTCATGTTGCGCATCTCTTCCTTGTGGCTATCTTCCAGTCTGTCTATCAAGCCTTTGTCTCCCTGCTCCTCCATTCTTTCTTTCTTTAAAGGCGAAGGCAATCTTTTTCATGTCAATTTTAGCAAAAATAAGGTCTGTTGATTATCCCAGACATATTTTTCACTTAATTACAGCTTTTCGTAATTTAATTAATTTCTCGTCCTCTACTCCGGAAGTGACGTTTTGGGAGGCAAGAACTTCGCGCCAATTTCTTTTCATACAGTCAGACTGTGAGAGCTGTCAAGTCAGTCATTGTTCTACCTCAGATGTGATAGGTTTGGTCGTCGTTTGCTTTTGTTTACGAGTCAGTCAACATGACACGCTGTTGCTGCGTACCAGGATGTACTCATTATCATCTCACACGCGCTTTGGGTACCTTGCATCGCTTTCCAAAGGATGACACACTTCGCCGTACTTGGCTAGCTCGTTCATGTGAAGAACGCAGCGCTACCCGCTCACGCAACGTACAAAGCAGTGGCAAGCATTTTCAGCCGCCAGATTGCGACAGAGATATGTACGCTGAATTGATGAAGGTCCCTATGAAACAACGCCTGAAGAAGGGTTCCATACCGTACTCGCTGCTGATTCCCGGCAGTGCAACGTCGCCACCCCCGAGAAGTGCGTTTTTGAAACGAGAAGCCTCGCGAGCTGTGGCCACTATAAACAGTGACTGGATGCACTTCATCTACTGTCACCCATGCCTCCGAACGTACCCCATAACGTGGAATTCCAGGAACGAGCAGTGAGTCCCCTTGTGCTGTTGTCTCTAGCTTGTAAGCAGCCCTGCAGCGGTGTTGAGTAGTGGGAGTGGCCCAGTTTGACACCCAGTGAAAACTAAAGTTCGCCATCCAATGAACAGATCGTTGAGCCTAAGTTTGATAAGTTTATTGTGGACTTGTATTGAAGCTATTTAGAAGGTGCCACGTGTGTGAGGAGGGAGTCGCACGGCGGGACTTTGTAAGGAGTTTGGATGCTCAAGTCACCATCCACTGGGAGTGTGTCGCGGTACACTCGGGCAAGTGGGACAGTTCTTCCTCTGTACGTGACACGATAATTGGTACATCTCGGTAGGCGGCAACAGCGTAGCATGTTGACTGACTCGTAAACAAAAGCAAACGACGACCGAACTTATCACCACCGAGTTAAAACAATGGGTGACTCGTCTGCCCTCACAGTCAGACTGTATGAAAAGAAATTGGAGCGAAATTCTTGCCTCCCAAAACGTTACTTCCGGAGTAGACGACGAGTAATTAATTAAATACCGAAAAGCTGTAAATAAATGCAAAATATGTCTGGAATAATCAACAAAGCCTATTTTTGCTATAAATGACATGAAAAAAGGTTTCTTTCGCCTTTAACGTTTGCTTCTTCTCCTTTCCTGCATCACTTCACATTACTGACAGTCCATCACATCCTCGTCTTTCATCACTTTTCCCACTGTCAACCGTCGAAGCACTGCATTATGCGAAGTTCCTAACCCAAAATTCAAATTTTCGATACAAAAAACATGGTATAGTACTTGAGGAGTACATGGATTTTGTTTGATCATGACCTTGCTCTCTGTAGCCCAATGGGCTTATCTCTCGGTAAATAAGAAGAATTTTAATGATGTTAATGTTAATTTGGGTGACCTAAAAAACGAAGAATGGTTGCTAACCTAACAAAATATCGATTTTTGTAAATTTTGAATCACAATCGACTGAGATGTGTAAATTTAACTTTACAGCGACGCAAGAAGTTATTACAATTTATAGCATAAATGTACATACATGTATAGGACACTTCATTTCAATGCACGTACGTCTACAGTGATACTGCATGTACAGCAGTGAAGACTGTTACGACTGCCGCGGGTTTTACCACTGTAACTGATTTACATCACGATAACAGATTTTTGGGTCTTTTTTGCACGTTTCGGGTGACTATTTTGTCAAAACAAACGAATAAAATTATGCACTTACTCAATGCTAAAAATTATCGAGTACCTCTTAATAACTGGAATGCGAAAAAAGTTTTTCTCGAGAAGTTAAATGTGCTTAAATAGTTGTAAGGTGGGTGAAGGAAATATAATATTGTTTTAAGAACCAAATTTTTATAATGCATTTTACAAAGTCACTAGTTCTACGGATTTTACAAGAAACGCTATATTTCTGTCTCCAATGGCGAAATTTATGATCTCAACTACGCTAAGGAATTACATGCACCTTCATTGGGGCTGCGCACTCTTTTTATGGCGAAGAGGAAAAGTGCAGCACTGTGAGGCAGCCACTGGTAATCGAATCTTAGAACAGGGCGAATTTAAAGCCATAGAAATTGTTGTTTCCGGGTTCACGAACAATACTGAAAAGGCATTTTATGTTTCATTCGCAGCGTTTGTGCGAAGTATTGAGGTCGGTGACAGCTTTGACCCAGGTTGTTACGGTCATGTATGGGGGAAACCATATACGCACTCTACCCTTACGGACCATGCACTCTGCAGACTATGGTGTGGAGCACAAAAAGGATTGGTAAGCACCTTTGTTACACAGTCACAACTAATGCGAAGCTGAGCATGCTTGCTTTCGGAAGTAACGTATGTTTCGGACTTGAGATTCAGGGTTTAAAAGACGGCGTGCAAGACGGTTTAATCGTTGATTGTACGGGAGATCTACCATGCCCACATCTCCTGCAGACTGTATCTAAAGGAAACAGGATCACGTGTCAGAGGACAGTTGAATAGTCTATCGACTACTCCATAACTTGTTTGTATGAGATGTCTGGTTCAGTCAGCGGATTTCGCCTACAACCCCTTTTAAATACATGTACACGGGACGAAATTAGTACAGAACGCGATAGAACGCAATGTCACTTGAATCACGTTTTACAGGCGATAGCAGTTTAATTTCATCTAATATTTTAAATGCACGTTAAAAAATATCTACTTAGAATTCAGTAAATAGTGAGCCATGCACTTTCACCAAGTAAACATGTAAACTGACATACCTTGATGTTATTAAAGTACCATCGTGTATCAATCTGGGAACAGCATGAAGCTATGAACATGACTCGGTACGAGACTGATGTTGTATTATTAATTCTTGGATTGACCTAACTCCAAAAACTAAAAATTAGTTGTGATAAATGTATATTTATTAAAAAAATAAGCAATTCGTGATAGATTGGCCGGCATTCTTGCTCATAAACGAATTCACTTTCCCAATTTAACAAATGTACACAAAACGTACCTAAAGTGGTGTACATGGAGTAATATCCCACGAAACGTATTTTCGCCTATGAACCAAGACCGAAAGCCGAAGTCGATACGCAGATTAACGTTTAGCAATAATAATGCACTGTATTTGAAACTTCAAAGACAGGTAATATTTAGTTTTTAAATTCCGTCAGTCATATTGATTGCCTTGCCTTACTTATTGCTTGTTTTTTTTTACTATGAAACTCGAACGTAAGACCGTAAGACTATTTTACCTGTAATCCTTATATCACTCAGCATGTGACTGCGTTATTGACGGTCTACTGCTAATACGCATTTCGCATTAACGCACATTACTAGTCGAATGACTCAGCACATAACGATTTTAGAAATCGTAAACCATTAGACTACTATTTTTCTGTTCTTGAGAAAATTTATTGCGTTAACGATTTGATTTATTAGTTTTTAGATATTAGGGTACGAACTTGTCGATAACTTTATACTCATAACCTCGACGTCTTCAATTCCAGCACGTAGCGGGGTTAAACAGACAAAAGAATTGCTCTTGCTATTTGCGTGACCGATGGAGGTTTGCAGGATATTTCGCGGTAGGCTGGGAGAAGTATTCTTGTAACGCTCCATGTCCCGGCCGTCCAAACCAAAACTGCGGCGGTTACAACAATGAATCAATACTAATGGATGCAATTTATCCAGGTACGGTTTCGTCCAGTTTATCTCTTTTGACAATTGGTTCACGATGTCCTAGCCTTTCTTTTTTTATCAATTTCGTCATTGGCGACTGTGGCCTGATTGTCTTTGCTCCGCTGGTCGTAAGCGTCTCAACGCCCATTTAATGTTTGTGGTGTTGCACTCTTTATAAGTACATGTCACGCCCGACGCTGCAATCCATCCAATGACTGATAGATGGCGCAGACGACGCACCCGCCCATGTATTTTACATTTGACTTAAGGTGCATCCCATAGACATCACTTAGATCGGGCGCAGGCGCTACTGCAGCAACTTGACGCCATACTGGATCGTGCTACTAGTCACGTGACACGGCTATTTGCCGGGTAAACCAACGGGGCAAATTGCCCCTTTCAAAGCTCAATATCTAACACATAAAGAGGCGAAAGAGTGCATTTTTTCCAGAAACATAAAAAACCTGTGATGCAACACTTAAATGTATTTTTAAGAGTCAATCAGTCGATAAGGAAAATATCAAACCAATACAAGATAGCAACCAGTGGCAGATTCTGGAGTGGTCTGAGCAGCAGCACGTACGATTGTCAATCCAGTGCAAGCGTTTTATTTTTTCGTCTTATAAGAGAAACTAGTAAGATCGCGCACATTTATCATTTAGGTCGTGTCGCTCGATACAAACTCTGTATATTGGAAAGACCTGGCCCTCACTCGGGGCGCACTTTCGTGGTACTCTAATATGCCTTTTTAGTATTGAAAAATGACTCCAGGTAACTTTGTAATACTAAAATATGGCCCGGTTCGCTTTTAAACGGGTGTAAATTTAACATGAACTAATGTTAAAAATGACTTAATAAGCGACATATAAATTCATGGCAGGTTTTTAAAGTTCATAGGTGTGTTCTGTTCAGTGACGTACAGCGGTTGTCGGTGAGCGTTTGATCGCTATCTTCTTTGTTAACTGCCGAGCTCATTCTTTTGTCTTGTGTGACAACATGCACATCAATTATCTACCAGCCTTATTACCGATCACTTGTCAGACGTTTTCACTCCCAAACTTCCAAATGGAATTTGGGAGAAATTTTAGGGGGTCATGGCCCCTTGGCCCCCTATCTAAAATTCCCCACTGATATTTGTTGGGAATTCAAAAATGTCATTGGTTTATGTTCAAGCATTTTATAATTTAACTTATTTTAACAGCACAGCCCAGTCAGGTAACGATCTTATCGGAGATTTGGGCAAAGGACTTAATCAGTCGTCAGCGTAAGATTTTGGCTACAGCTGTACAACTTGTTGTGCTATAAAGTCTAACTCAACGGGAGAACGCCGTAATGTAAAATCTAAAGAACACAGACCCAGTTCCTTTCCTGTGCATCGCTCGGGCTTGCCAACGTACAAATATTCTTCTCTCACGCACGGTATTCCTCTCTCACTGATCTGAAGTCCCACCATAAAGCGCCGGGCACTTTTTGGCGTTTTGTAGTGTCCCCACACCGTAAAACTATGTGCTCAGAAATAGATCAGCCCATCTCCCACACATTATTTCGAACCATCCTCACCCTTAACCTGATACGTGCTGCGCATCCCTCAGCCGAGAAAATTAAAATAAATTCTCCGCTCACGCACGCTTGGCCTTCTCACAGTTTCAAAAAAGCTTGACTCGATTGGACGATTCTTAACATGCGGCCAATAAGTCTTCATGCAGTTCAGTAGTCAAGATATTATATCGTGGCACAAGCAGTGTAAACATGGCCAATTTGGGTAACTGAACGAAGGACTGTTAGACAAATGGTGGTTGTTTTCGCTCCAGCCCAGCTCCCCCACATTATATTCCTGGTCCGAACACCGTTCAGTAGCTTCACTCCCTAATTGCGGCATATATCGAAAAAGCAAGATTTGCTTTGCCGCGCGCCACTCAGGTCAGCTCAGAGATGAACATCCGCGTATCGAATATGGTTGAAAGATCGCCAATTGCAGGTACCATGGCTGCTTATCCTACCCCTCTGTTGCGGGGGAACCGTTGGATAATGACGCGACAGGTTTTCACGGACGTAGGGTCGTTTTTTTCAAGGGTTGAAAATTCTTCACAATAAATATAGACACTGTGAAAAAACTATCCAGATCATTTTTCTCGGTGTCATTATTTTATGCTACACAGGCTCGGTTGCGTATATTTCCTCCCCTGTTTCGAGTGGGAAATTCTGTCTTTTGGGTATAGGTCGGAGGCGCAATTCAGTCGTACAGGTTTGATAATTTGGTTACTATCCACTTTTTGCGCAAGTTTTGAGTCACGAAACAAGGAGCTCGTAAGCAAGCAGTGCAAATCTACAAAATTTCCAATTTTGACTTCGACATACGTACATATTTTGCAGGGATTTGTTTGTTTTTATACAACAGAAAATACCTTGATTTTGGAATAAATATTAAGAAATGGGTTTTTAAAGCAGTATATATTCCAATAGAGAATACATTATTCACTTAGATATACTGACTTAGATGCCAGGCAAATAAGATCGGGGATGTTGCTTTTCAGTACAAGTAAAAACACATTATTGTCATTAATACCAAATATTTACTTATTAATAATAAGTACAATTAACAAACAGCATCATTATTGGATAACAGCATATGATGGTCAATTATTATCTTTTGAATTGATCTTTATGGTCTCAATCACCAAGACTGTGGTGAACACAACGCATAGTCGCTCCGATTAAACCATTGTGGCAGAAAATAAAAATCTAGTGGCAACACCACTAAGCTCCATGGCCGAACCAAAAAACTCATAATTCAATGGCAGGACAAAGAAACTAAACTCTTTGGCTGCAGGCATAACACTGCGAGCCCACTGATTTTCTGACTGATGCCGTAAGGTTCCAGTGATTCCGCCATTTTTGTCATGTGTAGCACTCTCCAACATGGCGCAACGCAAGCTTCAAACTCGAATTTTTAGCCTTAATATTGGGTTTATCAACTAGTATTAATAAATTATCCACGTAAGTCATTGTGTACTCGAGCATAGAATAATAGATACTTATGTTGAGTTCCCACAAAGTAGAGTAGAAAATGCCAAACCTAATTTCGAGTAACATTTCTAGTAGTCACTTAGTCATTTCTACATCTTGAGGAACTCTAGGTCCGTAAGCTGTAAAGATGGCCGGTTACCTAGACACGTTCAACTGCACCACGTTTCAGAAGCTCTTCCAAAGGTCGTAGAACCTTTGGCACGAAAATATGATCAGCAGAAGACATTCACCAGAAATTCATTTGGACACTGCTTACTTGTAGTGCTCATCGCAAGTAGACCGTTCAGCTCTTTTTGGACATTTCGCCGACAAAAACTTCCGATCTCTGCTATATTTCGTTACAATGTCTCTCCGACTGGGTTCGGGCTATCCTGGCCACTGGTTGTTCGGGTTGAGGCAGGTGTCTCTGTAATGAGTTTATATTTTACCTCTTCGTTGTGAACGATTTTCTTGCTGCGAAACATAAAAAAAACAAAAACTTTATTGTTGTCAACTATATCGTACTCTTGAATGGCGATAACATTTCATTGAAATTCATTTAGACGATTCTAGGTTCACACAACGAACGATTCAGAAGGAACCGGGGTGTTCTCTGTGAAATGGAGTGAGTGTTACAATGCACATGAGCGAGTGCAAAAACGCTGAAAACTTACTTGTAACTTGGTCTGGATTACGGCTATTGATGAACTTGCTAGCATCAAGGAATTTTAATCACTTAGATAAGTAGCCTTCAGTATCAGGTGGGCCAACTTCGACAGAGCTCTCTCTGACTCTTCCAAACAACAACGAACTCCTACTAAAATACATGCAATTACGCAGTTTATTTCAGCGTTAGAAGTAAAATCCCTCTTTTGTCGCAATCTAATCAATGTGCATCTGTTAATTTGTTATAATGGGAATTGCCTTGTACAGCAACCGGTCATGATGTTACTAAATGCGTGTAGCGTTAAGCAGTGCTAGAAAGGATTCCAGACGAAAAAAATGTATGCTGAGTCGCGGTATGTGACGCAAAATGTTGGCAGATTACAAGGTCATTTAGGTTATGTTGAAAACTATTGTACGTGAATCTTCTATTACTAGATCGTTGACCTCAACAACTTCTCGCTATAGAACTTCCCGATTGCTTCTCCGGATTTCGTGAACCTGTAAACAATACAGTTGTTGGACGTGACGCGTATCTGAACGACAAAAGCAACACGCGTGCGAAATGCAGGAAAGTGTGTAGCGAAATGAAGTACCCGTTTGCCGCCGTGTGGGGCATGTTCAATTGTTGGTGCACAGAAACCTTCTTTGGAGCAAAGTTGGAGAGATGGAAGTGTATATTGCCGTGTCCCGGAAACCTCAATGAGCAATGCGGTGGCTTGACGTTTGCTTGGATTATGAAGTCAGATCCAGGTTGGTTTGCGTTTAATATATAAACCTAAGTAGCATCTTGTAAACAGTTCAACCATATTAATCTGAAATATGAGGATGGTTTTGCGACTTACCTGGAATGAATTGATGTATATTCAGGATGT
Source organism: Phoronis australis (assembly GCA_002633005.1). Classification (NCBI taxonomy): domain Eukaryota; kingdom Metazoa; phylum Phoronida; family Phoronidae; genus Phoronis; species Phoronis australis. The sequence continues at coordinate 38,267 of NMRA01000666.1, forward strand.
CCCAACCCAAGGCATTCCCGTCAAGGGAAGCTGCTAAGGTCGACTGAGGGTACTTGCAAAAGTGATGTGTACAGGAAGTACCTCCCAGTGGATCATTTTTCTTGGCCAGATTCTACGAAATGATAACAGGATTTCAAGGATATTCATGAGATTTTTTGTACAACAATGGGCAGTTACAATTAAAATCTTCTCGTTTACTTGAGAAAAGTGGTCTTGAAGTTTTACATGAATATGCCCTCCATATTTGTTGTGCAGCGAGTCTGAGCTTGTGTAATCAGCCAACCAGTGGGACATTTTCATCTTAGAAAAGGCGAACATTGTGTGATCCAAATGTGTCTTTGATTCACTACAAGAAAAGCAAAGAGGGATCTAAGCCCAAAAATAATCAGTCAAGGATATGAACTCAGGACCGATCATACGGGTAAACGTGCGTCGGTAAATGCCTGGAAAAGCGAAAAGTAAACGGTAAAGAATCATGTTTGGACAAAATCATACACTAATTTATCAGGTTCACTATGTCCAAATTTTGACATTCGTTGGAATTTTTTGGGGAAAGCGGGAAATATACATTTCTGGAAACCTCATGGAATGATAAATCAGAAAATAATTGATTCCATTTTTGGTGGCCCTCTTGGCGGCCATCTTGGAGTTTTAAAAATGGCGCCGGTAAAATAGATTTTGCCCAATATATCCGCCCTTGGGTCACTGAGAATGCTAGTTTTTATGGCTACACCTGCAGTTCTGAGGTCAATGAATTGGAGTTTTAACTTTATTGGCGGCCATCTTGGATGCCATCATGGAATTTCAAAGATGGCGCCCGTAAAATACATTTCGTTCATTATTTCTGCTCTTGGGTCACTTAGAATATTAGTTTTAATGGCTGCACCCACATTTTTGGGGTTAGGAATTGAAAAACACTATTTCTAAAATTATACATATAATCTAATAACAGCTACGAACCCCTAGAACATTTAAAGGAATTAACCTTTATTTACAGTATAAATCTATATCTTTTTGAAAAGGCATTTTAAGGTTTCCATATTATTTCCACTGTTTACTTTGGAATCCAGCGCTTCTCTACTCAGTGGAAATACCTTTTGCCTTTGACAGTCGGAAGGCAGATAATTTTGGGCAGCAACCAGGCTGAGGATCAATGACGAGAACAACAGGAGTTGTAGACTGCCCGTAGCCTGCTCGGCAGGCTACGACTCACTGATCTCTACAAGCCAGTCTCTCAATCAATTTGTTGCCTTATCACGTCTTCCAGAGGTGACCCATGAGTGGTCGACCCTGCTAACAGTTGTTTTGCAGACGACCCAGTTGGAAATGCTGTTTGTTGATGAAGCTCATCCAATAGTCATTTCATGGGTCTATACCAGAGGGTTGTGCAGCTCCTAGATACCAGACCTGAACGTAACGAAACAGTGAACCCAAGACTTGCATGCTGTAATGGCATCTCTGAGAGCTCTTCGGAGGTCCATAGCGAATTCTGTCATAGATGATACCTGGATAGAAGCCGACGCCTTTGGCACTGCAGATTCTACTCGGCCATGGCAGTCCAGCCTCAGTGCAGGGTGACCAGCTGTATGACATGATCATACACGCCTATGTCCCATAACGGCATGACCCAAAGATTTCGTATGCTGATCACAAGGTCAGGCACTGTACGAAGATTATGTCGCTTAGAGAGTCAAGGAAGATAAGAGCTTTTGTTCTTCAGTCAAAAAGAAGTTATACAATTCCGTGGTGTCGCCCTGAATCTCAAGGAGACTATTGACGTGTGTGACAGGCTGCTGGTACTTGTCAAGTCAAACAGGCAAATGGACCAGAAACATGCTTTCAGCCATTTTGAATTCATTGTAACACCATAGACTATAGTACATGGACCGCCAACTCCGTATACTTTCAATGGACGAAATCTGTGAGCTTACGCACAAGCCCTTACGTCATTATTCACTGGCGACACCTGGCTAAATTTTCTGGTGCAATTTCCGGCAAGTACGTCGTCTGCTAATCATGGTCGGCTACTGTGTGGCCGGCTGTTCGGCCACACAAGCGAAATGCAACGGAATTAGCTTCCATACCATCCGAAGACCCCATAATCGGCTGTGGGAAGAAAACATTACTTCTTGTGTCAACGTGAATGGCAGTTGTTTCAGCAATAAGAATTTAAACATTTGTCTCAAGGCACTTCGAAGATGAATGTTTTTAAGAGACTCTACTACTTAATCCTGTCTTCACAAATCCATTCTTTTTCTCCGTTTTGATGAAAACTATCTGGTAAACTTTTTGGCGAAAATTATCCGCTAAATTTCTTCCAAAGGTAGTGACTCGATAACTCCTGTCCTTACGAGGAAGTTCAGACATAGCCTAGTGAGCTAATTAACCAAATTACTCTTCGCTAGCCCTGATCAGACGGTTCGTCTCAGCAGAATGCGCAAATTTAGCCAGGATTTGGATCAGCGATTTCAACAAATTCATATTCGTGTACAAATAAATAGAACACTGGTAAAACCTTTAACATCAATAAAGATTACATTAATACTTCATAAATAACCACCCGGACCAGTCAAAATCTATCTCGCAATTTAACACAGGTTACACACTCATTTCATGTCGAATATATGCCGCACAAAATCTCTTGACTGCAGTCTATGAAAATGCAACCAACTTCTTTGAAAACATGGATCAGGAACACCAGAGGGGTGTAAAGGTTGTTTTTATTCTTCAATGTTAAATTTTTTGTAAGCGGACATATGTTTTTTTAAATTTCCGCCTTAAGTTATAACATTTCTAAACTTAAGCCTTTCAAACGAACGTTTATGACGAAAACAAAATTCTTCAACCAGTTCTGTAAAGTCCTGTGCCACCTTTAGTGTACATAATGAGCCAGTCCCACTCCTAATGTAACGAAAGGGTCCCGTGTATAAAGGATACTAAGTATTGCCCATCTGAAATTTTACCGTATGCGCCCTAATAAGTGGCCAGGGTGCTTAGAAAAATCCTCTTCAGGATGGGGTCGCTTATAGCCCAAAAGTAGTTGAAACCCGGTCTCCGAAACGGGTGAAATCGTAAGGTAGAATTTATCAAAGTTACACTCTGTGACGCATCTGTAACCTATGAACAGAGTTTCTACAAAACTGCAGTGCATTGCTATCACACTCTGTTGTCAACTTACGAGCATTTTTCAGAAAATACCACTGCCAAAAATTGCCGTGAATCAGGTTTCAAGCTCCTCAGCTTGGTTTAACTATATATCAATAAACCATAAAATGGTTCCAAGTGATCAGTGCAATGCCTGCGCACGTCTAATAAATGTGTATCATGCAGCTCCTTATTTAAACAAAGGTCTGTTTTTTTTTAATTTTGGTCCGGTATAAATAACGCCACAGACCTGGAAATCCAACGAAACACTTCTACCTTACAAATCTGACAATCCCTAGTCTCAGAAAATTTGAGCACCCTGCAAATGATGCTAATGATGAAATTCTGGTGTTGATAATCACCCACTTTGTTTATTTACTTCACCTAAATTTGAAATACTTGGTAAAATGAAGCCCATTCGATTAAGCATCATGTGGGTCCCAATGTCAACCCAATATATGATAGAACCCAACAAGCCCAAGTTGCAGTCAAATCAGGATAGGCATAAATAAGGAAATTTACTGTATCAACAGATTGGCCAAATGAGAATAAGATACAAAGTGTTGCTACAGTGCACACGTGCACGATACTTGGTCTATTATTTTCACGACGTAAATGCATGAACCAATCAGATCACCAATGGTGCAAAGTTTTCGAAAACAGCTCGATTTTTAGGGAGTCCTGCTTTACTGTTCTATTTATTTTCAAAACTTTATTGTGTTAAATTTGGTTTATTTTCTGTTCAGCTTAATGGAGCCACCTAATATGAATGCATTCAACACAATTAATGCATTGTAAAAACCAAAAGTTATGCTCTATCAACGTTAGACAAAATCAGTACACCCCTTCTTAAAAAATAGGTTAAAAGTTAGAAACAAAGGACACAAGTTTCCATCACTTGTAACGTCGATTTTCGACATTGGTGTTGGGGAGGGACAACAGTCTGGCGACAGCAACACGTGATCACACGAAAGCGATGATTTTCAAAATTTGATTCGTTTTCGTAGTAATGTCTTTTTTCCCTATGGTTCAGGGCTACTTCTGAATCCAGGAACAAGAACTGAAAAAGGCAGGGTTCGTGATAACGTTGGAGAACGGTAACATTTATATAAGGTGTTACAACTGTCATCGATATTGTCATCTCCTCTGTTTTCATCCAACCTTCCCAGATGAAAACGTGAATGAAGAGGACCTTCAGTACTCGAGTGAGCATGGTATACTGTGTGATTTATGTTGAATTATTCAACGGTTCTTTTAATAATCATTTCACGCTATAGCTACAACCAACGGCTCTTTTAAGGGCCACTCAACACTTTCCAGAACAACTGCTCACTTGAGAATGTTGATTTATAAACATGCTTTCGTAGTTTTCTCAGTAGGCCTATGTGAACTATAAATCAAAAACTGTCCGATAACTATGCTGCTATTGGGAAAGCAGACGACATAATTAGTCGGCACCGAAGTTTGAATTTTGTAATTAATTACCAGTAGGATTGCCAAAAGTACTCACAATGCCAACACTTCTACTATTGAAAGACTTTGAAAAGCGTTTCAATGCCGAAATTAATATTTTTTTTCGTTGTTTTGGACAGTAAACTAGATGCAAGTATTTCTCGTCAAAATACGCTAACCGGAAACTGCACCAGAAAGGTCAGGATAGTTCAGATCAGCACGTAAGGATATGCCGGAGTTGCGAATCTGTTGTCTATAATCTATGGTAACACCAAGAGCAGTCTTTGCTACCAGTGGGGCAACGCTGCCATGCACGAACGAGTAAAATCGAATCCACCTTCTGAAGAAACTTTCCGAAGCAGACGTTTTAGACCAGGACAGTCCTCGAGCTGCAAGAGAGGTTTTTGATACAGGAAACATGTAAATGACATCCACTGAGTGTGTTTACCCAAGCCACAAAATTGCACGTGTGGATAGTATACATTGTAGAAGAGATGTTCTTAACTAGAGATTATGACGATATCATTCTGTTTGTTTTTTTGATGCCAACAAAGACAACTCTTTGAAACAAGCCACAACAGAAAAAATGAAGCAGAAAAACGGTAAAGTACAGTTCCAGAAAAGAGATAAGACTTACATGGAGAACAGCCCAATTAGCCGTTTCCTCTCTCATGACAAAAATGCACTTTTCTGAATATCTGTCTGCAAACACACTTAAATATAGCAAAGAATCTGCCAAGATAGTCATTACTTCAGCTTCAGGATACACAAACAGCAACCGACGTGATCTACGCTTAGAAGAAAACAATCACGAAAACGCAGATAAATTGCTAATACACCATGCAGTTTTGGTGTTTTTTTTGGCCTGACACAGATTTACTGGTACTCATCATTGCCTGTTATGACAGGTTTCTGAGAAATACTGCAGTCCCCATGGCATCTGGGTACCAATACGGACAACATTTGCTGCTGTCCGGGCAAAGGCTCTTCCGACTTTCCATTCTTTTATATGGACAGACAACACTGGTCCATTCTATAGGTTGAATATGTATTTGAATGCAAACACTGATGGCATCAATGCACTGCAGACTCTTTGTACTCCTTATGAAGTAACAGATGAACATCTTTTCACATTAGCTCCCTTTTACATGTGCATGACCCCCACAGGGTATAAACGCAAATATCATCCAAGAGCTTAGATGGTACCTCTCCTGTAAACATGTGGATGACAGCGACAAACGTCCACCCACCATTGGTGCTTTGAAACAGCATATGCTGAGGGTGTTTATTCAAGCCAGATTGTGGGGCAAGGCAGTCATTGCTCGAAATTAGTTCCTTTACTCATTGCAAAATGAATTTACAAGGACAAAGATAGCCAGCTGAAACCCTTACAACTGATGAGCCTCCGGCGCCAGAGGCTATCATTGAGATGGTTAAAAGCCAGAGCAAAAACGTTGGTCTTCCCAAAGATGCTGTTGCCGATCAAAGGACCTACCCTACATAGACCTATGTCAGTATAGTGCAAAATGTCAAAATGGTGATGATGATATGATTCCTGGTGACAGTGATGGCAGTGATGGCAGTAGTAATGATCTATAAACTGATTTCAAAGTTCTGAAAGACTATTGACACTAAAAAAACAAAATTTTGTGTTCTGCAAACGTAAATAAATCGTTTAGATACTGGTTTAGTTTAAGCATCTTGAAGGAAACAAGTTTCGAACAAAATATACGAGAAAATAAGATAGTGATGGTCAATATTGAATTACAGGAAGACTGTATTTAGAAATTGTGGCTGCTAATAAATAGGGTTTTGATTGTGTATCACATTTAATAAGTTGCATTTTCAGATTTTTGACCTCAAAAATGTGAGTACATCCGTTAAAAGTAGCATTCTAAGTAACCCAGGAACAAAGATACTGAGGAAAATGTATTTTACGGGGGGCATTTTTAAAAAATCCAAGATGGCAGCCAATAAAATTAAAATTTCTAATTCCTTGACCTGAGAAATGAAGATGTAGCCATGAAAACCAACATTCTAAGTGACCCAAAAGCGGAGATATTGGGCAAATTTCATTTCACTGGCTCCACTTTTGAAAATCCAAAATGGCTGCCAATATGGCCGCGAAAAATAGAATCAATTATTTTCTGATTTTTCATTCCATAAGGTTTCCAAAAATGTATAGTTTCCACTTTCCCTAAAAAATTCCAACAAACCTGACTAATAATAGCTATTGAGTTATAATTCTTACAAGGCTTGTCTGGAAATACCCTTGCGGTGCAGCTGAAAACGAATCAAGGTCTATTGAAACGTCTAACGTGGCTTGAGATTCGATGAACCTCAAAAATTTAATGGAAACTAATCTCCTCTAACATTATTCTCCAACATCTTTGCAATGACTTTTCTTGTGCAGAATTGGACGATGTAAAAAGTGCTTAGGTTAATTTACTAAGCACGCATGTGTAACTAAAAATTAAATGGCCTGTGCCTAACCTAACTATGCTGTGTCCACTCACACAGAATTAAACAACTGAAACTTTGTTTGAAGTAAGTACGCAAAATGGATAACTTAACTTTAATTCACTACCCCCACTGAAATTGGCTCAGTAATTAGACGAAATCACGTGAAGATCAATCTCTTCTTGGGTGGCAATTTCTTCTCAACTTTTCTTCAGATTCGGAATTCTGAAAGAGAGAATAGGAATTGCATCCACCGTAGGACTCGTATAAAACATACACATTTAGCTAACTTTGAAATAGCCAATTCCATACATATGAAATTTCCATATACTATACACTGAGAAAACGCTGTTCCTTAAACTTTTCACATTTGCTCGAGGTTTATCGAAGGTTGGCATTTAGTGACTTTAATGAATAATATCTATGTTCATGTTAGTGACAATCTTTTGTGCTGTCTTTGGTTTTATTTGTTTAAAGGCATAGTGATTTGGCCCAACTTATTAAAGATTGGAAAAGCCAAAAATACCCAGTTTTACAGGTTCTTTACTTACACAAAATGTGTACTTTTACCGAGTCGGTAAAATTGATAGTTATGTACATATTTCATTTTATCACGCATAGGTGACGTTACGGTCATGAAATAACAGTTATCACACCGTGAAATGCGTCAGACCACTTTTCTTTAGAGACGTTAACCATTATCATCTCTAGAAAGAATAATCCTGGCAAAGCCCTAAGGATTGAGATATTCGGCTGGCAAAATCCATAAGAATTACGATAGTTGTTTTAACTCCTCTCTTTATATAGTACCACTTACGACTCACAACTCTGTTCCGATGATAGTGTCACTAATAACTAAAAAAACACCATACAAACGACAACTGAATCAAATACATGTATATAGTGCAAATCATAAACATATCCGTCAAATACCATCTAAAGTTTAATTTCAATACATTTGAAGAAAATTAAGATGAAAAGAGTGTTTTAAGCACGCAAACACACTCAAACAAAATGATACAGCTACCTCATTTGGCCAACTGGTCATGAATGAGTCGTCGTTATGGTAAACATATTACTACGCGAAACACGGAAATCGTAATATCTGGTTCATAAGCGTGTTGCATTTAGTCAATATAACCAAACAAAATCGCTAATAGTTATAACAAGTTTTGTATAGCGTCATTCTAATACGAATTCAATGAAATTTCCCCAAGTAGTTCTCTAGTTGAACACAACGTCTTGTTCTGATCGTATACTCAACCTACTACGCATCAGGTAGTAGAAGTAGCGGATAGCGGAAGGCTATTTGCCTGTTAGTTGTCACTTGATGTTATTTTACCCGGACTTTGCCTCGTTTAAGTCGGCTGGCAAGTCACGCAAATATCGATATAATAACTAAAAGTTACCACCACGTACGTTATATAACATACATTTATCGTATATGACGAAAGTGGTGTCTTGGAATATTAAAGAAAATTCGGTTTCAGTTTCATTCTTTAAGAGGTGGTAACTGACTAGATACAGTGTTGCAAACAACTTAGTTTTAGAATGGACTCTCCATGGTAATGCAGTGCAACTGCTAAAGGTGGAGTGTAAGTCAATAACATTTATCGTAATCTATTTTGCCCGGGGTACGCCACGAGCTATGTTGCAGAGTAAAACAAGAGGAGGATTGCGAATATTGTCATTTATTATGACGTAAATAGATAAAACTAACTAAGACTCTGCAAGATGGGCATGGGCAAAACGCCCACCGGCGTGTACAATCAATAGCCCTGAAGAGGGAACAAAACAAGGGCTTAAAGGAAAAGTACAGAACATGAAAACAAAACTTGAAAAAACCTAACAGGAAATGTATATAAGAAAAGAGAAAGTGGAACCCACACCCGGGATGGGGGGTGGGGAAAAATTTCAGAGAACGAGCGTAGGTCTTGTAGACGTCGAGTTAGGTGGCTGAATGAGAGACCACGTTGAACTGAACAAAGGAAATATGGGCGACCAATCAGGAGTCGCGTAGAGAAATGTATGAATACAAAAGTAGGCCCTTGAGGCTATAAATAGAGATGAGTAATGCAAATAAACCCTAAGGAGTGGTATCAAAATAAAGAGACAAGTGTCAAAATAATGACGATAAATGCATTTAACAAGTTAAATTTAATTTGCAAGGCATTTTAATAAAACTTCATTACCGTCACTTACAACTGCCAATTGACTTTCAGTCAAAGATGAAAATCGGCAAATTAAAATTGACCGTACACCCAACACTTGGGAGGTTTAAAACATGGCTTCAAAATCGTAAAAAGTAGTGAACTCGCAATATAATTTGAAATAATCTACAGATGACTTAAATCCCCTTTGTGTCAAATTTGGTGGAAATCTGCTGCCGTTCTCCTTGGATGGTTGATACTCTCTGGTACTTGAAAAAACACGCACAGTCTAATCATGTACTTAAGATGAAATGAGCAAAACATGCGATAAGGATGGGTTTTTGGCAGTTCAAATCATTCAAAAGGGCGGTTTTTTTCGGAAACGCGTTACACAAGTTGATTTCATCGAGGCATACGTTTGCGTCGTATAGAAACTGATAAATATTGCACTGAATGTGCGAGGTTTTCACTGATTTCAATGTTCATAAATAGTTTGTGGAATTGTAATTGATAAATATTCGAGACTCTGTTTATAGCCCTATATAACTGCGTGATAATGTGTAAAAATACATACCAGGATTTTCCGTAGATAAATCCATGGGCGTGTTTTTGGAAAATAAAAAATTCAGACATTTTAATAACACTAAATAAACTTCAGAGCGTTTGTTTGGAAATGGGGGCGTGTAAACGGAAAGTCATAGGTTTTGTGACTTTGACTTTTTTAATTAAAAGTGTTTTTAAATTTTGTGTAAATAAATGGAAAGTTCGCCAGCACTTTCCTCGTTTATATAAATGCTCCACAAAACTGAACTTTTGACAAAACGTTGAGGCATAGTGGGCTTTTAAGAGGAATTTTTTCCGATGAACGCCCCACTCTCTAGACACTTGACACCAGGAGTTTTGACACCAAATATTTTTCGGAAAAAACGCCCATGGGCATTTCATCGGATGGGCTTTTCTACGGAAAACCCCGGTATTGGTCTATTTACACTATACTGTGTGTATTGTCAAGACGTTTCGTGCGAGAATTTCTTCGGCCATATTCAGATGTTACAGCGTAAGTATACGGTACTCGAATGATAGGCACCTGAGGTGACTATAAAAATAGTTTTAAGCGGTCTCGTACGTGTTGTACCACACGTGCACAGTCCCTGTATGTAAGCCCATTGCAGTGAGCACCTGGAACCATTTTTGTGCTTTAAACTTAAAACCGAGCTAAGGAGCTAGATACCTGACTCAAGGGTAAAGCGGTGTGGCCCAGTGAGACTCGAACTCACTACTTCGAGAGAGAAATCGTGCACCTATCACACTAGGTCACGCTGTCTCCTGCCTTGGGGGACTAACTCAAAGCCATCTTACCTTAGTATTACTTTAAGTGAGGGCATGCGTATTACATCACCCATTTAATATCTATTAGTTATCATTTCACTTTTATTATCGGCAACATTATTAATATGTTATTATCGTGTAGTTGCGTTTTCAAGTTGTATCCAAAAATTTATAGAATTTCTTGGCTCAAATGCGTGACGCCGTTATGGTAAAACCAAGCGACGGAGCGTATACCCCTAATTGTTAAGCTTTGTATAATTGCGCGGATTAGGCCCGGGAGAACACTTACTAGCTGACGACGAAGCACATCCGGGGATAATTTGGGTCCTCTTTACTTTATGATTACGCACTAAGTTTTGCGGATTTAGAATGCCCTTGCGGTAGGCAAGTCCTTTCGGGGCATGTACCTACAGCGCCTCAAAGAAGTTGGCCGCTTATGGTTGAAAGCGTGGGCGCAAATGTAACTATTGCCACTAAAGTTCTGTTTATATTGCTATGCATGATTCTCCGCATGTGAATATATAACGCCACAATCATGCCCACTGTGACACCTGACAAATTCTATGAGTTCTTCATTAATACTAATTGTGAGATCGCTACCTATTACAATTAAATAGCCTCGTTGTTCGAAAGTCACATCGTACATGTACCATTAATGTTTTTACAAGTGTGCTTTCTGTTCAAAGCAAACGAGAAAACATGTATTAATAATTAATTTCTCGATGTTATCGGTATCGTATATTTTGTTTAAAAACACAGTCACGCCCTGGTGAAGCTGGTAATCAAACTCATTAAATACATGTGACAGTTTGCATTCTGTGCAGGCGACTTAGCTGTGACATGTGGAAGAAAAACACTAAGGCGATCATAAATATGTTTGGTACGGAAAGAATGGATTTTATTTCATTTTAGCGAATTTAATGTTTTTGGGAATCCATAGAATATTGTGCTACCTCGATGTCGATTTGTCTCACTGAAAATCGCAAAATATGGAAAAGTATATAATTGTTATTTGACGTAACGGTGACGCTAATATGGTCCTATGGTCGCTTTAAGTTACTTCGAGTTAGTCATTTGCGTCAGTCGTATAATTCCAATGTCAAACCATTTACGACAGCTCTAAGTTGCGGCTTTCGTTAAAGAGGCTTCAACTCGATCACATCCGTATAGTTTTTGTCTCAAGTTTTTGTAAGTTCTCTCGAAATTAGTTGGTGACTTAGTGACTTGATAGTCAAAGTGTTGGGCTGACAACCTAAAGGTGAAAATATCAGATGACCACAATGGGTGTACCAGATATCTGTGCTCGTTCGTCTAAGCACACTTTGGCACCCAAAGATACATGAAGCCGGAGTAATTAAGGAACGAAATGCCGTGCCAATGTGAATAACATAGTGTTCAGTATAAATGACCCCATATAAAAACGTTATAGACTAACCAATTCACGATAATCACTGTCTGGAGAAACACACTGATTTCTCCCTCTTCGTTGTTTAAGTTGTGGATGTCACGTGCTTAAAAGACCAGCGTGGCCTAAACTACAAAGGGAGGGTATCCGTTTCTGCTCGAGAAAGTCGGCCATGCAAGCAGTGGTCATCAATTACTGATGACCTTGAAGTACTGAAAGTTTATCGGGAATTTCGTGAATTGTACAACAGTTACTTAGCGTTGAGCCCAGAGGATAAAAAATCCACATACTGCAGAAACCTCGATAACGACGACAAAGGACCGTGGTGCTTTGCTAACTACAAGGCGTATTGCTACATCCCTTTATGTCCCAGTGAAGGTAATGTTTGTAATAATCAAGTCAGCTTGATGTTTAAAAGGATACCAAACATGGCTTCGGCCTATTAGCAGATACTGAAAACGACTGTCTTACCTAGAAGATAACGATTCCCTATAACCCCGACAACCCTTAATGGTTTCGAGGAAAATTTGAAAACTCCTTTCAAGGTCTGCTGGACGAGCAAGCATGACCTACGCTTTTACCTCTCAATGCAACTGTGAGAAAAGACCAGCCACCAGGAACCATAGTATCCAATCTGTGACATAGTGAGTATAAAATACTAGTTGATTTTTGCTTTTAAATTAACTTTCAAGATTGCCAAGGGTACATTAGCAGGTAACAGAACGGAGGTTTAGTTTCCTTTTAAGGACGAGTTATCTGGAAAATATTGAAAACTTTACTATCATTAGATCATCATACTCCAAGTAAGGAAGTTTAGTGTACTTATATTTATGTCTCATGAAATGGGGCTATTCGACGAATTCTCGCGGTATCGCTACTGTACTAGGGGTGAGGGAATTGCGCGTGCGACGTTCGTAAACAGCTCGTAAAAAGACGACGTTGCTGTCATTACACGTCGGCGTGCTCAGACTTATTATTGCTATTTTCCCGGGTGCAAACCTTCGACAGGTGGTCACAATCTCCCAACCGACCAAAGGTTACTACAGGCGTGGAGAATTGCGGTCAAAAGGGTCAACCAAGTGCCAAAAAGTGTGTGGATGCCGAGGCCTCACGCCCCGTGTGTGCTGTATGCAGTTCCATTGAGAGACTACATAATGACGTTACTTAGCAAGTTTTTGTAATTAGTTTCTATTGACATATGCCAGTGATGTTATCCCACCAGTTACCTACTGAATACCAGATTTATTCGGTGGAACTAAGTATTTCTTTCAGTAACTCATTCGGGACCGGTATGGTAAGCTAGCACCACATGTTCACATTGTGTCCTGGTGGGAGTGCTACCCAAATAAGTGGTCCAAGGGACGCTCCGCTCAGAAGTCAAAGATCATTTTTTCACAAAAGTTACTCTTCAAAATTATGCTGCGTCCAATAAAATTATCTACTGAGTTTCCTCATTTGATAGCGGACGCCACCCCCGGGACTACCAGATTAGTTACCGAATTAACATGAATGAGCTATTCAGTAAATTCGTAATATTACATTGGAATAAATACAGACACCTAGAATGAATTTTTTGTTAAGATTAGAAACACATTTAGGTGTTATGAAAATGAACATTCTTAAATCACTATTAGCCCGTTTCACATATTTTAATTGAGATCTTAAATAAGGCTTGGGTACAATGATTGTTAGTTTCTACATATAAACATGAAGATGAATTGTCAAGTATGTTCTGCCTTACAAATGAAGTTTTGTCTCGCGTTTTCTTTAAAAGTTTGCTAATATATCTCTGATTATTCTGTTACAGGTGAGAAAAAGCTACTGAAAGCAGGCGCCTTACCGTCTATTTTACCTTTAGTCAAAGTGTACAACCACCAATAATCTGAGAGAATTGAACCTCTCAATTTAGAAAGTCAGCCCTTGATATCCCTGATTATGGACTCTGTTGCATTGAGGAAATTACAATTGTTTTCCAACTATGTTGTTCCTTTTTATGCATGTGGTTGTTCAGTTCGCCATTTTGTTTTTAAATTCATTGATTATTGTTTATTTTCGACTGAAAACATACTTTGCTTGCCTGTGGAACTTATGTTATAGACAAGTTAACACAAAACTTAAAACTGTTCAAAGGCCTTCTTAAGAAAGCTCTAAAACTAGCTACACATATAAATGTATCAAATGCAAACAAAGGGAATACTTCGTTTTGATCGCTGCCCATTTCTAGAGGTCAACAGGAAAACGAAACTTCGCAAACGTATTCGGTAATCATTTCAGCTTAATAAAGAATAAGCACAACGGCACTGTATGGGCCTTTAAAACTGACGAAATATTGTGGTTTGAATAATTAGTGACAAACTTGCCTGTTGATGAAAAATTTATTTGATCATCAAAGTGTAACATTAACGGGCATTTTACTGACAATAAGACAATAAATGCAGTCACTGAATGCCATTTACGCATAATGCGTAACAGTTTTTACTATTAGTATAAAGCCTTTCTTCTGAAAGGAAAAATTAATGTCACTTAGTGAGAAAGGGCAGTTATTTATGCCACATGCTTTTGGTTTACATTTCACTGGGATCTAGTTTGCAACGACTATACAAGCGCTTGTAGAAAAGGTTCAGTTTCGGCTCGTGGTTTTCCTACATGTAACCTCATTCAGCCTCAATAACATTCACAATTAGATAGTTGAAGGTAAACACAAATGCATGTCACTCTGTGTCCAAAATCTGACCCTGAGCTAGACCAGAGTGACTTCCTTAGCTTCAGTCCTTCATCTTTCGGGAGAGGAAATAAGCCATTGTTGTCTAAACATGACTCATTGCCTATGAAAGGGCATCATCACCAACGAGGATGGCTGTCAGATACGGTTCCTGTTCAAGCACAAACAATCCACTGGCACATTTTGTTACGGTAACTTAGTACTGCGATTCACATTTCTCCAGGGCCACTGTCTTGCACATTGTGCCCTGCAGCACTGCTGGTGTGTGGACATGCTGTGCGACGGGAAAGGAGTAACAAAGCTTGCCTATGTTGCGGCTTGAAGTGGCCTTACAAATGTCACTGAACCTGGAACAAATAATGAAACATGAGTGATTTTGTACTTAAGGTTGGGTCAAAATGTTGCCCGCTTTTCAAATGTATGATATGGTAACTGCTCTACAATTTCACACAAAATTAAATAATTACTATTTCCAGAAAGCAAGGTTGTATTAAATAAGTATTGTATAAAACTACGTCTTTACTTTTCATTCCTAGCCATAACAATTCTTTAAACTTATCACTTGTCTGTAAAATATGAATGTTATTTGAGAAAACTTCAAACCTGTGGTACCCGTTTTCAAGCCTTTTGATTTTTTCAGAAATTTTAAGTCCCGATTGCAGATCCATGGATCTGTCAAGCGCACTTCTGGTCTAAGGCTGAGGGAACCGTTTCTCAGAATTTTTATCTTTCTTCAAATAGAAGATATGAAGTCCTGGGTCATTTAAAAATGATGAGTAATCTTTCTATTGTTTAAGAGAAATTAAAAATCCTAATGCGCCATTGCTTGCGTTTTGGCAGTAAGAATATGTTCAGAGAAAAAATGCAATTTTCACAAAAATGGCAGCCATTTGAATTTATAAATGACTTACAACATTCCAAGGCATGATTTAAGATTGTTCAGTCATTGAGAACTTAGAAAATGCAATAAATTTTGATGGGTTCATTACAATCGATAGGAAACAGTAGCATGAAACTTGAAAGAACTTCATGAAGGTTAAGAATTACCACACCATGCTCTTTCCCCGGAAATTATTACTCGTTATTTCCACACATTCAGTTGCACCAAATTTTACATGCCCAGCCCTCCTTGCCGATCTCCCGCTAAGGACCCGAATAAGTAAATTGACCAAACAACTTATATACCTTTCTTTAAAAATAGCTGTCCGTTTTCAAAGACTGTTCTTCGTCTCCGATATAGAAAATAGGCTGTGACTACAGATCTGCACAGAATAGGAAGATTTTGCTGGTTGGTTGCAGTCAACTGTTTAAAACCATTTTTTGTCCTTTCAGGGACAGTTGCAGAAGCGGTGCATATCTCCTCTGCACAGCACTAGCCCTCAAACCTAAAAAACAAAGGTCAGGTGAAAACATATTTCTATATCAACACGTAATAGATTTCCAGACGACATAGGATAGGGAATAAACAATCTAATGGATATTTGTAACGTACCCTTTGGGCTTGGGTTGTAGTCTTACCTCAGGAACCAATATTGAGTTGCCAACATAACCATTCAACATTGGTTGATATAATTGTCATTGATAAACCTGTTAGAATTCATTCCAAACATTAGTAATACGGCTTTGATGTACGAAGAAATCCCGAGTGCCACGTCAAGTATCGTAACACACATCACAACAAACAATGATTAACTGGCGACTGCCACGAACGCGACATCGGCCAGTACCTCAGTTAACAGGCATCAGTATTTTAAATATGGAATAATCGTTAAAATAATCACACAATTTTCCTTTCTACGAGGTCATGCTTACTTCCTCTTGTAGAAGCACTCTTTTTACGCAATCTCAGATTCAGTTGGCACGGCTGCAAGCCATTTCACCATGTAATAAAAGGCTCGTAAAATCGAGGCTGCAATATCTATCATCACTAGTACACGAGCGCCCTCTAGTAATGTAAAGATTGTCGAATTGCCCCATTATGACATGTGTTACAAAAACCAGCGTAAAACATGCTCTATATACATTGTATGTACAAGCAGTTTTCATTGAAAACATTTCATAAATTTACAAATTCCAGGTTCGTATTTTTCAAAATGTGCTTCTGGTGTGTCACAAATAGGATCGCCATACATAAGAAAGAAAATTCAAAGCAATAGAAACGATAGATACCAAACGTGTTTTTTGACCTATTAACAGGTATTAAAAACGACATTCCGATCCAGCTTTTTGAAACAAAATAGGGCCTAATGGTCTACAAACCTATATAACTCTGAAAAGTTTTAAGAAAATTTTGAAGACTCTTTTCAAAGTCTGCTTAGCTGGCAAGTGTGCTAGCACTTTTGTCGAGATACACGCCAAGTGCAGGGAAAGATAATATCAATTCTGTAACATAGACAGTATGAGTTTTTCAGGTTCACATTGTATGATTCAGATGTGCTTTCGCTGTGTTAGAAATGGGTGTGATATTCACTTTCAATTTTCAGTGACGAACCCAACAATAGCCGGTGAGTACACGCAGTTGTTATTAGTCCTCTATACTATATATATGGTCAGTTCTTTTGGATTCTTATCTCTGAGAGTTTTCATGTTTGGGTGTTAAGACGTAAGCAGTGGGCCTGGTGACGGTCGACGCTGTCGAATCGCTTGTTGTCGACTTCCGTGCTTTCTGACTTTGTCATAGTTTTCGAGGCAAAACAAACGATCCATAGGTATCCACAGAGGTTCAAGCCGCGTTCGGCGAAACAGATGCATCCGTTTATCGATTCTTGGACTATCTCGCAGCTATCGCCGGGGTTTTCCACGTTTGAGCAGGAGCTGTAAAAAATTTCTTCTCAGAGACAGATTCCGCCATCTTGACACGTATGAACTGTAAGTGGATCACAAGGTCACCGGTCTACAACACCTGATAAAAATTGTTGAAAAACGATAACACTCCTCACAATCAAGTTACCCGGGGCCTGGGATGACGCAGTGGTTTTCACCTGCACGCCAACTGTTAAGTTGGTGAAATAAGAACAGATAATGACGCCATTTGGGTAGCAAGACTCGAATGCCCAAAGCTTTTCGAAATCGCTGGGAAAGGAGAGAGATGATGTGCAACGTTTCTATTTTTTACCTCAAACAACCCATTCATCGCCACGTTAAAGGGGTGAATCCAGGGGTTTGAGTTAAGGGGGAGGGGGGCACGGCAGAGTATTAGCCAGGATTTTGCCCGTCAGACATAAGCAACACGAACTGCCAAGTGGAATCTGGTATAATTTTAGGGGGTGCCTTGGCCCCCGCTCTCTAAATCCACCAGTGGTTCACCACTGGTTAAAGCTGCACTTCCCGCTGTTTAGCAGGTCAAAAATTAATGTCTAAGTGATATTTACTCGACCTCAAAGCCACTATCTATTCGAGCAAAAACGCTTCAGAACTTAGTGGGGCTTCGGATGTCCCATGTTGGAATACGATTCATCTCTTTTAGTATACTTACATGTAACTTATGGGGATCGTTGGGAACTTTCAAGGACATCGTTGCGAATAAAACATGGCAACACTTCCCGGGAAGATGATAGAATTGGGTACAAGCCTCAACATAATTAACATTGGCGGCGCACCTTAGGGGGTTGGGGGCTATAGCCCCCACTTATTTGTGTGCTGCGCCGCCCATGGACAATGGCGGCGCATCCGATAGGGGCCTGAGAGGCAATACCCTCATTTATTTCAGTGTTTCCTCTCCCATGATTAAGCGAGTACACGATCAAAAAATGAAAGTAGGGAAAGTAAAATACATGCACGATGAGAAAATTGACCACAGTTGCATTATTAGAACTGACGGGGAGCTTACGTTCAACTTTTTTAGTCGTCACACTTGTCGAAAACCACACGTCCAACTGTACACCCTGCAATCGTGTCCAGCGTTCTCATCAACCTCTTCCGAGAATTCACGCGTCCTCTCAATAATTAACATTGTAACATTTGATTATACGGTGATAAATCTCTCACGAGCCTGGAAATCGACGTGAGGACGCTTATCCACAATGTCAGAGTCTCCCCTGACCATAACAATTACAGTACACTAACTCCAAGTTCAAAGTCTTCAAGTTAGCGGGGGGCTAGTCGCGGACGCGAAAATTGCATCGACACTCTCAATCCGACACGTGTACTCGTGTACCTAGCTATACATTTGAAATTGGAGAAAGTATGCGTGGAAATATACCCAGAAAAAATTCCATGACTTCTCTACCATACGAATGTCGTAAAAGCACATGTACTTGAGGCTGCAAACAACGTTAATCTCAACGCAAATTCCCTAAGTTTTTTTGAGCTGTTCAAACTTGAAAAACTTCCTGGGAAGCCGAATGACGTATTAATGCGCGACACTGGTGCAGTCGAATTTTTACGAGAAAACGTCTTGTGTGTAATGTTGATTAAATATGCATTACCTAGATTCGCCTTCAATAAAAAGCGTCGAAACATTTTGGATATGTGTGTAATTTGACCATTGGGCCATTTTATTTTGTTATTTTGGCAATGATTACCTGACCTGATATGCCAATAATTGGCAGCCCAATTTCCACTTGGCTTGAAATGGGACATAATTTGGCTCTTAAAAGTGCAAAAAAGGATACTTGAACGTTGAAATTGTATGATAAGACTTTGTTATTGCATTGTCACTTGATAGACTACAATGATAGTTAGCTAATACAGGTATTTGTGTCTCACAGAACCGTGCACACGTAAGCTGTTCGGGTTGGACTATATTGGATCGAGGGCGATTACGTTAAAAGGGGAACTGTGTAAAAGTTGGTCTCATCCTGATGTGATAAAAAGACTTCACAATACACAAAGAGGAGAATGGGCATTTAACCAAATGCCCCTGCACGTGCAGAGGTCAAATCTGTGCAGGAATGCAGACCTCAGTCCACACGGCCCATGGTGCTACATTGACAGCAAATTCCCGAAGTGGGGCTACTGCGGAATTTCTGAGTGTCCAAACGGTGAGTTTTAGGTACAGTAATTCCTGCATGGCCAAATATACGAGTACTAAAATATATAGTATCAAGTCACGTGTTGACTTCCTTGAGAATGTGCATACCACTGTATCTATTACTGACTGCCAACCAATTTCACTGGATTCAAAGTCGTTATTCACCAATTGCCCAGTATTTATTATTAACAATGTCTATAGGCATCCAAATTTGAAACCTCCTGAAATTCCAAAGGACATACTTAAAGAAATGCTATTAACTTGCAGGACGAAGGTACCATTTCGACATGTAAATGGTAAACTATTTGTGCAGAAAGATGATGTTAGTATGGGTTCCCCATTAGGCCCAACGTTCGCTGAATTTTATATGTCAGAAGTTGAAAAACGAGTTAATTGACCACTTTCCTATATATGTTCGATATGTTGATGATATTTTCGTCTATTTGTAATTTTGATGGAGTGGTATCGCTTAAGACTGTGCTTGAGAAACAATGAGTGCTGAAATTCACTCATGAATCATCTGTGAATGATAAGATGCCTTTTCTAGATGTACTTATATGCACCTCAGACACATGATTCATCACATCAGTTTATCACAAGCCTACTGACAAAGGTATTTGTCTCCATGCTGACAGTGACTGTTCTGAGCGTTAAAAGATAGCTGTTTTAGATAATCTCTTATAGAGAGCTCACACTATTTTGTCATACTGGAAACTGTTCATTAGTGAAGTCCAACATGTAAAACAACTTCTAATAAATGGTTACACAAATTCATTTGTGGATAAGCACATAAATCGGTTTGTCTCAAATTAAAGTTAAGCACCATTATCAGGTACAAACATTTACTGGTCATGTTAAAAAACTATTCTACAAAAACAGTTTCTCCAGAAGTTATGTACAAAATGAGCAAGTCCTAAAGAACATAATCTATAATGATGTAAGAGCTGTTTATCCTAAAGACAAGGTAGATGTAATTATTTATTACATGATGTGAAGACATATAGATTATTACTTGTTCTCAGTCGTTAACCCCCGTTATCTAGAGCCCGAGTGGATTTTGGAGAATTATTGCCCGAGGGGCGTTAGCCCCGAGGGTGATAATTCTCCAAAATCCATTGAAAAACCAATTGAAAAGTTAAATAAATAGAAATAAAGTGAATCTATAAATTAAGTTTTAGCAACTATTATAGCTTACTACACATTTTATCACGCTAAGCTTCGACCGGGAAAATATCGTCTGCTAAAGTAGGTTACCACTAGTAACTGATTATAATGCTCAAGTAAAAGGATCCCGACGACACGATACCCCCATTCAAATTGGAGATCGGTGATTTACAAGTGAGAGAACACGAGAGAAAAATTTCACTGAATTAAATATCGTTTTTATGGAAATTGTGCGTCTTATGTTTCATAGCGTATAAATGTCCGTACAATGCCCTTAGCCGAACATGCGTTTGTTGCGCGTATTCCATGTTCACGTTCCATGACGTCAGCCGCTGAGTGGTGTAGTGGTAAATCGGCGAGTCGAAACTCTTGAGACCCGGGTTCGAATCCGCCCTCGGTTTCCCGCCAAAATGTTAACCCACTATTGAAATAACTTCATGGGTTATTACATGGTTGTATCTGCCATTCGAGGCTAAAATTGTGGTATAACTCTAATTCAGCGATGAGAAATAATATTATTCGTGAGAAGGTCCGTACTGTTCCTAGATGTAATGTTGTTATGACTTCACTTGTCTCGCAGTCGAATGTTTTCGTCCTCATCAGTAACAAATTACATGTACATTGGGCACACCGTCTGTTCCTTGTTGTGACGACTTTCAATGCATTTACAATCCATAAAAGACCATTTTCAAAATGTTCATGGTTGCAAGATAACTCAGCAAGAGATTGTTGACAATACAGTAATTCGGTACATTGAAAATGATGTACACAGGTTACGAACATTAGAGTCACTTATAATATTGATTGAAAAACCAATTTGAATGAGCACCTAACTGGAACTCGAAGGACCCTATTATTATTTCGGTGATCTGTGCATTATGATGCACAGCAACGCGCGTGTATTTATATATGTGTGTGTTTTTATCTTCACGTGTTATATTACATTTGTCATTTCTGATGTGCGTTTCACTGTGAACTAGTTGTGAATAGTAGCCTGAAGATGAGATATGTGTCTCGAAATATCGAATTGTAAATTATTTTACCTACTGATGTCGATTGGATTTTTATTTCACTGTTGATCTCTATTTACAGAGTTTGAAAGAACTGAAATTAAACTCGTAAAAACAGATCAAAGTCGTGTCTTCAATGAAATATGTATTTATGATTAAGCCTTTATGATTTTCCTTGTAACACGAGTGTAATTGTAAGACAAGGCAATAATAGTATAGGGAATTAGACAAGAAAACAAATCATATCTAAGCTTAGATGATCATAGCGCTCAATTGTTTTAATTAAAAATTGTAATAACAACTATTACACAAAGAAAAAAACGAAAACAAAATAAATTCATACGAAATTAAAGGAATGACATATAAACAAAAAAGTGCTTAGCGGAACATAAAAAATGAAATCACTAAGGTTTTGGAGTAAATGTAAATTACACTTATATTCTAAGTTGTGGCAGTCGTATCATAAAAAGGGATTTTTACCTTTTATTAAGTTTGTGAGTTCACCAGATCTGATCATTGAATAGAAGGCGAAAGAGGTTTTCACGCTCAGCGTTGTAAATAGAACTTGTGGGCAAGGAGTGATCATTAAAGATTTTTACGGGTAAACGAGAAAAAGTAGTCTTTTTAACATGAAATTTCAAACCATGAACTTTGAACAGGGACTAGAAGCTTTACGCTAACTTGGCCACGACAGTACTCGTGGACAGCAGCTATTGTTACTATCTGAGTTAATTCTAGCATACAATCCAGCTCTGTCACATCATAATTTCTGGTTTAAAAACAAACAGGTTGCGTCTATCATATCAACTTTGTAGTAATTCATGGATTTATAGAATCGTACGATGATTTACATCATTTTTGAGATTTGCAATTTTATTGTAAGAACATAAGTAGATCGAATTGTGCAGGTTTGAAATTAAAGATACAGATTGCGCCGCTTTCAGTGAGTTCTGGAGAAATTTGTAAAGCCTGTGAAAATAACTGAATCTGCTCCAGTCAGAACATGTATGTGTATAGGATGTACAGACCCTTTGCTGTATTGCCTACAAGACTTGTAGAGATCGAGTAGAACGTGCTTTAAAAGTCAATACCCGCTAGCTATAAGCCATCCAGCTATAATGTAGAACTAGACACAATGGAAATGTCTTGTCTAAGGTATGGCAAGGGAAATTAGCAGTCATATCAATGTCTGCTGCAATTCTGTGTGAAAGACGTTCGTCAGGCTGCTAACCAAGCATAATTTCTAGTCTTCGGGAAAGGAATGCAGGGTCTACGAGTGGTTTGGTTTTGTAGGTCATTTAGTCTTCGTTTGGGCCAGAAATGTGTACCTAAATCTTAACCTAATAATTAACGAACTGCCTTGGATTTATCACATGCAGCTTCCTAGACAAGTCTTTTACTGAAAGATACATGTATGCATAATCTGAAAGATTGCTGAAGTAGTCAAGCATTTTTGGGACATCCCAGGTCTCGTGACATTTTGTGTGCAAGATTTGAAGACACCCAAAGTGATCTTTTTATAGTCACGAATAGTCCCACAAGGACACCGTGACGAGCTAAGTTAGCAGATCTATAGATGTTGACAGTGAGATATCTTAAGACCTAAGGAAAAAAAGTCTGCTACATTTCTTAAACACGAGAGAAAAAGGTCAATTTGTCGTTGAGTGAACCATCGGTTCCACTTTGTCCTGGGGAGAGCGTAATCTGATCTACCACTTGTTGCGAGAAGGTTAGTAGTGGCTCATAGGTCGTCTGTGTGAAAAACCCTACGCTTTAAGTGACAGCTATTCGTCAACACCAGCGAGTGTACCCCTTCTTGTGATGATGTCAGAAGAAGACTCTCTACGAATAGCATAATAATACGGGCAATGGAGACTGGCCTGGCCATACCGGAGTCACATACGTGCAAAGGCATTCTCATTTGGACTGGCACCGGCTGGTGATACAGAATGACAGAACATCGATCGTCAGGCAAAGGAACCGGGATTCCAACTCACATATATTGCTGGGTCTGTGTTGCCAATCAGATGAAGTGACGGAAACGGGTACCTGAAAGCATGCAGCTGCTGTGATATGCAAACTTCTGGTATTGTTGGTCGGCTAAAATGTTCATCACCCTGGGGAGATGTTCTTCAGCATGTGTGTCCCTCGCTTGAAAAGCATAGTCTCCGCAAAATTCTAGTGTAGCTTAGATCAGCGACTGGGAATGGAAGCCGCCTATCTTGTTGATTTCGGTTACACTAACAATACTGTCCACTCTCAGGTAGACATGAGTGTTGTGTTTGCCCTTCGTGTACACCTACACTGCGAAAATGCCTGCTTTGTCGCGTTGGAGCTAAATAATATACAAGTGGAATTGATTAAAGACTCGGGATATTTTGAGCTTTGACCAAAGTGATTTTTTTTCATATTTACGTGTATTACCAACATTGAAGCAACATCCGTTCTTTGATAAATTGTTCTCTGGGTTAATTGAAGATGACGATGTACTCATGGTAGGTTAGATTAAGAGTCTAATTTCCACAGACGCAGCACTATCAGAACTGAACTGAATAGTTTGGTGAATATTTTTGGAGCTGAGCTCATAGCAAAGAGTAGCAATCGGAATTGACAAAGCTGGTGTTGCCATTAAACTTTGCAATGGCACTGTTGATGGGTGTTTATGGCACACAAAACTAAGAATTTTTCAAAACGATTGTGCATATCCAGTCCTTTGGGTGGACTAAAGGCAAAAAAACATTATGATGCCCCCATATTGAAATTTTATTGCGTTGCGAAATAGTTCATGGGCTTCAAGTTGAAGACTTGTGGAAATCCCACTCTTTTGTCTGTCTGAGAAAATGATGTTCCTTCATTTAGGTAATCGAGTGAATTGTCTGCTTGATCACATTGGCGTTCAACAGGTTCTGCATCTTGTCAGAAGGTCTCTTTTTGAAAGTATATTATTTTGGGTGAAACACTCTGCGCACGTGGTGTTACGTATTCTAACAAATGTGTTCATAAGAGACACTAGGTGAACAGTTCCTTTATATTATTTTTGTCCAATAGGTGGATCATGTTTTAACAATATTTGCTATTGCAGTTATTGCATGTATATTTGGTTTTACCCACTATAGAGTTCGAAGTAAAATGGTAACTTGTAGTTTTGAGTTTGCTTAATTTTAATGAGGTGGAATCGAAGGAAATTAAAAAAGATCGTCGAATCAAAATGCCCGTTAATCCCCAGGTGTATCCAAATGTCTCTCGAAGGTGGCATCCACTCGGGCACGTGAGAGTGAACGTGGGTTTCACACGACTTCTATTTGACTTTGCCTCTCCCTTCCTGCGCTGAGGAGGACCCGCCGGAAGGACCGGCGCTTGCGACGGCTTCTAAATCGACCTGATGAGGATTTCAGCCAATAACCACCAAAATCGTCAGCTATTGTTAATGCACTTTTCTGGCTTGTCTAGGCATTGGTTGTGGATATCAGGCTTTACAGTCTGTCTTGTCCAGACCTTAAGCTCGATATTCTGAAAATGGCAATAGACTGTCGACAGAAACCCCAGGAGTGCTTTCAAAGATTGTAGTGAATCGAACCGTGTTGTCACAGAGTACGTGTCATTATCAACGTCAATCACTGCGGGGCGGTACAACTCGGAGAAACTTCGATCTGACGCTGAGCCTGGTGACGACGAGAGGCTCGATCCCAAGGAAGAAACATCATGTGTTGTACGTGCACGATAGCACTTGCTCCTTACCTCTCACCAAGTGGATCGTCTGAGAGGCCTGTCACTCTGTCGTGCCTGCAATTTTGATCTGACGCGACAGTTGTTGGCCTGCCGATGCACGCCACACCAGACTGTTCAAGAACTTTACTCCTGCTGGGCAACAAATGGCATTCAACCATAACGTAACAAAAGCAATGATGCTCCTTTTCTAAGATCTAGGAGAACTATATCTCCTCTCAACTTTGAGTACACACATGGGTACATGGTTGCTTCCGAATTGGTGGTTTCATACAGTTTTAGGGAGTGATACACTACCTGATCTAATTTTATTCTAACGATATGAAGTGATATTATTTTCTATAAACTTACCTTGTTTGTAGTCTGTTCTTTTACTTATGACATTTTCATTCATGTTTATCAAAACTAAAATTGACTTATTAGTGAGCTGTTTCTTCCAAGCGGCACATATTATTTACAATGTTGATCTCGTAAATCACCTAAAGTCAAATGCAATGGCTGAGTATTGTCGTGTTAGAATCCTAAAGAGATGCCATGGATGGAGCAGGCAGTTGATGTTATCGAGCTACCTTGCACTGGGGTCAGCATAAGATTGTATTGTTTACCATTAATTCATGTCTGTGTGTGCAACTTAGAGGATATTCATGTAATCAGGCTCGTAAACCAACAAGCAGCTGTCGGAAATTGAGGAGAACCAAGTGTCGCCTTAACATTCTTGCTACGGTAACGGAAAAGCTGTTTTGGCTAGTCCCGCAATTTTACACATTCTGTGTAAGACAAAGACCAAAATACACAATGTTAAAATATAAAATTGACAATGGATTTATGCTATTTCGAGTCCAGTGCGAATATGAAAATATTTATGCGTCAATGAAGCGGGCTCTTTTCTAGGATAGTGTGGATATAATGCCGTGATAGGTAATTCCCATACTTACGAAACCTTGTTCCAATGGCTAGTCTCATTACTTGGCTTTTCATGCAGTGAAACACCTTGGATGCAAAGTTGACGCTAAAGGACTTCGCTATAACGGTTCCGTTAGCATTGCCCACACGGGACAAAAGTGTAGAGTTTGGTCTGATCCGGAAGTTCAGAGGCACATGACTAAATATTACTACAAGCTATACTTTCCCTATTGGGAGTGGGATAGAAGCGTGCAGATTTCGAACATTTGTCGAAATCCGGATGGTGAGGAGGGCGGTCCTTGGTGTTACATAGAAGACGAATCTGTGCCTTCGTGGCGATTTTGCGACATCAAAATTTGTGACGATGGTAAGTACTAGCATGTCGTGCATTTGTCAGCTAAACGATTACAAAGTGTAATAGTGCTTACAAGTCAGATAAATGAACAACAAAAATTCCGTGCATTTTGTATTATTCTGCTGATGCGGATTCTTGTATGGTTTTCATATTCAACTGCTATTAAGAGATATGCTTAATCGCCAGACATTCATCCCGCCAAAGGAAACTTCATGCATCTGTAGCACTAACATTAATTTGATGCCTTAAAGGACTACACTCAAAATCGGATTACACTCAAAATCCGTCGTTTAGGTAGACGTGCGAAATACCAATCAACTGCCACTTTGCGCAAGATTTTGATATTGTACTTTCGACGAATCAGCTTAGCTCTGCATATCTCCTAAAGTAGGTGCCCGGCACATGTAAACGAACCACTGTAAGAAAACATGACATGGTGCATAAAATACGGCCAAGAGTTTTAGAGAATGTATCATCATACAGCTTGCAAGTTGCAAGACACTAATCTCCTCAGCCGCAAACCGCGGATGGAAACACACTTTCGGCCACTGCTGACAGTGAGCCACCAAATAGTGTCGTTTGGACAGTCATCCTTAGCTGATGCCCACTGTCTGAAGTCATTCCTTTATAGTTCCAGTACAAGTTGTGGAAGATGCTCTCTCTACAACACACTGAAAGTCACTGTTGGTTTCCTAGAGCCACATATACTGGGTCCATTCTGGTCGAATAGAGGCTATATTTGACCGTTGACAAAACCACAGGCACACACCTTCACGAACAAAGCTTTACATCTCCAACCTCACACTACTAATTGCTCGTATTGTATCGTCATCCTTCCGTATGCATATTCCATTTTCCCCTCCCACGGAACTTTAAACTGAACTCTTTTCAAAAAGTCCCATCAAATCTCGCTCGGTGATCAGCCTAATATAGTCGTGACATCGAGGAATCGATTCTAAGTCAATCATTACATTCCTATCACTGGCACCACACAATGGCTTCAGGTGTTCCTCCTTTCTGCACGCGAATTACGCTTTCCCTCGAGAATGAATTCCATGCTGCTGGCAGTCACACTCGCTGATTTTGTATTTAAGGCATTCCAATGAGCATTCAGTGACAATGACAGAACTTCAAATACCTGACTGTGCCGCCAAATGTGCATCTGGAGATATTGCATGCAGCTTGATAGAGCATGATATGGTGTACCACGCTCATTGTGACACCAATTTCAAGTGTCCGAGTCAGACGTTATTGTTTCGTGTTGGTAGGAGTGGGGATAAAGGAGAAGGCGCTCTTCTGCAAACAGTGAGGTGGATGTTATATTTCGTGGTATCGCCGCACGTCATGTTTCCACGCCCACTGCTTTTTCTGTGAGACAGCTGTACCTGATTTTCATCTTCACTAAGAGAGCGGGCATCTGAGCCAGTCATTTGGAGACGAACTTTTGTACTTGTGCTTGTGAACTACTTGTCGCATGAACAGCCGAGTCTAGCACGTCTGAGTAGCTCAAAAATGCTCGCCTCGGCATTTCCGTTTCAGCTGCTGACCATTTACGACCGCAATGAAGTTCTGTAACACATAACGAACGACTGGAGCTGTCGAATCACTCATCCTCAGATACAATCTTTCAAATGTGTAAGGATTTAATGGTGCACTCTTCGATACGTTGTACCGTTGATAATGGGATTTCATTTCCAGTCCTTGACTTTGGCAAGCGAAATAACCAAGCCACACTCAGTTTCCCAGCTTTTTGTGATGTCCTGTGACCCAAGGAAGATCAACTCCATTGCCATCAAAAGGACATCAGAGAAATGACCCGTCCCATCAAAATTCCAACTTCCACCGGTTATCAGGCTGTTGTGTACTGGTTGGTGGTAAACTGCATCTGCATGGCTGGCTCAAAGTACACCGGGACAATTTCGCTTACTTTCATGGGAAAGTGGAAGAACGTATTGCCCCAAGTCGCGTGATGCCGAGCTACAGACATTGGTGAAGTCTAACCATGGAGCTCGTACTTGTTTACTTTAGCATGCTGAATGGAGTTTCAAATCATCTGGGCATGCTCGATGCCACCGGGAAACTTGACACTCCAGACTTTTGCACTGAGGTGTTGATAAATTTGCTGCTGACCAAGAAATTTGTTCAACGGTTACCAAACGTTCCAAAGAATATCTTTTATTCAACAGTTAATACAGATATCGGAAGAAAACTTCCAGTAGTTGTCGAGTTTTCCTCCTTTAGAATCCAGATGACATTATCAAAATGCCACTCCTGGGAAACCAGTCCTTTTCGAGGTTCTCTGAAGTAAGGTCAGATGATGGAGGAATGTACTTCAGTTCTTACGTAGTTTATTAGAAATTCGGGTTCCACCCACGGGCACTCTTAGACCTGGTTTTCCGTACAAATTCTTCGGCCCCTCTCATTCCTAAAGGAGACAAGTCACATTGAAAACCTGGCACCGGTGGCCGTCGAATGTCGTGTTGGTGTACAGGGTAGAGCTGAATACAACTTTTGTAAATGGTCTTGCAGGTATTTCTTCGGCACTCTAACTGTTACACTCTTGGCTTGATGGAGGAGTTCCGTGGAAATTCAAAAAACATTTTTTGGGAAACGACTCTTTGGCTTTTTTTTCGTTTTTTACCGTTTGCAATAGTGTGCGTTTTAGAGGTGACAAGGATATTCTCCCTGATGTCTTTCACGGTTTGAAGGCCTCTTTTTCCTGATCAGTGACAGCCACTTATTGCCTTTTTTCAGAAATCTCTGTTAAACTCTGAAATATCCCTTGCGAAATTATCGCGTAGTCGGTCATTACTCCAAAACTTCGACAGGCCTCGCCTCAGCCGCACCAAAGTTGACGTGACACAGTTCATATACAATGATACAACATTGACACTACTGTTGATTTAATTAGATTGAACTGGTCATTATATCATCGGCCTCACTTCCAGTAATGTCGGTTAGACAGCATCGAAATCCTCAATGCCTCACGGGTTTTTACCGTCTTATAGCTCCGCTCGAATATATCTGTGCCAACCAACAGCAATCCCAAAAAAGCGTTTTTCGGGCATCTCGTTAACAGCTTGTAACGACTTTTTTGTCAAAATCTTTGATATATAAATATTCAATTCTTAAACCGGCGTGGAAAGGTATATCACAAGCATTTCTTAAAAGTCTCATCAGCACGCCACCTAGGCCCACAGTGCATGGCCTAATGAATGCAAATCCGGTGACGTGCTGACCAGAATAAACAATGTTTGCGAAACAATTCCCACGCCGGTTTAAGAATTACATTTTTATACACTCAGGATGTAACAGGCGAGATGCCTAATACTAAGCCTGATTGGGTTCTTGTATTCGATCGGTGGTCTCGGTGGCACAGTGGACGAGACCTTCTGCACGGTTAGCAGAACGTTCTGGGCTCGAGTCCAGATTGAGGCAGGAGTCTTTTCAGATTGATATGTGGTGTTGCCGCAGGTGACATGCTTGAAATGTAGATAAGTGGCTTCGCATGGGCGTGCATATCGCCAATTCATCAATTTCTTATGCATGTACCATTTAGCAAATGTGTTAAAATGTGTTAAAGTTTAAACTTGTCATATAATATAGACTACTGTGCTCCGTTGCATGAAACAGTCCCGAGTAGGGACTCAACTAAGTTTCCTTAAAGTTACTCTGAATTTGAGGGTCTTTGAAAACACTGATTTTCCTGTCGTACGCTGTTTTTGACTTTGATAAATATTGAGAGTGAAGTCGACTTTTAATTCTTAATATAATTGAAAATACGTGAGGATCATTTCATGCAACGTCCATCATTGTTTCGACCTATGTTATTAGAAAATGCTATCAGTCAAAAAACAACTCATAATAAATATAAAGTGGTAGAAAAACAGTACATATCTGCCTAAAGAAGCAAAAAAATACGAAAAAGATTCAGGGAGCCTATTTGGAAGTGTCTCATGCAACCGGGCACTGGAAAACATTGTGTCATTTCAAAGATCATTCACGACAATATAGATCTGAGCTGCGCACATTTCATGTTTGCAAGTTCAACCTAATGAGATTGACGAAACCGAGGAGTTTGGAGCGATCGGTCATGGAGAACATTTTAGGCCCAACACCAGTGTGCTTTTCTACAGCCTTGTTGGCATTTTTACCTATTGGAAACTTTGGCATGCGTAAGTCAATTTAGACCTTAGCATGATTTCGCTCATTTACCACACATTTTCCTGTTGATTAATTGATATGTATTAAAGGCTTGTAAAGACTCTATGAAACATTACTCTGGACGTTTAGTGATGTTATCAAGAGGGTAGAAAACCGATCTTAAGGGTAATGGTTTACAACTCACTAGCCAACTCACAAAGGTGCAGTGCCCCATTATTGAATTAGTTGATGTTTTTGTATCCTGCGATGCTCGAAGTCTTGTGTCTTCTGCCAAGTGGAGAAAATCATGGATTTACATCTTTTGACTTGCAGCTGTTGACAGATTTTCTGGTCGTCAAACTTAGTCTGTATTCGTAAAACAGGCTAAGCCATTAATGAATTTGTTTTATACTAAAGCTACGATTAGAATGCCAATAAGATGTTCGAGAAACACAGATAACGTTCGGACAATTGCATTGGCGACGATTTCACAATCAAATATCGTGGCAAAACAGTAAGTCCGTTGTAATTTGTAATGTATTTCAGGAGGAAGGCAGTGCTGGATCCTTGAAGAGAAAGTAGACAAGGGAATGAAATACACCTTTCTTATCATCTATAGTCAAGTAAAGTCAACACCATACATGCCGCAACAGACTGGTTGTTTTTGTCGGGGCTTTGTTGGATTCGTTCCCGTGTTGGAACATAAGGAGCAATTCACAACCGCCTAAAAAGGTTCTCCGCTTTGGATTTCGCAAATTTAGAGGTGGCCAACCTCTAAAGCGTTTCCTTGCGTCGCTGTTGGCAATAAAAATAGAAAAGTACTACAACAAGGAATATTATGAGACCAATTTCATGAGAGTAAAAGACCTAAGTCCTTAGCCAGCATTGTGGGGGGGCGGTTCGAATTTCTAAAACGGTGGACCTTTTGGTTATGTTTTGCAAACGCTGGTATTGTAATTTTTTCTGTAGCTCCCTTACGCAACTAAACTCGGCTGAAGGGAATCTGCATACTCGACGATGACTCTCAGCTCAGTTTTCCCGAGATGCGACGCAATTCGTAGGCCTATCCCACAAAGAAGGATGCCAAATTCCGACGTTATGTAGCCCAAAAAGTTTTTTCTCTGGTTTACTGAGCGTTACCCTCTGCCAAAGTTTCGAAACATGCGTGCTTAAATGAGTGATTAAACTCAATGATCGGAAGGAAGTATTTAGTCAGAGAAGTACTTGAAATTTTAGTCAGAGTGCACGTGTTGCTTGAGTTACTCAAAACGTTGGAAAAGGGATTAGCCCACTACTCCGAAAAATCACTACTCTGAAGGTCCACAACTCCAAAAATATATGAATTTTCGGACTTCGTGCAATTTTTATACTCCCATATGCAAAATAGACGGTATTTCGGTTATTGGACGCAGTGGCCGGTGCACTAATATATCGAAAACAACGCCCGGGTACAAACACACAATGTTCGAGTTTCTTGAGCATGCAAAATTGGGCTACAAATTATGTCTTATGAATACGAAAAACTTAATGCGTAATTGCATATGTTAAGATTCCATATCATGTGTAGCGCAGGACTGAAATGAGTGGGTGGCTGTAGACCCCCGCCCCATGAGGTGCGCTGTCCATGGACTATGGTCGGCGCAACTCTGAAATGAGTGGGGTGCCCGGTCGCCTTCTATGATCGTTTCACAGCGAGACTGAAAAGTTTGTCCGTTACTTTACCTACCGCATCGGAACTAAGAGTGTGACCAGGTCGAAACTAACTGCAGTAATCTAGCCAATCCGTGCTAGTCTTTACCAAGTGAGACAGTCTCATCCTGTGTTCTCAAATTTAAAGCCGTCCATTTGTCGCCGTAGCCATGAAATAAAATATATCCGTGCCCAAAGATGTCCCTGTTTGAGTATGAGTCGTGAGATTCAAGAATCATGATTGTTAGTGATTTAAACTGAGCAATCAATGTTTTAAGAATTATTCCACTTTTGCACACACTTTACTCGGGCGGTGCAGCACTGAAAAAAGTGTGGCTATAGCCCCTTCCCCCAGCCCCATATGGTATGCCACCTATGCTTTCAAAGGTTACTAAATGGACACAAATAGAACATTATATTTTATGCATGTCAGTTCTTCCTCGAATTAGCTGACATTCAGAGTAATAAATTGTCCGAGTTGGAAACTGGTTTCGGAATAGTGAACATTCAGAATTGTAGACCTTCGGAGCAGTGAACCTTCTGAGTAGTGACATGTAACCTTGCAAATCTCTTCCATGAAGTCGGCAATGTCGTGCGCCACTGACAACAGTTAAACGAGGAGACTTCTTGATTGACTAAAGGTTCTTATTAGGTCTAAAGCTACATTTTTCAGATAATGTGAATGGGCTTGTCGCAGAGATTTTCTCAGTAAAAGAGCACAAGGTAGTGAAATGTCTGTTTTTTTGAGCGACGACAGAGGACTGCCTATTGAAGTTACGTGTACTGAATTTATAAAAATGAAAACGCACACGCACAAGCAAATCGTGCTCTGGGTGAAACACATTCGGCGATCACTTTCAATTCGAAATTCAAAAAAGCCTGCTCTTCACTATGCAGTCCACTATACCGATATAACAGATAACAAAACTTTATTCTGCTATTTGCTGATTGGTCAATTTTAAGGCATTCACATACAACTTTTTAGGAACTCTTGCTGCTACGTAGGTATAGGCATTTACTTCTAGGACCCTGTTACCCTATGATATATTCACCACGCACGTTCAAGGTACGTGGTAGTCGGTGCAATAACATAAAATGCCCTCTACTCTGCTGCACGCTCCTGTCATCCACGCAAACACACCTGGCCACTTGACAAAGTTGCCGCGCACGGCCGAAGTGATTACGTAAAGCGCTGTGAATAGGAATCAAAATCGAAACTAGTACCAACTTGATTATTATTGCACTTAGTAACACAATTCACAACTGCAACAATTTTGTTGTCGTCGTTTCATAAATACAATCCTATCCGTAATGGATGTGCTCGGGCTGCACCGTTTTCGCGGGGTAACCGGTATGTTATTCATATGAATACAGGACACTATCGTAAACAAAAGTCATCGACAGTAGAAAGAAGCATTCTGAAGGCGCAATCACAATTTCTAGGCTTCACATTTCCTGAACATAAATTTTAAGCACCGATTTGTCTGTACAACAGACCACATTTACACTTCAGCCCATCAGTCATGCCAGTTTGTTCGTGTAAAGCGCTGCCTGTTGAGAATTCGAGTAGCCAATGTAAAAAATTAACCCTGGAAAATTAAGTGATACTTGCGTGCTGGCGCGGCTACCGCTCTACCTAGCGGCGCGCAGGGAACCAGCGACGCGGGGAACAAGCGAGAAATTGTCATTGCTCATATGACCTCTATTGACCTAACTATAGACATCTTGTGATGTCTGGACCCAACACTGAGTCAACAATCCTGTGTTGCTGGCCTGTAAACGTAGAGTGATGCACACAGTACTGCTGTGACTGGCGTCGTCGGTTGTTTTAGACCGAATAACTGCTAAGAATTGAGTCACTCTGGCTGGTGAGCGACTTTAATCGACATTTGGGTAAGACTAAGATGCATTTATCTCACTTTGTTTATGCCATTTTAATACGTACATGTAAGGGAGTAGTTTAACTTTGGTTGGGCCGCATTCATTAATAGATTTCTTCGAAATGACCCTTGGCTAATTGGGTTCACAACCCGTCATAGTGGATAGGTCCGTCAGACGTTTGATTTTGGAATATTTGAAGAATTTCAGAAGGATTTACCTAGTGAAACTCCTTTCCTACATACACGCGCACACGCATGCAAGCACACGCAGACACACGCGCTTACACACACACACGCGCACACACACTCCTGCACTAGGTCTGCGAGACCCAATTTTTGGAAAGAATAAGTTACCCATAAATCGGTGAGATAGGTTTGTTTTTTGGCAAGATATAAGTTTGAAGCTTTGAGTTTGAAAGGTTACAAGGACGGATTGAGAACCAGGTGGGACGGCCTATAGGCTAGCTAACAATCAGGTACGCAATTTCTTCGAAATCTAAGGCAGTTTAAATGCCACATGTGTTAATACGCTGTAGGTAAATAACTATAAAGCTTCGAAAGGCGTTTTTATGTTCAGTGGTTGTGTTGCTTGTGGTCTGTTTGACAAAAAATAATGAACTATATCTCACTTTTCTAGACAAGAGTTTCGAACGATAGTCACAGTGTGACGTTGGCCAGGATTCTCTTTCATGAAAAATGATAACAACTGCCTCTGAAATGATCAAAAGTGACATGTCTCTGAGAATAGACACATAACTGCCAGTTACTGAGCTAACTTCTAGGAATAGTTTCTAGACTGCGATGCGCTCGTCATTATTTATCTGGGTCTTTAGTGAAGTGGAAGCATGTAAGGACAGATTCCCTTTAACTGGAGTTACTTTTCATGAAACACGCCCACGTTATTTTGTCTACCAAATCCTCGCTCATTACAACAAGCTTCCCATCAATGTTGAGCTCTTAAAAACGGAGAGTGTATAAACCACTTTTAGCTATCTCATAATATTCCTTACCATTAGAGGAGATTCCATTTTCGTTACCAATAAGAACATTAAAACCAAAACCATTAAGAAAACATTTCAATTTTTCGGAATTGTCACATTTTAATCACCCATTACCTGTGATTGAGCTGCCGTCTCACTATTCAAGATAACTGGATTGGATGTGTGTAGTGACGTTTGAGCATATTCAAAGCTCCACCTGTATTTATGTAGGTGTATCCAGTGTCAAACATACCCTCGGTTGATTACCCTCCATTGACACATTTTACGTGGAAACTCCAATAGTTATATGCACGTAGGTGTCCACAGTTGTGCATGACAAGAAAAAATACCAAGTAGGAATAGTGCAACTTAAATACCAAACTGTGTTGGACTTCGAGTAGGGACGGAAAGTGATCACGTCACACCTCTAGAAACTACTCCAACTGGAAGACGAACAATATGTGGCGGTGGCCTATTCACTTATTAACACGTTGTTCAAACGGCAACATCCAAACAGTAACTTTAAACTCTGAAGCTCATGCCGCAGCTTTCATTTGTTTTTTGGCCCGATGTAATTTACCATTGAGGAGTTGAATGAGCTAGAACTATAATGGTGGAATCTTCTACTGAAACTACCGGGTACCCAAGGGCGACGTCATACAATTCGTCCCCTTGTCTAAACAGGGGCAAGTGCTTCTTTAAACGAACTTCTTTAGCAACACACATGCACATCGTTCCAGCCTCATCCGTCAACTCTCAAATGGGCTCGACTAGAATGCGTTCATTTTGCAGGCAAGCCTTAATGCCTGTGCATTTTGACTTAAAACAGCCAGAGCAGAGTACATGTAGAGTAAATGTTTCGAAGTATTTCCGTTCACGCTCCTGTCTCGTTGCAGATAATGGCCCACAGCAAGGATCCAGAAAACGTGAAGCGAATACTGGAGTGTCCAATCTGCCTCGAGTGCATGCGAGATCCAAGGATTTTACCATGTCATCACTCTTTCTGTGAAAAATGCGTCGGACAACATATGGAAGGAAAACAAAAAAACGGCTTCTTCCCATGCCCACTGTGTAATTCGGAAATCAAAGTACCGCCAGAGGGCGTGGTGGGCTTCAAACTCAACACGTATCTAAGCCTCTTTGGGGAGATATTTCCTGATGAGACTGACGCAAAGTGCGATTTCTGTAAGCTTCAAGGGACTGGAAACTTCGCGACGTCCTTTTGTATTCACTGCGCAGAACACCTTTGTCAACGATGTGCCGACAGTCACTGCCTTACTAAATTCACTCTTGATCACAAGGTTGTAAGTATGGAGGAAGTCAGAGACGGTCATTATTTGGATGAAATTCGTGAAATTCGGCGCTTGCAAAAAATGCGCTGCTCAAAACACGCAGAGAAGAATGTTGAACTTTATTGCGAGTCATGTGCACAACCAGTGTGTTACCTGTGTGCAATGTTAGAGCACAGGCAACACGTCCTGAAGAATATAGAAGAAGCTGTTGCTGAGGTTGACAAGATCATGGAGGGTTTGATAGATGAATGGAAAACAGCCTCAAGTCGTTCAGCGCTTTTGTCTTGCAAAAGGAAGAAGGTAATTGACGATCTAAGGGTAGAAGGAGATAGATTGATTGAAAGCGTCGACCATATGTACCAAACGTTCAAAAACGACATTATTGCTGAAATCGAGCTGAAGACGAGGGAGTCGATTGGTCAAATAAAAGTGCAGATAGGGAGAGCCACCAAGCAAGCAGAAGCATACTACAACGCAGGTGAACGTACCAGAATGACCATAAACGCCACCTTGAATTCTTCGCAGGAAATTCTTGCGTCGGTCACAGATGTTGCAAAACTGCAACACTTTCAAGACATAAAAGCCCGTCTTGAGAATCGGAAGCTTCTAAATCTGGACGGAAATGTGAACAGCACAGTGTATAGAATACAGAGCGACGCCTTAACAATCCCTGACTTAACGGTTACGGCGGTGGAGAGATCTCTTAATGAACGCGTTGCATCGTGCTCGTTTGATCTGCCTCGTCAATGCGATATAGACATGAATGCAACTTTGCTACGGTGCCTTGATGTGAAAGCACCGTTTGAGGGAAGCACAAGGTCCTATGGACTGATGGTGAATGACAGTTGGCTGATTACCGGTGGCTACAACAGCAAAAATGTGAAAATTTTCGACAGATGTAGAGGTAGCTTTCTGTTCGAAGTGGACCAAAGTGATCACAAACTAGTGCATCCAAGGGCCGTCACGTGCAATAGCGACAGTGACATATTTGTGTTTGATGACGGTATACAAGGCGTGGTGAAGTATAATAGTAAGGGCCAAGTTGTTATGGTAAAGCCTAACATGACTAATGTCATGAGTACTCTTTTGTGTCACAACGAACAAATTGTCTGGGCGGATCGCATTGGTGGGCGTGTGCTTATAACTGATTTTGACTGTAACGTTACTGATGTGATTAGTAAAGAATCCCTGGGGCTGAGCACATTCAAGCCGTTTTACGTGTGCGTTGACAACGAGGGAAATTTGGTGGTAGGTGATTATGGTCAAGGTTGTATACATGTGATTGACCAGAAAAACGGTGTCATTATCAAAACTCTGAGTGATGAACTGACAGCATTTCCTTGGGGTGTGTGTGTTGACAAGTGGGGAAACATTCTTGTTGCTGATTTTGACAACAGTCAAGTGATGTTAATATCAGCGTGCTCGGACCACGCGCGCATTCTCATCACAAGTGATGATATCAGTTGCCCAACAGACCTCGCTGTTACTGGCTCTGGAGAAGTCGCCGTGCTAGAGCGCGATAGTAGTGACGTGAAAATATTCAAGTATGCTGATTGGGTAGTTTGATCACTGAAAAATCATGTACTGCAAAGTGACAGTGTTGTGACTGTATACTGCATAAGTGTTTTCACAATAATGTATCAACTTATCTATCTCGTAACCTCGTACTTGTTCGAAATAGCCACCAAATCAGGATAAAATTTTCTACCTCAAATAATTTGGTTTTGTCTAAACACAGAACTTCGTTTTATTCTAAGTCCTACTGTATTCAGACCATTCAAGAGTGGAACAATTTACCGAATAGTCTAAAGGAGGCTGACCGTTACACAGGCGGATTTAGGGGGGACGCCCCCCCCCCTTGGCTGGCTGCCGCAAGCAAAATGGAACAGCAACAGCGTGAAGCGTGAGGAAATAGGACCGGTAGCGGAGAAAAGGGGGCTCAGACCCCCAGATCACGGCGTTCCGTTTTTTTATTCCACTGGTAGATTTCCTGGACAGAATATTCACATGCCCGGCTTGGCATTTTTCGGACCTGCGCTGTATATACAATCGTGCTTTGCCCACTTCCCCGACTAACAAACAATAAGTTTTACCCAGTAGCGTGTTGTTTGTCGGGTAAAATGGCGGCTTGGAAACGAAGGTGTGTCAATCATGCTGCGTTCTAAATGGTCAGTTAAGCTGTCACTCAAAATGCTGGCGATAGGTCAATTTCAGACACCAACTCATTAGTTATCTGTGGTCGTCATAGCTGTCCCTCCTTTTTGTCACTCCCATGTATGTACCACAAAAAAAGTTTTTTATTTATTTATTTTTAATTCAGTCTGTAAATCCAGTTTGTAAATACTGTTTAGTTTAATGTATCTTAATTTAATCTGTTTATCTATCTTAATTTATTTAAATGTTGCTGCAGAGGACCATGCTGGATATTAGCCTTTGGTAAAAGCATGTTTTATATACTCTGTAAATAAAGTTTATTATTATTATTATTAATATGGGGAATTTTATCATGTCTTTCTCACGTACCGTAGATGAAATCCCTGGAAAAAATATAAATGACGTTACTGTTGGAAATACGCATCAAAATCAGTGTATATATATTCCGTTTTTTCAGGAGCGTTGTCTTGTATGTTTTAATATGATTTAGTGTTATTGTCATTCGCTACGAGTTACGCGATTTATATACACGAACGCAACTTGTAATTTTACTCTTTTACTTTATTTCACTTGTAAAAAGCACATATCTTATCACTTACTTTTTCTTGAAGTCAAGTAAAAACAATGGTACGCAAAAGCTGTCAATGAAACTTTATTTTTCTTTAATTAACGAAAAACATTTCCTGATTTAGGCACATATTTTATGTAAAAACATGCGCACGGGTGAGCATCCATGTTAAAACAGCGTCTTGCGCCTGTTTAGCTTGCCACAAAAAAACGAAAATCGCCAAATCAGTTCCATAAAATTTCTTACCGTGATACGAGTCTATATCCGACACCAACGA
The DNA here is from genome assembly GCA_002633005.1 of Phoronis australis. Lineage (NCBI taxonomy): Eukaryota > Metazoa > Phoronida > Phoronidae > Phoronis > Phoronis australis. The sequence continues at coordinate 78,042 of NMRA01000666.1, forward strand.
GAACATCGCAACCATCAGCGACCCAAGAAAACGCTTCAGAGTTTATTGGGGTTGACCAAACCTGAAGCGCCGAACTCCACAATGGCGCGTATATGCATTGTTGGAACTTTAATTGGCAAGAGATATAGAATCCTATCACGGTAAGGAATAATATGAGACCGATTTTGTCAGAGTAAGGGCTTAATTCGATATTCATTTTTAGCCAGATCAACAGGGCGAAATGTGCACGCATGGCTCTGTTGTCTGTAGCATTCATATTCATATTATTACGTAGAGCGCGCTAGCTAAGCCATTGATCTCGGGTGTCGCCTGATAATGAAATGATTTGGTAATAATGAATTCTGAGTGATTCATGGGCGGCGCAGCACTGGAAAAGTGGGAAGGCTGTAGCCTCCAGCCACTTATGGTGCGCCACCCATATGATGAAATCGTCTAAGTTCAAATTTTTTTGGAACACGCAGGTAATTTGTCAACGGATTGCAAAAGAACCTGCCATCTTTCTAAAAACAATTATTACGCACATTTCGGCTAAGAAGCAAACTTTTTATTTTAGACCAACGCTTTAAAATTAGTCTCATCTTGTTCCTTAATCCGATGAGATTAAGTGGTGTTTGCATTTTACAGAAATGAAGTTCGTTATTGACAACATGCTCTGCGAAAAAAAGACAAATCATTAGAAGCCATCTTGTAGAACCTGGTGACCATGACTTCTTTTGAAACCCTGCTTCACCTTAAGTTTGATTGAGAAACAATTTGTGGCTAGTTTAATAACTGTGATGTAAGGCGCGTTTGCTGTCCCAATAGGCTGCTTTTGTTACCAATGTATGATTTTTTTAAATGACGTTAAAATATAATATTTTTAAGAACCATTGATTGTCATAGAGTCTTATTTTGTGTACGAGAGCAATGCCCCTAGACTCGACTAGATAACTGGCGAATTGGGTACGTTCGAGTAATTTTCACGCAATGTTGAGTAACGAGTACGGTTTGGTTGTGGTAGACCCAGGGGTCTTCGCCAAAGGTTGTGCTTGCAAACGACGCGCGTTACCAGTAGAGGGCGCGGTGACAGAGGATAAGGAAAAAAACGCACTCAGCGCTCCTGTGCTGGGTTGCATAAAATATTCCCAAATAGGGATTCAACAAAGTTCCCTGAATCTTTTGCGTATTTGTATCGTTGTTTACGCACAGATGCAATGTTTTTACCATTTTTTCTATTGGTGAGCTTTTGCTTTATTTTCGGCAATAGATAAGACTGGAAATAAATAAGGTTTTTATAGTGCTTTGTATGTAATAATCCATACTTCATACTGATAATTAAGCGTAGATTGCACTGACTTAATAGTGAAAGTAAAGCGGCATGAGAAAGGACGGTCAGTGTTTTCACAATCCAGAGGTACACCGCGGTGAGTAGACTCATGGAACTTAGTTGGGGCCTTAATGGGGATTGTGTCATGAAACCGGGAAATGGTTCCTGGACCGCGCTTTAAAAAGACTAAAGCAAGACAAATAGGCAGTGTATATGCACTGGACTACTTGAATTCGTCAACGATTACCGACTTTTTAGAAGCTTGGCCATGAAGAAAGAACGACCACGACTATTGAGTAAAAATGAGAACAAAAGACTTTTGTTTCTAAACAAATATTAGTAAAACGTGTAGGGAATAAAATAATGTACTCACATGATTTCCCAAAGGGCTGACTTACTTGCCTGATTTATTCTATCACATGATCGGTTGCTGGGTAGTTTTCACACCCTTGCGCACGGTTGTTAATGTATGGTTCAACTTCCACATCTATGACGCTGTTTGAAAACTATGGCCCAGTCTTGCCTAAGATGTCTTCGGGAGGAATTCCNTTTTATGAATTTAAAAAATTAATAGTAAAATAACGAGAGTATGTACATGGCTGTAATTTACGAAAAGAGTTAATTTTAGTGATATCTTTCGATTGGCAAAGCTAAATTTGTGATCTAAGCAGGCGAAAGTAAAGGAAATAGTGACTTTAATGGGGATTGTGTCATGAAACCGGGAAATGGTTCCTGGACCGCGCTTTAAAAAGACTAAAGCAAGACAAATAGGCAGTGTATATGCACTGGGCTACTTGAATTCGTCAACGATTACCGACTTTTTAGAAGCTTGGCCATGAAGAAAGAACGACCACGACTATTGAGTAAAAATGAGAACAAAAGACTTTTGTTTCCAAACAAATATTAGTAAAACGTGTAGGGAATAAAATAATGTACTCACATGATTTCCCAAAGGGCTGACTTACTTGCCTGATTTATTCTATCACATGATCGGTTGCTGGGTAGTTTTCACACCCTTGCGCACGGTTGTTAATGTATGGTTCAACTTCCACATCTATGACGCTGTTTGAAAACTATGGCCCAGTCTTGCCTAAGATGTCTTCGGGAGGAATTCCGCTTACACAAATTTACTCTTCGCTACCACGACGTCACGGCATTTTACAAGTCCCAGGTATACTTTATCCCATTTTCTGTCAGCCAATGGAATTATTGTCAAAATATTTTACTCAATACTTGGCACATCACTTAGTGTTCAAGCTCATGTCTACTTTGCCGAACAACAAGCATTCGTGGCTATCGAAATCAAATTTTGTCTCGTTTTAATCAGACTCCGACAATTTCTGTACTTCAATTTAGCCCTGACTCGTTCAGGTACTGGGATTCTTTTTATCCATGGATTTTGGCAAAAAGAAAAATGAAGTTATTTTTGTGAGAACACGTTACAGCGGGGTTGTAATCATGTGTTTTGCTCAAAAGTCTAAAGCCTGCCTCAAAGTACCAGACGCCTACTTTAGTCGGGTCCAAATTTACAAATATGCGCCATGGGTCGCCGTGGAAACGATTGCCAAGAAAAGGAAGGTGGAGATTAGCCTGTATCACAGAGTTGCCGCATCTGAAATGACGCAAGGGGGAAAAAGTCGAAGTGTCGAGACTGCACAAGTCCGGCACTTGGCAATTTGTTGTACTCGGAGTACAATAGTTGTCACTCAATTGTTAAAAGTGACTTTTTTACAGTGCAAAAGTACTCAACGAATAAAATCGTACCCGGAAAGCACCGCAAGCGCTGCGGGAAACAATACAAAATGCTGTTCTTTGATAAAATTCCCATCGGATGATGAATGTATGCCGATGGAGAGCTGTGTTGGTATTCATCGTCACTTAGTCTACTTTCGCACCCGACACATAGACCCTATTCACGCCGACAGGAGTCGTGTTCCAAAACGAGGCTCGCTACGATAGCTCTGGTGGCTTATCCGCTTAGTTGTACTCTGCGTTGCTCGAACACAGCTAGAAAAAATACGGACACTCTGTTCTACAATCCCTAAGGATGTTGGGATTCGAAAGCGTTGGGTCCTTGTCATACGCCACGAAAAAGGAAAATATGTCTGTGTAAAATTTATAACTGTTTTCGAGTCATTATTTGTCGCATCTCGGACTGGATGTCGCCATAGCAACGAGGACCGGAGACTCTTCGGCCAACCAGCTGCTATGTTTTCACCCAATCCCTCAACTTTGGGGCCAAATATCGGCCCTATTCCGCCCTTCTCAAAAATTTTGAAAAATCACGCGAAATTCCCCGCCACGAGGCCTAAAAATCCCCTTTATTTCTCTCCAACGGTTCAAATCACCTGTGACCACAGAGGTGACAATTTGAAAAAATACAAAATCATAGGCGGATTTACGGGGGGGGATAGGGGGCTCGCCCTTCCCCCTTGACTGCCGCAAGCAAAATCAAACAAGCGGGAGCGGGAGGAAACTTGACTGAGTTCGAGGACCGGTCAATAGCGGACGAGGGGAAAAACATTATGATTTTTTTTAGTCCAGCGACAGATTTCCTGAGCAGAAGGTATACATCCACGGCGCCCGCAACTTCCGGGCTGCCTGCGTGCATACAATCGCGCTTTGCCCGCTTCTCCGAGGATGTCGGGCCCCCCTCGATCACTAAGTCTATATGGTATCGTAGATCAGCCACTGAAAATGCTTGAGACAGAGCTACACTGTATAGATGAGAGTTTGCAAAAGGGCGGGGTGCTGTTGATGGTGATCGGGAGGTCAGTAGAGTTTTCACTGACCCGTCACTCGGCGAAACGTTCCCCTCTCAGAATGAGGCCGCGCACACATAAGGCACCTTGTACCCCTCGGATATGAACGAAGCCTCTGAAGAAACACATGACAATGCTTGTTCCAGGGGGGATCCAGGACTTTGAGTTGGGGGCGGGGGGCAGGCAGAGTATTAGCCAGGATTTTGCCGGTCAGAAATTCGCGCTCCTGAACTGGCCAATCGGAATTTGGGAGAATGTTAGGGGGGGCTGGGGCATAGCCCCTCTAAGTCCACCACTGTGTTCTGTCCAGTTAAGTGACATTGAGTTCTAAAACGAGGTTATGCTTTTGACGAAAGAATTAGGTGTTTTAATTTTAAAATTCAACTTGGTCGAGATTGATATTTGAAAAATATAACACATGAAATAGACGTAATTATTAAAACCAAGAATGCAGAATTGGTCATATAATTTTTATTTTCAATTGCGAGCCTAGTTTTTTTATCGTAATCAAAAGATATATTTAATAACATCAAGTATTATTTCAGATCAATGACAAATCAACTGTTAGTCCCGGTAGTGCCTAGGCTATGCTTGTAGCTAATAGGCCTACTCTTGATCAACAAATTAAACCACGATGAGACTTATTGCACATGACAGCAAAATGCTATGAGCCACCACTGTCGAATATACATTAAACTCGTCAACAATACGACCAGATGACCTGGTTCGTGTAGAAAGCATTTTTATCAAGAATTTATTAGAAGAAACGTAACCCAGCATTCAGCATACCTAATCCGTAACACTACGATCGCCGCAACTTGGTCATGTTTAGTTTTCATGTTTCGAACCTAGTTTTCCGGAAAAAAACTATATCCTTTCGTCAGACAACTCTTTGGTGCATTGACTTGTTCTTTAACTGTATTTTTCTACGTCTCTGTGGTTAATTATTGACACATTTTTTAAGATTTAGTATTCAGGTTGGACTCCAAAGACCGGCCATTTAACTCACACAATGTAAATTTCCTCCGTCTTTGTTTATCGCAGTGAGCCTCGCTTTGGATTTTAATGTCCGCCGCGTGAATATGGAGTCTAGTATACATGCATTATATTGTAGGTCAAGAGACAATGTGCGTCAAATGCAACAATACATGTCATATCAAAATTTTGCAGACTTACCAAGAGGGTATAACAACTGTAGTTGGAGGTTGGTTGAAATTTTGCTTGAGATTGGACAAAGTTGCTGAAATTTTGCTTGAGGTTCCTGGCGATATCTTTTACTATCAAACTTTACATATCCTAAAATATAAGACTTCAATAGTCATATTACTTTAATAAAAGAATTATAAGCCTAAAAAACTAGGTTCTTGAAAATTCACGACCAAAAAAATTAATTTTGCGGCTTGCGTGAGTGCGTGGGGCAGTGGCCAAATGCGTGAGACTCACGCGTGATGCGTGAGACTTGGCATGCGAATCCTTTAATTTTTCATAGACCTGAACACATGTTCATCAGTAGGACGTCGTCACCATAGCATTTTGGGATTCACAGGTCTAATATGTAATTGCATGAATTTATTTCCATTTTTTAATAACTTTGAATTTTTGTGTCATTTAAAATTGCATTTCACCCTGTTTAGCTGTCTAAAAAACGAAAATCGATTCAGGTGTGTACCTTCACTCAGATTCGTTATATTCCCTAACTTGTTGCATTATATTTCCGTACCGTCCAGTATTCAAAAAACGAAACCCTCTGCGCCTGAAGAGCAGACGCTTCAGACTATGAGTTCGGCCAACCATAACATATTTAGAAAGTAATGGTTCATTGCTTGGGACTTGAATTATGACTGGAAATAGACCACTATCGTGGAAAATAATACCATAAGACCTGCCGATTTCATGGTAGTAAATGGTCGAAGTAAGTTCCAGTGGCGGATCTACGTTTTCAGCAAGGGGGGGTTTTAGGATTCCCGCCAAGGTCGAATCGTAGGCGCGTGGCGCCGAGCGGGGGGAGGTCGGGAGGGGGGGTTTCCCCTCCCGTGTAAGAATTTTTTTGTTTTTGTAAACAAATAGTGAAATTTCCATGCATCCTGGTAAGTTTCT
>NMRA01000666.1:84971-179311 GCA_002633005.1 Phoronis australis
GCAGCTAGTATGATGATGCTTCACCCGAGAACCAGAACGTCCGTTTTTTTACTTGACTAACTTTAAACGTCAAATTGGAGAAAATGATTTTCATTTTGTTCTAAAACTTATGCAGTGGATAAAATTATAATTATTTAGCTCAAAAGCGTACAACGAGGTTGTTTTGTGTTAGATTTATTAAATGTTGACCTTTCAACTGTTTATAAGTCACATACCGCAGCCGGGAGCCTGGTGATGAGTAAAACTCAAAAGCGCCGCGTATTACAAAGCGAAGTGTCCTTTGTTGCTCACAAAAGATTTCGGTGGATTAATCGGCACAAGACCTGCATATGCATACGTATATAGCCCCATTGTATGATCTGTGTAGGCCTAACGGTAATAAATCTTAGCCTGTTAGTTATTGCGGTTTTAGTCCCCGGCGGTCCTGTTTTGTGGTGGGGCGGTCATGTTTTTGGGTGCGTCAGTCCCATTTTCTGGTGCGGCGGTCCCATTTGATCCCCGGAGGTCCTGTTTAGAGGACCGGCGGTCATGTTGTTTCTCACCCGTGTTAATTATCCGGTAGTGACAAGATTTTAATAGACTCTGTTTACTTTAACAAAATTATTCGTTTTGCAGTGGAATTGTGGACGCGCTTCCGACATAATCTACGCGATATTCCGAGTGCTTGTCTCTCTATACACACTAGCGTGGTTCACGACAGAACTTGTCAGCTACACCGCCAGAACACAACGAAGACACTGGCTTACGTACTTCACTTCGTGGGGCTACGTTCTATTGACCTGCCATCTATTGGTAGCGGCAATTGTTACAGTTTTTCACTTTGTCAAAGAGCTCAGCTGTGGTGGTTGTGACAGAAGTCATAGGAACAGAGTCGGTTCAGATACTCAAAACGTAACCTCAGAACACGACAGGCCTGCAACAGGCCTACAAACGGAACATCCATTCGCGCCAACGCCGCCTATCAGTCAGTCTCAAAATACCTTGACAGATATGTCACACGAGCAAACTGAAAGCATCGTTCAACAAGACCAGTTAAGATGGCCTCACAAAATCTCTTGGATATTATTCAATCTTGTTGTCATCATAGCCCCAGCCATAACGTTTTTATATTATGTCGTTTTAAGAGGAGGAGCTTATACTGATGAGCCTTTCCACATAGCAAGGGACCTTCACCTACACACGTTCAACGCTGTCGCTGCTTTTGCAGAACTTGCCATCTCGGGATATCCGGTTCGTCTGCTACATTTCACGTTCGCGTTTGCTTACGCTGTCGTCTACGTTGTGTTCAGCGCCATTTACTGGTCAGCTGATCCCCTAAACAACGTAATTTATGCGGTAGTGGACTGGAATAATCCAGGCACTACAATGCTGATACTATGCGCTCTACTGCTCCTTGCTCTACCCTTTTTGCAGCTTGTCGTGTTTGGCTTGTGCAAGCTGAGAATACATATTTTTCACCGCTTCTGTAGACGTGCACAAAATACTTAGAACAATGGGTGACTTAGGATAAACTGGGGCGCGGCGTTGTATCCAATGTTTGCAAATAAACGTAAGTCCATTGGCTTGGTTAGGTCTACATATACACATTGTTTTCACAATATGGTTATGCAACGGCAGTATTAGTGTCAAACAACTTATTACTTAATTTAAATTGACCCGAGATGATAGGTTTCGAATTTCATATTGAAATTGAAATGTACTCATGGAAACATTAAATGGGCCACTTTAAAGCAGAATTGCATTCTGTTTTCCTAGTAGGCCCTTGTTATATTAAGATGCTCGACAGCTGCTGTGAACAAAAGCATTGGTCGTTGTAGTTTTGTCGTTATTTGCGTGTATTAACAGGAAAATTTAGCTAAAGTGGTAAAAGAATCATGTAATTAAATCCCCCCGGGATAATCATTACAAATCATTTTGCTGTTAACCAAATTAGCCGTCATGACAGGTAAAAGGTATTTTGTCTTGACAACTGCAATCACATAGGGCTGGCTTTAACAAGCTGGTGGGGGAAGGAACTGAAATGAAAGAAAAAACACGGAGACAACTGACCAGTGTCACGAGCAAATCAGGTTTTATTATGAAAATATAATTACGGACTGTTTGACAAATGTTACTGTGAAGTGTGTGTTCATATAATCTGCAACTGAAGAAAGAAAAACAAAATGATACAATTAAAGTCAAGATTCATTTTTCCATATTCATTTCATGAAAAGGTTGACACTTTGGGCTTTATTCTTACATAATCACAAACTAATTACAATAAACTCATGCTATAGCCCACTATATATATAAAAATAACATTTTATGAACTCCATATTTACAAATTTCCAAAAAGACCTGAGTGTTTCTAAAACTCCAGTATTTCGAAGACATGTTACAACTTGGTTTGAGAATTTGCAACTAAAATGCAAATTTAGTACATTGTGATATTAAAAAATAAATCTCACACTTTTTGTTATCATTTTAACAAAACAGTAAAAATCATTAAATTATTAAAACTGAAAACAGAGAAATAATAAATAAAACCTAGAACTAAAATCCTTAAACGTATTTAAAACATAAATAGCTATTCACAGTTTACATATGACAAGTGTATACACACATGCAGGTAAAATAGTTTTAAAAATTTCTTGCTTGGAAATAGGCAAAATGAAGGAAAAATTCTTGACTAATTCTCATTTACAATAATCATTCTTCAGTTTTCTTTCACGATTCTTGTCATAACTAGACAAATTCCCCAAGGTCTCATTAATCCACTTTTAAGAAAACATTTGCAATTTTAACAAAAGTACCATGAGGCATCAAAATGCATATAGAAATGGTATGCTTCTAGGGGTGTTATTAATCACAAAATATCTACATGTAAAATTCACAGATTACAAGGGGGTGCAGCGCAAGTCAAATTCCTCTGAAACAAGCCAAGTGCTCTTATCTCTTTGACGGAAATAAAGGAATTTCATAGTATAGTCATATGCAAATACCTAAATCACCACTGGGTGATGCTACACCACTCAAGACTCCTCCTAAAATCAACATTGGATGAACTCTCCAAAATTGTACATAGCAAGCATCATAAAGATATGTCAAGGATTTTGGAAGACATTGAGACAAAGACAAAAAATAAATTTGCCACTAGGGGGCACCACCCGTTAAAAAATCTAGGTCGACTCTGATCATCTCGATAGGAACACAATAAATTTCTGAACGGTCCTTTAAGCACTGTCAGACTGAGAAACAAACAACACAAACAGAGGCAAAAATAGTAAAATTGGAGCACAGAATACGATGAATTCATCTGAAAAAATGGGTTGATACCTACTTACAGGAACCAAAGGAGTTGATAGATTTTGAAGAATATGCAAGGGAAACCTAAATTTCCACTAAGGGGCAGCACAGTAGTTTGACTTGTCCACAAATCAAGGTAAGCTGTGCTCGTATCAGGTACATGTAAAAAACTGCACAGTACTTAACTTCATTCGAAATTCGCCAGTGCCATCCCATCTCATCGAGGGTTATGGATACATCAGCGGACACTAGACGCACACCAGACAGAGAACAGCATATTACAATACTTGATGCTATGAAGTTCATAGCAAGATGCTGCATTTGAAGAAACACTAACTGGTCATCAATAACAATCCAGTTATGCAACACAGGACACCAGCAATGGTGATTTCTGATTCTGGGAATTATAAGAAAATGCTGTGTTCACATGCTAGTCAAACCATCGAGTATTTTGGCCTCTCGTACACGTCCAATAACCTACTTCCGGGTTAAGACATACAGTAATAAGTAGAAGCAACACGACTGTTACATCCAGTACAAATTAGCCGATTAAAGAGTTGGTGGGTTTTTAAACCTTTCTATCAACTGAAAATTATTTGTTTCACGTACATGTGAACTCTGCTGTAGGCAGAGAAAATATGCGACCAAAAGCCAGAATTTTTTAAATTGAAAAAGTATTCCTACTCAAGTCTGATCCACTCCATGGGCCGTATCACCATCAAAATGATAGGAATGAGTTCCACACACCTGGCCAATCAGATTCTTGTGAAAACTTACATTCTATTAACAGTCCATTAAACAGTAATGTTTTGAAATACACATGTATCTGTAACTTATTCAAAGGTTTACAGAAAAGAACCAATGAATAATCGTAGTGCAAGCAACCCATCAGATTCCATTTAACTATACACACCCAATTAAACATCAACACAGCAGGTAATTGGTCAGGAATGGACAGTTCAATTGTTAGTCAATATGTAATCAATAAATGATACCCAGCAGACCAATTAGATTCAATTCCTTTGACTATTCATGCCCTTTGGTCTTTGGCCCAACAGGACAGCAGCAGTAACACAGCTAACGTCTGGTTGCCCCTGGCTTGCCCCAAAACTCATCCCTACGTGATCGAGCCCTTTCCAATGTCTCGGATGCTAGTGATGAACTGGACGCCAGAGATTGCATTGATGTTGATAGGGTATCATCGTCATCTTCGGCGGGGGATAATTTTGCTGTTGTAAGAAAATACCGTATTGGTAAAATGTTCGACAGAAACTTGACAGATGACCCAACCTTGGGTGGTATAACCTTTACTACTGCAGGATGCTTGTAGGAATTGGCAAAATTTAGCAGAGAAGAAAATTTAAGGCTACTTTCCAAACCATCTATTCAACAGATTCTTTTCATCAAGGTTCCTACAGGGTTTTTGCTTTAATTTATGCTTGACAAGTTTTTATGCAATTATCACCTTTTTGTAAATTTCTACCAAAGTTACATTCCACCCTGTTTAGCTGGCTAAAAAGGAAATCAAATTAAGCCTATCAGTCTCATAAAATCTGTCTCAAAATATGGCTCACTTTCATAACAACACAGAGACCATCGTTGAATCAAGAAAACTTCAGACTGAATACGGGTTGGCCAATCTTATATTTTGAACTTGAAAATGGTGCACGTACGCATTGCCTTTGACTTGATTTGGAATCCGAAATGGAATCCTATCGCGATAACATATACGAAGAGACCAATTATAAGAAGGTAAAAGGCTTAATTCGACAGGTACACGGAAGGAAATGCAGCTTTCAGTATAATTTGTATTTTGAATGATTTGCAAGCGACTCGTTCACATTAACAAAGAAATAAGTCGGACATCAACAAAATTTATTACCAACAGCTAGTCAAACATTCTATTTCCTGATGAAACAAACCACAGTGTAAAGTAAGGTTCAGAGGTCATGGTCTATGAGTTGCACCAGCAATCTTGCTCTCGCAGAAGTCATTAGAAGTTTGACCAATTTGTGAAGGAAGATTGACTTTGTCCAATAAGAACCTACCAAGATCGTCCCTAGTGATGCCGCGATTGGGAGGACTGATGAATGTCTGACCCATTCCTTCATCTATATTGTCCAGTTGCCATCTCTGAGGCATCGCGGACAGGGGTCGACCATAGGCACTACCAGAATTAGGTCGCTCACGAACTAAAATCAAATCCAGAAACACTTCTCAATAAAAGTACACAATAATCCTATGAAAATGTTGAACCCACAGGCAGCACCACCTATGAAAACAATTGTTTCATTTCATTTCAATTCTTTTAATATGACAAACTTGGGCTCCTATTAACACAGGGTAAAGACATGACCAAATGCTTATCTCCAATTCTTTCAAAGTAAAGATTCAACACTGCTAACTTGATTTGTTCCAGTGTGACGTTTGCGACTTCAGATTGACCTAATTAGTACCATTCTCGACTTCAGTGATCTCCCATACTTCAACACGTATGTGTACTGTCACCATTCTTAAACCTTGGTCTTTTATACAACCATGATGATCCAGATTAAGAACACAATGAAACATAGGGGATATAGCAATATTGAAGATGGGTAGGCACTATTCAAAATATACCCAATGTTACTCAAGCTAAAAGTGCAATCTGGTTAATGATACTGTAAAGTAGTTCAAACTTTATAAATGAAGTTTAACCCTTATCCTGCTAAGCCTCTATTCAGACAACTTTCCCTGTGTGCTAAGCTAAGTAGGTCACCACTGCTGCTATGCACTGGGCTGTTATGAAGGTCACTCAGATTAATGACCTAACATTTTTAAATTGGAAATTTGAAGGGGTAATGTCAATTTCACATAAAAGTAGTCTGCACAAAAGTTGTTCAGAATTTAATGGAGTTTTTCACCATATACATATCTTTACCATCGTCTTGCTGTGAATAATTCTATTAACTTTCAAACTGGACACCCTTTGTTTTTATCTGTTTTCGCACATGAGAACATTATAGCTGACACTCAAAAACCGTAATAAGCATTTTTAAAAGGGAATTCATGGGATTTGCATGTTTAACAAAGCAGATTTATTGTTTGTAACATCACATCTACAAACAAGAATGTACAGTATATAACATAGGGCCTACCTCAACTTTGCACGATAACAAATTTATGAGTGGTGCAGTCGCTTGCTAAAGTCTGTTTTGAAGTTCACCTTGACATGCAAAAACTTGAATCACGGGTGGGGACACAAAGCTATTCTGTGAAAAAGTCACAAAAATATCTAGTTCTGAATGAGTTCCATCATGCGCGAATGGCGTGAGCCAAGCATCGTCGTAGGCCCGTCCAAGTTCAGCTTCAGGGACCGGTAACTCCTCCAAAATTGCACTGAGATCCGAATCGATAGAATCTGCATTACTTGTGACTGTTGTATTAGTTTCCCAGTCACTGTCACCGTCACTTTGAGTGCCAATTCCAGCTTGTTTTCACTATCTGAGTCCATGAACACTTCCTCAAGAAACTGGTCAACAGTCATCTTACCACGTTTGGCACCAGCCAAGATAAAACTTGCGTAAACTTTCAAATATCTCGGCAACAACTCACCACAGCCATATGTTGTAAATCAGAAAAATGTACAGGAAACTATGGACTGTGGAATGCGCATGCTCACATAAATAAACAGCATACGGGGCTTTCACAATTTCTGAATGAAAAACACCAGTGTCCTGGGGTGAGTACACCCTCCTTGCGCAGTCTAGCCGTAGCTTCTTATAGGCGATTGAGTACACCCAACGCATTTTAGTAGGATAATTGGCTTGTCGGCTGACCTCGCCTAGCGCAGGATAAGGGTTAAAACGGCAAGTGGGCTGGATCAAGATTGGTTGAATTCAGCAATAAATTAGTCTGCTTAACAGAAATGAAGCATTGCGGCTTCAGAAGAGGCTTACCTGCACCCTGTTTACTGCTAGGACTGTGTACAAACTGCGTCTTCAGAGGAATATCATAGGGAGCCCCTTCATCCAGTAGCTCGTGTGTGTCTTGAGTGGGCATGCCTAGAGTGGGTGAGGTTCCTGATTGGCGGGTCTCAGGCACGTAGGATGAGCGAACTGATGGCTGGAAATAGATAATTCCCTGAGACTAGCCATAGCGTAAGGATCATTAGTCCCGGAGAGACAGACTAGACATGTTGTACAGGAGTAACACTAACAACTAGATCTTCAGACTGGACACAATACTAACTCCCCATGGCACAGTTATAGGCAGACACATGGCAACAAGTCAGGGGTGAGTTTTATCAAAGGTTGAATGTAAATTTGGTCAGAGCTAGGACACTGGTGCATATATTTTTGCAAAGGCAGGGTTACTATTTTGAAAGAGTGGAATTAATGAATTGCTGAGAATGAAAATTTAAGAAATGATCATTTTAGCTAAGACATGACTGAGGACCTTTGATAAAATGGAGTCTAGGAGCTTGTGTATATAACATAGTGAGGATTGGCAAACTGAATCCCTGTCTCTTTCTTTGAGTTCAAAGGTCAACTTGGTTACTGTCAGTATTTCATGCTTACTTTAAAAGAGGAAAATTTCAAGCCCTGTAGTCCAAAACATCAGTGAGATTTTATGATTAGACAGAATATTGAACTTACGCAACTGGGACACTGAGTCGATGGGTTCCCTGATGACATAGTAGCCACGTCGGAAAGACGAGACCGAGACGAGTCCGGAGGTAGAGTGAGTGGGGGTACAGAACTGGCCGACTAGAGGTAAGAGTGACAGAAAAGTGAAAAGAAGACGGGAAGACGGAAAACAGTGTCCCAATGAGCAGCAGAGCAGCTTGAACAGAATGCTTAAATAATTGATAGATGAGAGAGATATGAAAGAAGGGCAGAGGATGTAGGAAGATATGTGTAAAGCTGCTCTGGTGTTCTAATTGAATTAGAAAAGATGTGAAAAACTGAACAAAAGTCAATAAACGTGCAAAAAATCATACTTTGAAATTTATATCCTTATATTGCAAACTACTGGTATTTGCACGCCACTGTAGTCCCCCTACTGCTGTATAAGACAAGTCACGTGCAGACACTGTGAGGTAATAGTCACTTACAGGGGCACAGTATTTTGAGAACCAGTTTTCTCCACTGAATAACATGCATCAAACTGGTTCTCAAAATGTGGGACCACTGTAAGTGATTATTGCCCAACGTGCCACATCTGTGTTTGGGTTGTTGGAGTAAGCATTCACATCATAAAGTGCTTCAAGTAACCATCAAATCCTTGCTTGAATAAATGAACGATGAACACAGGCATGAGTATGGCATGTATCCACATGTATCTGCGGAAAGTGGCATATTGATATCAGGGAAGGAACTGTACTCATTTCATGCGCAGTACTTATAAGTTTTACTGCACGTTCATTTACAACAACGGTTTCATAAAATATACGCACTGGTCATATCTCAATATTGTGGGAAGGTTGGTAGCATGGGCTGCCCAAGTACAAGGCCATCGGGCAAGTGACCACGAGGACAAAAATCTCCGCAAATAGACAAGGTAGCGATAACTTATCCCACTTGCTCAAGCTATAGCAATTTACCCAGATCAACTTGTACCAGGGTAAAAAGCCTGACATGTGGACAGAGAGAAGGTGAAGAGTGAAATANATTGGAAGCTATACACTAGCGGAACATGACAGACAGTCGGTCACCTTACTCTTACAGAGCTGCCAACCCACATAATTTGTATCCTTCAGACTAAAAATCTGTATTTTGTGGGCACAAACTGGCAGGACTTCTTTAGAAAGTTTAAATTTCACTTACAAGACATCGTGATCGTCAAAACAAATTTCAATTTAAAATCATGTTCATACAGGTGAACATCATTAAAAACTTGGCTTGTCAAGTTGCTATGTTGTACCCAGCTAGAGGGATTTCTCCTCACCTAACACGTTTGTCATGTGAACGCTCTGCTTTCGAGGGCATACTGTGTCAACTAGCTGTTTGAACACGCTGCAAAACACAAAGCTGTAGTTGACCAGTAAATAAACTGTTCACTAACCCGTTTTGTTTCCCTTATCTGCGGTTTAGGTCGCAGTAGACTCGTCTCCATCGGAGCGCTGCTGGATTCACTGCTCTCATCACTGTATCGGCGGTAGTATGGTCCTCCGGGAATGTGTGATGGCTTGCTGAGGCGTTCTGAAGGAACCAAAGCAACAATGACAGTTCAAATTCAATAAAACTAAATGTAAAATGAAGTTAAAACAACTCAACGAAAGTACAATATATGTGCCCAATCTGTCAACTGATATAAATTAGACATCATTTTTTAACAGAAGACAAACCAGTAATTGATCAACATTTGTTTTTGAATCTCCCTAAGATAGTGTTTCGACAGCTCTATTATATAATATTACTAGTACATTCACAAATGCCAAAGACAGACAAAACATACACATCAGTGACCTTGTCTACTACATGTAACTTGAGGTAACGGTTCACATGAATGAAACGCTTAAGTCCTACTTAAATCTTAATGACCCCAGCATTAAAAAGGAAGTTTGAGTACGAACTCAAAATCTCGAATTAAAACTTGAGTTTGTATTCTAATCTAGGGGTTATAAAGTGCTCATTTGCACTGCAGACCCATCTGCTTAAATAATGATATACTCGGGCAAACAATCAGACAGTTTCGAAAAGTGTCAAAGATGCAACGACCAAAACAGCATTTAAATATCCATCTTTTCGACTACAATGTTACAACTACTGCAAACTCTCAACAAAATCTCAACCAGTGTGGCTCTGTACATTTTGTCAAAATCTCAACAAAATGCCTAGGAAATCCAATTACAAATACACAAATAGCAGCTAAGTGCTACAGTGTTGCATTAAACTTTGACTTAAGTTCGATAAAAATGGCATTTCATTGCCACAAATATTTGACAAAATTGCCAAATAAGTCTGGCAAGCAGTTCGTCCAAGTTTTGCTGAGTGTGACAGTATGTTGAAGTCTGTAGAGCAGAAGAGGTGTTAAGTGCTGAGATCAGACACTAGGCCCTGGTGGATTAACCAGATAAATGCCTTCATGTGAACACAGCATTAACCATTCTCACTCAGTAACTAGGATCATCACCATACTTGCCTGGTCGTGGTGCCTGCTGAGATTGAGAAGTCGACCTGACGGGTCGAAGGTCACTACTGCTGGTAATGGGGTCCTTACGATATGTTATCCCTGCTGGAGGTCTGAAGTCTGAAGTAGGAATTTAACAGTACGATCAGAGGTGGTTGTGATTAGGAAACAAAGCACGGTCACAGAACCACGAAACACCAGTCTCGTGATTCACCATTTTTGCAGATTTCAAAACACTTAAAGCATCAAGTCAGAAGAATCCTCATTTGTAAGACTAAATACGTTAAAAGGCCATATCTTACACAAGCTTGTCCGATATTATTCAAGTCTAGCCACTTCCAAAGATTTTTATGCAAGCTTATTCAAGGTTTTGGAGAAGTACGATTTTTATTGCATGATAAGGACATAAAATATAATCATTGGCTATCATGACTGGCATGCGCCAAACTCATTTCCAAACGTGGGCCACATTGTAAAAAAATAAAAATGAAAATGCCTACTTCAGCTGGCATCAGGTGACACTTAGGACAAACTAGAGCCTCGACCAAGACTAATGTGGTCACATTATCACATTAAAGCCACTAGCTTGACCGACCGTCTCCAACCAACCTGCACTCTGTTTCTGTTGTTTCCCCTTAGGCGGGGGTGACACCAGTATGGCACCGCCTGTGGCGGGGGTGGTCACGTCCAGGTGGTGACGTCGTGTTTCTCCCGTTTGTTTTAGCTCTGGTGTCGGTATACGTCCATCATCGTCACTATTAATAAGAGTGGATTCACTAGAGCCTGGAGTCGATGCAGTCGATGTCTTGCCACTGAAGCTACTGAAAAACAAGGAAGTCATAATTGGTCATTACTTTTCACAATGACAAATTATAAGGATTCAAGGTCATGTACAGCCTTAGAAAAATTACAAACTTGGCTTAACTATTACTCTGTTTTGACAAGGTTATCCAAGGGAAAATAATATGTTAATCACTGTGTCAGTTACACTGGTAAATATAGCGAAATCACTACTGAGAAACTAAAATTGACGGATGGTAGCAGACGTTTCAGGCTAGTCCGTCAGGCCTTGTCGATGACTGGAGTATATGGAGTATATCCTGCCATACGCTTGAGGACACATAATTGAACACCACAGTCCCGATTCAGAGACCATTGGATTCTGATTTTGAAAGAAAGGAATCTATCAAAATCAGGATCCAGCGCCCTTCTTTTGAATTGTGGCTGTAATGTTCAATTATCTCTCTTCTGCAGTGACATCCTTATTAAGCATACAGCAGGAATACAGATACTCCAGTCATCGACAAGGACCTGACGGATAAGGCTGAAACCTCTGCTACCATCCGTCAGTTTTAGTCTCTCAGTAAGTGACTGCTATATCTACAAACTTTAACGTTACCAAAGCCCCTGAAGGGGCGTTTTGTACAATTAAGTAAGGGGCAGTAATACATATAGGCTGCTTTGGTGTATAAATAAAGCCTATTGCAAATGCTTTGCTTCACGCAGTGTCACGATTAACGAAGCGCAAAAAATTAATATGTTTAATTCATACTTCCAAAACCAGTATTATCTCGCCACAAGACCCCCCATGTCCAGCACCCCACCATCAATGTTTACCTGACAGAGTCTGTCTCGCCCCAGGCCAACTTGCGCTTCACGTCTTCGCGTGTCCTATTGACAGAGGACGGTTTACTTTGTGCAGGCTTTGGGGCCGCAGCTGGCTTGTCGACACTATCAGGTTTCGCAGCCTTTAAGGCATGGTTATTGTTGCTGCAAAGTAACAGGCAGACACATGAAGCAGAAATGGAAAATGTAAGTAATGGTACAATATGCAAACACATGACACTACCGCACGGTGTTTGCCCAAAGTAGTGGTTTTGCATCACTTGAAGCAATGAAGCTAAAAGAAATAAGTTAGGTTCCCGGGTTCGTCGCCTTGAATTCAATTCGCATTAGGAAATCCTTGCACCAGCATGGGTATACACATTTATAGGCTTCTTGCAGGTTCTCATTTTTAATGTTTTTCAAAGATTAATCGTGAAGTTGACTCTTTCACTGCCAATGTAGGCTTTTGGAGAATTCACAAACAACTCGCCTGTCTCCGGTTTGTCTATTTTTAGATGTACAAGCAGGGGCGCTAATAACACTTCATGACGTCATACGATCACTTTCGTTTGACAGAATAAATTGTTGAAAAAGTGATTTTTTCTCAAAATTTAGCACAGTTTGTTTACACTGACTTGTCTCCACTGCTTGGATGAAAGTTAAGGCACCAAGATCTTCGGTCGACAATGTACACCGAAAATTGTTCATGGTTTGGACTCAAAGTAAATTTAAACTGTCTGAAACTGCACAAAAGCATTCATTACCATATAGAATTGTCACGTTTCATTTAGTTGACCTGGCCATAGTTGTTTTCACCTACAATTGCGAATACCTTGCAATTATTAATTTCCTCAAAACTTTACTAGCACTGAGATGTGCATCTCACTCTTGAAAACTTGGTAGTGGATGAGTTCAATTTAATTACAACATTCATGAATTTGTGATAAAGACAAGGTCAAAGAGGTCAAAGAGGCTGTGCATACCTGACATTGGCAACACCAGCCGATTCCAACGACAATGCAGACAGCGACGCATTGGAGCTGACCTCATCCCAGAGTTCCGCTTGCCTTGCCAGAAGCTGCGCGACGTGCTCTCGCGAGAAGTGTGTACCCAGAGACCTCTTGCGGTACTCATCGGCTTTATTCCTAAGTTCCAACACCTCCGCATACCAGTTAGAGACGGGCGGAATAGCTTCCGGGTCGGCCAAGTTTTCCTGAAAAACAACAACTCTGTTTCGCCTCACAGTTGAGATAAATGCGCGAGATAGCAGTGTTCCAGCAGGATTAACCGTAATGACAGTAGCAACAACAGAACGTCAATTACAATAATCACCTAATTCTTGTAGGGTAGACCAACATGTTTCGTGCTTTCGATTAAATTTCTTATAAGAGTAATTGGATCATGGTTAGGTAATAATTTCCAAAGACGTGAACCAAGTTGGGCACCAGACTGAAAAATTTGATAAAGGTTGAGACCATTAGTGTATAGCCATGGTTGATATGACAATTCAATCACAAACTGAGCATGGTGGCTGAAATTTGAGCGTGGTGGTCAAATTGAGCATGGAAGCCCAGAATGCAAAAAACCTCTAGCGAGAATTGTAGAGATTGGGTCTTGAGTTTCTTTTTGTTCAAGTCACACCTACGAACAGCTACATGCAGAAAACATGAGCATTTGCTACAAGTCAAGTTTGATCTGTGAGTACACGCTTCACATGAATAAATAGAAAAAGAATGTTTGAGTTTCAAGCACCGAAAGCAGTAATTTACTACTTAAACAAATTTCTACAACGGTGTTTTTACCAGCACCGTGTCAGGGATACCTGAGAGTGAACATGAGGTGGCGCTGCTCCCTTCCAGGCCCCGCCTTCGTACTTGAACTTGGCCGGTGGATTGTAATTGGATTTGTACTCCGTTTTCCACTTTCTGTGAAAGAAATGCAGCTTCAGTAACAAGAATGACAACCGGGGGCAGCTCTCACAACAATTTTAGAAAACAATCATCACTCTAACCACTTCCTCTATCGTATGGCAATTCTTCACCTATCTAGCAAATACTATGGAGGACGAATTCTATAATTGTAAAAATTGTCCACTAAAATAAAGATTTAGAGAACAGCTACGTAATTATGATTTTGTACATGAACATGTCAATTTCAATATGGGGTGGAAAATATGTTGCAAACATTTTATGTCTTGTCAGCACGCCACCTGTTGGTTGTGTGATGCGGCCAACAGATGGTGTGCTGACAAGACTATGATTTTGGTTAGTATGTAAAGTAATCAGCCTTTGAAAAATGCCCACGGACTGTTCACACACAGGCACTGCATTTTACATTCACGGTTTTCTTTTCTTTACAAAAACAACGTTCACATGCTTGTGCAGATGAGACATCTAATCAGAGAGTAACATGGTCACATCAATAGACTTGAAATTGCCAGGTCATGTGATGTGGTCATGTGACCTTGATGACGTACGTACTTTATTCAAGCAAATAGTAACAGAGTCAACAATATTACTTAAAGAAGCATTATTAGCGGGAAAAGAGAGTTCTAAAATCAGCTTCAGTGTGAAATTGAACCTGGCTGGATCCCATGGTCATAGCCTAATGCTGTACAGGCAGAGTTAAATCCCAGTCCATAAATGATAAGAGTACTTTAAGCGTATTTAACTGGTGTCATCATCTCCCCTGATTTCACCAACTGCTTGGCAGGCAACAACAATTGGTGATTCGTAATAAAATTACAATTACACCACGAATTTTGCCGTTTTATACCTCTGTCAAAGTGAATAATTTCAAGAAGTCTATCTCATCCAATAATAAGCCCAAAAATTTGTCTTTCCGCCATCACACCAATAATGCCTCTTATAGATAATAATTGTTTTAACACCTCACAGACCTGTGCTTGCCATGTGGTGCATGGAACTTGAGGGGATTTTGAGCCTCCTTAATCAGACGTCGCTCTTCCTCAGACCTTGGCACAAGCTCTGCCTCACTCTTGCTCCTCTTCAACTGTGAAAAAGTAGACGACATCCCGTGACCCACACATTCAACGTGGCAAATACCAATTTGAACACTTTTAACTTTATAGCTAAACTCTTGTTTTTTTTTGGATGAAAAGATATTAACTAAGGTTTAGTTTTTAAAATAACTGCGCAATTTTTCAAAATTTGGCGATGTTTTGAGGAACAAAACTGTGACAATTAGTTCTTTTAGACTAGGACACGTTTCAACTTGGGCTAACTTTCTACAAAATCTCGACAAAAATGTTGCGAGACGCACTCCGTGAAAATCGCAACAATATACCTCGAAGTATATTTAAAAAAACAGAGCACAATAGCTTCACTTTAAAACTCTGCCTAAATTCCGATAGAAATGTCAATTTACAGCCACAAAAGTTTGACTTAACTGATAAAAGTGTGATAGTCTAATAGAGTTCAGTGAAAGTCTGTCTAGTTTATTTTGAAAACTACTGCATAGAGAGCTTGATTTGAGAGTGATACAGAAGCTGAGAAACCTGGGGCTACCATTAATTTTCGAAACATCTTCATCTAGCGCTAATCCTAATATTCCAAGTTACAACAAAATTACGAAGCAACTAGAACAAGGAAAATTAGATGTAATTTATAGGGCATCAGCCGGTAAAGCAGTTTAAAAATATTCTTACCAACATTTTTGGCATGTGCTTTAAAAACTAATGAAGAGATTGATGAATCCAAATTGCAAAGATGGCACAGCGTTAACACTTCAAATGCCACATCTTCACATCAGGCAATTTAAAGAAGGAAGATCAAGAATAAGGAAATCATTCTCATATCAATATCATTTTAATATCAATATCGTTCCAATATCAATATCGTTCTAATATCAATATCGTTCTCATATCAATATCATTCCTATATCAATATCGTTCACATATCAATATCATTCTCATATCAATATCATTCTTATATCAGTATCATTCTCACATCAATGTCATTCTATATATCAATAAGACGATCTAATGCTTTAACATATTTTCACAAGTGGGGTTTATCAATGTTTACCTTTGCATTTGTGGCACTGTTATTAATGTTTTCCTGGACTGGCTTGGAGTACAAATGCCATGGCCTGAACTGTCGATTGTACTCGGTTTCCTTGGAGAACAGGTCGGACTTACTGGGGCTAAGGTTGGAGTGGGAGCCGTAGACCACCTGAGCAATGAAACAGAGACAATAGAAAACTCTAATCAATTGAGGATGTAAAAATAACAAACAAGGGAAACTTCATCTTTCATTTTTTGTAAATAAAGTCAGAAGCACGAAAAATGTGATTTTTACATTCTACACTCCAGTTTCCATCTCAGGTTTTTGAGAAATTGTAAAACTTTACAAAAATTGTAGAAGCTTTTGGAAAATGAAATATCATCCTAGTCTTAAATTAGAGTCATCAAGAAAACCAGACTATTAAGCAGCCTTTACAACATGCTACGCGTATAATAGTATGATCCTTTGTGTATAAGCTCTACACAGCAACTCCATTCAAGTTTTTAAACCAATGAAGCTAAATTTGTATAATTTTCCTAGAATTCTCTCATAACGCCAACTGTCAAAATCATCAAATCAACACTAAACAACATTTTGGTGATTTTATCAGAAACTTGCTTTGTCACTATCAAATCAAACTTCAGAAGTTACCAAAGGATTGCCTTACTGATTTGACTGAAAAATATAGACTAGTTGCGCTTTCCTTCACAATTTTTGTATAGGACTACGTGTGTACACAGACCACTGAAGGCTGCAGAACAGTATTAATCCCTTGTTTCCTTTACCTCGACAATAATAGCTTTAAAGGCATTCTCACAATGCCTCGTCACACAGTGCTCACCTCCTCAGCAGTCAAAAGAGGAGCCGAATCTACTGGTCGTTTCCATGAGAACTCTTTCTGGTATTCCGTTTTCCTTTTCTTGTCCGGCCTAGGAGGAGCAATGCCTGCCCTGTGCTTTAAGGCAAACTCCTGCTGCAAAAAATCACCAGTCACTTTTGAAATAGATTAACCCTGAGAAATATTTGCAAAATTTTGTATTATTACATTTTTCATTCCTGAATTAGGCAATACCTGATTAGCATTTACAACTACAATTAAGAGCTGTCTATCCAAAATCATACTTCAGTATTTTTAAGGCACCTTTCAGTACTTTTGACATGTTTTCCATGTTATTGCGAGAAATAACAAAAACTACTTTTAGACTAAATTGAAGTCTTCAAACATTCGGTAAACCTCCACTCTCATGCAAGACCAGTCGCAAACTTAGAGGTACACCCACTGCACTGTTACACTACACCAAGACTTTGCTAGTTCTCAGTTTATTTTCAAAACACTCATGCTGTGATTTCAAGGGAAAACTAAATTCTGAGTTTTGGTAGCCATTGTGTTGCATCCTATAAGTGCCTTCTGCAGTCACACTGTTGAGAATGACATTTTTGAAGACCCAAATCCACCGTGGACTTACGTGCTGAACGAGAAGTTTATTTTCTTAAAATTCAACTTTCAGTCTCGTTTTCTACTCAATTTCAAAGTTTCCCATGACACAGGTACAACAGCTCAATCGTAAAACCTATTTCTAATAGATGGCAAACATGCAGATTGACTCGCCAAGTCAGAGTGCAATGCTGGTGCTGATTGGTTTAGAATACTAAGACACAATGCAATAACCGTTACAGAAATGTTAAGACTTGCAGGCGATCTCATATTTGTTTTTGATGTTAGGGCTCAAAAATGATGCAATACACAATTTTTGCAAATAAAAGTACAAATTCCAAGACTTGACCGCCAGTTACATAAAACTGTACTGCTATATTTCCAACAAAATGTACAACAAATAATTTCCAAAAATTTGTATTGTCTAGTCAGCTTTTCAACACTTTGCCATTAGCTCAAAGGACTTACCGGTGCCTCTGGTGCTGACTCTGTGACACCCTTGCCGAGGTCTGTCTGGACATACTCATTCATTGATCCTGACCTTTTAGCCTTGATAGCATCCATCATCACAGGACCAGGTTTTGGGGGCGGGGCCTTCTTGTTCAAAACTTGAGTCTTGTTGCTGATTAGCTGGTGCTTGGGCTTGACTGACAGGCCAGGTGGATTTCCACCATCTGGGGCTGAGCTCCTCTGAGAATCGACAGCATTGTTATTTTTGGCGGCATTAGACACAAAAGTCTTGCCGTTCGCTAATTTCCCATTGGTGTCACTAGTAGTGCCATTTGCACGTGGAGCAGGTTCAGGTAGTGTCTTCGAGTTGCCATTGACTACTTTGCGAGTGTCCTTGAGAATTTTCTGCAAAAGTTAACTCAGCTTTGGTTGTGAGAGGAACAATTAGTCACAAAACACACTGCTAAGAAATCAAATAAACGAACAAAATGTGATGCACTAAAAATAGGGCTCTAAGAATATTTGACCAGATTTTACACTAATACATAAAGATGCTTCTACAGAGCTCAAATCACCACAAGACTTTGGTTTGTAAACAAAAGTTAATCAGCACATGAAAATTAGGCACGATACGACGAACTTAGGTTATCAAATTTCTAATGCTTGACCCTTTACCTTTCGTTCCCCTGGTGATCGTGGGGCAATAGGCGATGGAGGTCTGTAATTAGTTGTGTCTACTACAGGGGCAGGCTTCAGCCTGTCTTTCTTTTGCACTTTGAACGTCTTTGACTTGGAGTCGCGTTTCTTTTCTTTCTGTGGCGAGGCATTGTTATTGTTCGCACTTGCCCTGGTTGCCTGTCACAACAGAAATCAATTGAACACTCAAAGAATATTTTTGGTCAAATAAAGCTCTGCAGAAATATTTCAGATACAAGCTAAACTGCTTTCAACAACAAGCAGAATTAGATTACATCTCCAAAAATGCTTCAGTTGGAAACTTTAGGAGACCATATGAAACTATATTTATCAGAGTTTTGCTCAATGGGTTAAAATATCATGTCAAGTTTAATGGCGAAAAGTGTTATTTTAACATCATTTTATTGTTATTCATGGAGACTGGTACACAGGTTTGGAGGAACGTTAGTGTGGTAGGCTTGTGCATTACCGTGCAACAGTGCTGTAATTACTCGCAACTAATCACCATAATGCCAAATAGTGGCTTTGGAAGTAGAGAGGCACTAGGAGCGACTAATTGAAATCAACTATACCACTAGATGGCAGGCAGGTGTTCACCACCACCTATGGTTCATGTTTGACTTGAATGAATATTTAAGGCAGTGATACTCTGCAGCAAATCAATTTTATGAAGTTGCAACCGTCATTCTATATAAAGTTCCCACAATGCTGTGCTGCACTATATTCCCGAAGAAATGTCAGTCACAAATTGATTGAGATTCAAATAAATTGCATTTTATCATTGTCAACACGGGTCATCTTGCCAATAAAATTTGAAATATTGTCAATCAAAGGCCTTTTCAAGCTCTAAAGAGTAGGATACTAAATGATTGTAACAGGTCGTAGTTTTTGAAGGTGTAATAATGTTGACCAGCATGTCAAAAGTATTTGACCAAAGCAGACAGCTACATTGAATAATGTTACTTTATTTGGAATACACATATATTATACGCCAACCTAACCTTACCTGATAAGGTGCAGATGTCTTATAGACAACATTTGGCGCAAACTTGTTTTGAGCGCCAAGAAGTGTGAAATCGTCAGGCTCGGGATTGGTGAAAAATTTCGTGGTACTTGTCGTGGTTAGGGGTATCGGCTTCTTTTTGCGCTGGAGCGGAGGTTCAAATACAGGCTCTGTAAGTCATACAGCATCAATTATATAATTCATGATATAACAACCAACAGAAGCATCCCAGTATTCTGAGCTGAAGTATGATCAACTAGTACTATCAGTAAGTGAGAACTCCAGGAACCTCAACCCCTACAGGCCCGCGTAGCTATAGTAACCAGGTTGTGTTTTCAGTTTTCAAATACTATCTAGGTCAATCAAACGAAATGCACGAAATTAATAACTGAGTTCTGAAAGTAAAGGGCACATCACATGTAAATCATTTTTGGAATGTAACACTAAAACACAGTTCATTGACAGCTAAAACACACAGTGAATGCCCAAAACGCCCTGTGAATGCACTCAGCATTTCACTAGGATTATCAGGATAGAAAATGTCAAATTTTCAACTGAATAAAACCACAAATATGCAATTAAATATTGAGTTGGTATTTTGTTCCATAAAATTTGATACCAATCACCGGGGGATTTTGCTTTAATTTTTTAAAAAAAGTAAGCTTTTTACAGTACACATGAAATGATTCAGATAAAATGACACAGAATTTCCCATCGTGACAGCTGGACACGTGCCAAGTTCAATGACATAGCAGCCTTTTATTGTGATTGTGAATGAAATGGGGTCTTTAGAGAAAGTTAATAAAGTGAACCAGCATTCAGTCATTAGAAATTTACTGCAATGAAGGTTCATTGTCAATGAGTCAGGTTACTGACAATGACTCAACTTCCATTGTCAGTCACTATACAATGACTCAACTTCCATTGTCAGTCACTTTACAATGTTTATGGACAAGATTGTTGTCAGCCATATTAGCTGTAAAAGGTATGGGTTGTCATCATGACTGCTTTGTCTGATTACTTTTATTCTGTTTATTCATTTATTTAATATTGTGATATTTAAAATGAGGGTGGCCTCTTCAGTGATAGCACTGCTTTCCAAGAGGGCCCTCAACAAGAAAAACAGCAATATAATACAATGAAGTAATAAGACAACAATGAAATATACGTAACAAAGACACAACTAAAACAGGTTGATAATTAAGACAATAACTGAATGACAAATAATGGTAAAAATTTAACTAAGACAGATGAAATAAATTTAGAGATGACTCTGGAAAGTGAGAGTATTTACGACAATGAAAAAATGACATGATTAAGACAGGCAGGGTATAAAAGGTTAAGTAAATTACAGCCACTTTTTAATATTTACTTTAAAGGTAGTAATTGAATTGGACCGTTTAATTTCTGGGCTAAAAGAATTCCATATTATAGCAGCTGCATAGATAAAAGATAAAACTGTACAGTTTAAGAATGAAATAATTCCATTCGCTAGTTACACACAAGCTTGCTTCAGAGACTACAGTCTGCCCTTAGCTTGCGCTACATTCGAATACTGAAACATTAATTTCTTGAATTACAATTAGAAATTCAGGCTCTACTCCACAATTACTGAGAAACGCGAGATACTATGGCATATAAATCCAAATGGAGAATTTGTATACTCTAAGAGGATATAAGGGCATGGTCACGCTAAGGGGCACAAAAGTGTGACATCAGTGCTTGAAATTCAAATTCAAGCTGGTAGGAAAAAACTAGTGGTTAATTGTAGCTAAATTACTATATTTTCAGTTAATATAAGTGAGAACATAGTTGGAATAACACGAATATGAGAAAATTTATGTTTTCCACGAAGTGTATTGCGATAACGGCTGTGATGTTGACATTTTAATCCATACAGTAAGACTATATAAATGTGGTTCAGAAATAAAATTATGCAGAATTTAGATAGTTCACATACAGTAGTTCTGGATTTTATCAATGAATATATCAATATATACTACAAAAATAAAAAAATATCAATGCAGAGTATGATAACGGCTGTGATGCCCAAAGTGGACATTTTAAGTTTATTTAATTGTCATCGAAACTGTTCTGTCTTGTAAGCCATGTGCAATGCACAATAATAACACCTTTAACTTTCTAAAAACANCACAAGCTTGCTTCAGAGACTACAGTCTGCCCTTAGCTTGCGCTACATTCGAATACTGAAACATTAATTTCTTGAATTACAATTAGAAATTCAGGCTCTACTCCACAATTACTGAGAAACGCGAGATACTATGGCATATAAATCCAAATGGAGAATTTGTATACTCTAAGAGGATATAAAGGAAATGAGGTGAATGTTGATAGTGCAAGATTCAGACTACGGAATTTTAAGGCTATACTTATGAGTTTACCTGAATAACCAGATGGGTTCCCTGCCGTGCTTGCAGCCTGCTCCTTTGATGGTGAAAATGATGAACTTTTGTACGAGTCTCTCCATTCATAGCTGCGGTCATACTCTGAGTTTCCCTATTTAAACATCATAAAAAGGGCAGCTGTGATTTGTCTGAGCAACACACAAACCAGGACACTTTGCCAGAGACCATGTCATATCACATTGCAGTTTCGATACCGAACATGACAACTCTAGCCTGTCGTCTATTTTGAAATCCAGCACAAGAGGAACAGTAGTCAAGGATAATGTATTGGGAGGTTGCACCCTCATAAAAGGTGTAAACACAAAAATTTGCATCTAATGCACTAAGACTGCTTCACTAGCGAGAAAACCTAGAGAAGCTGAGTGACAGGACAGGTACCCATGGTCTCCTCATGGAGGGTAAGTTCTGTACCCGAGCAAACTAAGTTTTGCCAATTAGCATCAATTTCCCATGTGAGGACTCAAATCCGATATTGTGTTGGTAGAATATCTGCTCCAGCTGGAAAGATTTAAAGATCAGCAGTCAGCATTTAAAGGTTACACTATTGTTCTTGACAAAAGAACATTCGAACTCAACTAGAAATACAGAAGAAATGCAACCTTGTACCAAATGTTTAAAATGTTATAATTTCTTAAGAAAGGACTAATCTTCCTACACTCCAGAGTTGCTGCATGGAAAGTGGGTAATTAAGCCAAACTGGGCGCAGCAAAATTCAAACTCAACACAGTGGCGAGTCATAACAGGTTGAGTGGCCAGAATGCTGCACAGCGACAAGTGGCAGTGTATATGTACATGTACACAAAAAGTACTTATTCGAAGTGATGTGAATTTAATGATTTCATAGGGCAAAATCCGTAATTTGCAGGAACCTTCTTCTTAGAACTCGCTATGTACCTGTGCCGTCGGTTGAAAGCTTGGGAACAAACGGATCAGTAGTCCCAGGCCCGCACAACTCCATGCAACACAAACTGAAGTTCAAGTTAACAGGTTAAGCATTTCGGGGTAGGTATCGAAAAGAGTAGTGATCAGTAGAGTGAACTCAAATTGTGGTGAACGGAGGACCACGGGCTGTAGCTCAGGGCCCCCACACTTATGGCTAAGCAGCGTTTACTTAGAGCCCCTTTAAAATTAGGCTTGAACCGGCAAAGCAAATGCTATTTGCTAGTAAAAATGCCATTTCTTAGTCGACTTAGTCCAATACTTCATTGTGTTTTTTATTCGTACACCGATTCTATCCTGAAACATAATTTCTCCACAACTGATTTTAACGATAAATACTGATAAAGTTCATTTTAAGTTACCTTAAACCTCACAGGCATTCTGCAGCTTTGTTTTACAGCTTTTGATACAAAAACATGAAACAATTCCAACCACTGCTGCAGCCAAATCCACCAACAAGAAGCGTCGTTTCAGTAGTACGCATGCGCACTTCCGATTTCAGTTCAAATATATTACAGGTGGCGCAGTGATCAGATAAACAAACGGAGATTCCTCGGGGGTCGTGTTGTCATATCTGCCCGGGAGATGTCGCGCGTATCCATCCGGAAGTAGAAAGAACGTGGTTTTTTCGACAGTGGTTGCGTAAGCACTAAGCAGGTAACGTTATATGCTACAACGATCTGTTTCTTAAATTACCCTTGTCTGTGATGTCTCGTAACATATAGATCTCTGTATTTTAGTGGTTCTTGAATTTGGGACAGCCAGTTTGTCTGAATTGTAACCAAAGCGAATCAGGTGACTTAACTCTGGTGATCAGGGCGACTTGATTTTCTGGCCCCGTCCACAGTCACCTTTAAGTAGCTCTCTACAATATAACATATAAAGAGAAAGGTACACAACTGATATTCAATATGGCCGTCTGCCGGCCACTTCCGGAATAACCCAAGCACGTCAAATCTGAGAGTAATGTAACTCAAACATTTTATCTGCGACAGCAACACGTTCATTGCTTCCATTTGTTGACATCAAAACCAATAAATATCATAAATACCTCCAGATCTTCCTAGTTCAATCGTCAACATTCACGACAAAGCGAAAAGCAAGAAGGCCTCCTATCAGTTTCGTCTAATGCGCATGCTCATAAGGCCCCTCGCGACATCTTCAGAGCGCTTACATTCAACTAAAAACAGCAACATTCAGCGAAGAGGCTCTTGACAGTAATTTACATTATTTATATGTTACTCTATGAGCACGCTGATTGGGTACAGCAAAAATAGGTCAAACTTTCAAGAGGCCACAGACAACCCTGCTTTTTCACATGCTCATGCGAGGTAGGACGACATATTCGTAAATTACTGTTAAGAGCCTCTTCGCTGAATGTTGCTGTTTTTAGTTGATGTAAGCGCTCTGAAGATGTCGCGAGGGGCCTTATGAGCATGCGCATTAGACGAAACTGATAGGAGGCCTTCTTGCTTTTCGCTTTGTCGGGAATGTTGACGATTGAACTAGGAAGATCTGGAGGTATTTATGATATTTATTGGTTTTGATGTCAACAAATAGAAGCAATGAACGTGTTGCTGTCGCAGATAAAATGTTTGAGTTAAATTACTCTCAGATTTGACGTGCTTGGGTTATTCCGGAAGTGGCCGGCAAACGGCCATATTGAATATCAGTTGTGTACCTTTCTCTTTATATGTTATATTGTAGAGAGCTACTTAAAGGTGCCTGTGCTCCGTCGCTCGGCTGGCGAGCGGGGCTTTGAGACTTGGATATCGCTAGATTAAACCATCAGCCATCAAAGTCACGCTGCTACAAGTACTTTGGTGCATAGAGGTAATTGTTTACAATATGACGACATTGATCTACTCACATGATTTTGGTAATTTATGTTTCGATTTTCACAACGTTATCTTTCCAAAAATACGAATGTATCCCCTACCACGTTTCCTCTGTATTTTATCGTTGAATTTCTTTTCGAACTATTTTCCGATACCGTCATGTTAGCTCTACTCAAGATTACAGCGACACATGTTGTTAATGAATGAAACAGCATCATCGATTCTGAATGGTGTTTGCCCGCGCGAGATTCTCACTAATTTCCTAGCTCTTAAACTTATTCTTAATCCTTTTCATTGCAAAAGTCCCAGGTTGCCAGTCATTTCAGCCCCTCGGTCACAAACCCAACCATCCCAGTCAAACCACCTTTGGAAACAATTGACCAAGACCAGAATAACATACAGAATGGGCGATAAAAATAATTAAAATAGAAACAGTAAGTCACGACAAACGAATTCGTGTCCACCATTCGAAATTTTAGTGAACAGTTGTACACTAGATGTCGCAAGTGCTTGCTTAATCTCAAGATCACTTGCGTCATAGAAATCTATTCTAAGTTGAATCACCATTCCAAATTGAAGCACAACAGTATTTCTTCCGAGTATCGGGAAATAGTGCGAGCAGAAATTTCATGAGAAAATACTAAGGGAACGGGTTAGCAAAAAGTTCTGTGTATGTAAGCCAATGTCGTCATTTTGTAAACAATTACCAGGACACCTTAGGAGGCTGTCGATGTCTTTAATTCCTTCCAACTTGAACAAATACTCCCATAATCAAACCTTTTTCGAGCAGTCCTTCGTTTCAGTTGGATTTTGCCCAAATCGGCAACTGGTCATTTTACATTGCTCGCCCATGGAGATATGACCAGGGCTTGGAATTTTCCGTGGAAACGCGGATTTCCGCTTTTTTCAAAATGTGCTTTCCGCTTTTTTTATAATATTTCCGCGTAAAAAAATCGGATTTGATATAAAATTTCCGCGGCAAATTCCTTTCTTACCGCGGCGTTGCAGACGACGTTCACCTCGAAAAGCGGAAGTTGCTCTTTATGTTTCGGAGGAACGTAAATTGTCAACATTGCCGGGGCATCTGGGACAGCGTGGTGGGATTTTCAATGGCGTCTCGTGTTTTTGTTAAGCGCGGCAACAAGTACTACCGCTCTGCAGCCAAAAATGTGTGGGTTGGGAGTGGATGGGCGAGCTAAAAGGACGCAGACGCATGCTACTGATGGTGGTAACACTCTTTTTTTTTAGTCCTCCCGATTTTTGTCGGGGAAAGGTTCACATTGACCATTTCAAGGCTGGTTATTGGGCATGATTTGGGCCGTAAAAGTTTCCGCGTTTTTTGTCATTGGTCATTCGAAGCCCTGTATGACGTCAACTCCCCAGTTGATTGAAGAATTGGCGATAGATGACACTCTGTTTCATGGCTCTGAAAGTTGATGCATATCATCGCTATAAATATAGAGACAGAATAATAGTATAACAGTTATTGTTAGTGGCACAAATAACCTATTTGTTGTTGGTGTAATTTGGAGACCATTTTTGCTTGTTTATTACAGGGAAATGGCAAAGAGTCTGAGAAGTAAGAGAAAGAGAAAGATGCGTGCAGTCAAGCGCGAGAAAGTCTATGGTCCAAAAGAACTGCATCGTCTGAAGCAGACTATTAGCAACTTGGCTCCTGCCGCGTTAGACACAGAAATGAGAGACCTTGTTACTGGTGATTACTTTTGAATAATTTGGAATAGTCTCTGGCCCATTGTATGAACCTGATAACCTGCAATTTACTTAAAATTTTAATTTATTTGTGATTGTATTGTATTGTATTGTATTGTATGTGTCAAAGTTAACACCCATAGATAGGGTGAGCAAACCAATATGACGGAAATTCAGCAAGAGCGAAATTTTGCCATTTTTCATGATTTTCACAAGCTCATATCTATTAGCATACTAAGTGGTGGAAAATGAAAAGTATGCCTGTGAAATATTTAATTCTTCTTCTTTCTATTGATATCCATTACAAAAAAATTTGGGCATTAATGAGTATTTTTAAAAATTGAAGTAAAGCAAGCGCTTCACAAATTTTTCACTCACCGGTAAGTTCTTGTGACTTTCAGTAGGGGTCAAACTTTCAGTAGGGGTCAAACTTTCAGCTGTTAAATGGCCGTTACTGAACCGATTTTAATGATATTCATATCAAACTGTTTGCTACAAAATTCTGCTTTCAATCCTGAGTGTACACTTTTTATTTTCTTGACAAAAATATGAGAAAATATACATTTTTTAATTTATGGCCTCGCCACTCTCTCACCTGGAAAATCCTGAAAGTGTACACTCAATGTCATAATCACTTATCATGCACTAATCCATTCCTGATCAAATTTTTTCACTTTATCTCACCATTTCCATTTAGGAACACTTCTAAAAAGGTAACTAGTCATTTTTCAAGAACCATGTTGTCCTTTTCAGGGTTCAAACTAAACTCGAACCTGATTGGTCAAACATATTCAACAGAGCCAGTCAAAACTTCTCTAAATTACAAAAGATGGTCCAAACCTGGTAAAATATTTTCATTAAAATAATATAGAATACTTTTAAAATTTAATTTACTTCAATTTTGGGAATTGAGTCATTTTTTTCTATTTTCTTCAAAAATATTTTTTGTTACACTTTACTACCTCGCTGTGATCAGTTTCATTTTTAGAAAATTACATATTTCACCAAAATTAATGTCCAGTCAATGCTGCAGTGCATCAAACATTTTAGAATACAAATATGATCTTTTTGGAATGTCACCAACACAACACCTCTCAGTTTCTGTATTATTTGATAGGAATGAAATTGATTTAAAATTCGTTGAAATTTTAGGGTCCAATTTAATTTTGTTTAATTAAAAATGCATATAACCATTTTTTGTCATTTGGTGTGCAACTTAAGATTGTGAAAACATTTATCTTACTTGGGAAAAAAGATTAATTTGCATAACCTCACAGGTTTTTAAGTAAATAACGAAATACTCTGAAAAAGACTAGTTTTCTGGTTTTTGCTCATTTTGAATTCATTTGTTATGCAAATTTCATTTTTAGAATTATTTCAAAATCTTTTGGAGTAAAAGAAACATGTTCACTAAACCATAGTAATTCTTGAAGTGTTTTGTCATTTTCAACGTAATAAGTTGATGGTGAATTTTTCAATTTTTGTTGTTCTTGTTCGTGCAAAATATAATAATTTGTGGTTTGGTGTCTATGCCATGTTGTTAACCTACTTGCAAAGGACTGTCCATCTTGTTTTAACAACACTGTGAGCTATGGATTCCCAAATATAGTTGTCTAAACTTGCCATTTTCTGTGGCCTAAAATTTCCGGGTGCCGTTTGCTGAAAAAAAGGCCATTTTTGAGGCTCTAAAATTCAAATAACTCGAGAACCGCCAAATCGATTTGAAAAATTCAAAAAGTTGTATAAACGGCATGTCTAAAGCTATAATTTAACACTCTTTTCAAGTGTTTCTAGTGAAATTTGTATTTGGTTTTGCTCACCCCACCATAGATACATACAGAGAGAGACTTGACGTTCTACTATAAAAAGCCACAGAAGCCTGAGTCTCATGTTGTGCCATATTGTTGTGTGGAAGCTAACTGTAGACAAAGTACCGTGGTTGTAGGTGGATAAGAGACTTTGGTATATTAAATGCTAAATATTGTGAATTAGGAACAAATATGCTACTAAGTATTAGCAGGATACTTAATACTTAAATTAAGAAATTATGAGGATTTTGGTTCTTTTAATTTAAAATTAACCCTAAAGCAATATCACTGATAATAGTACGAAAATACTTGCATTTTGGCACCAGTTCCATCATAATCGACCCAACTGTGTCAAAGTTAGATCTATTAAGACCACCGGTTTGCACTGTCAATAACTGAGTGTTATCGTGCACAAACTAAGGAGACAATTTTCTTGAATTTGCACAAAGTAGAACGACAAATGCCAAAAATATTTCTGATCTCCATTTCTAGTACAAAAATTAGACCCAAGACCCAGATGAAGTGAGTATGAACAATTAATTATTTTTGTCAAATATTTTGAAATGTTTAGTTTGATGTCAGTCTCTGGCCTAGTGCATGCAATGTGCATAACTTAATTTGTTGTTATTACTATTGAGATTCATAACATGCATAATACAAGCACTCAAAATAGTTAACTCTGTATGCTGTATAACATGTTCATGTTGTATACCACAGGGAAGTCTTTATAAAGAAGCTCGTTTACACACTCAGATAGATCTCCACTTGATCTTTTCTTCAGAAACTGTTCAACACTCAGTGGTCAATTTTTTGCACGTGCGCTATTGAAATTGTATGCCCGCGATTCTTATGAGTCAATTTTCTCGCAATGTGGTACTGTTAAATTCATGACTAAAAGTTGGTGTGTATTTTACTCAATATTGTTTTAATATGTCATAATGCCGAAAATATTTCTTAGCCATTTAATTTCCCATAGCTAGGCCTCGAGTGGGATTTAGAGGAATTGTCGGACCAGGCGCACCCAAATAGTAGACAGTTCCTCCAAATCTCACGATGGGCAATGAAGTTTTCAAACCCGCTAAACAACAATGAAAATATTAATTCAACCTTCGTTTTGCTTGATGATGGTCGTCCCTATATGCTGTGGATTAATCCACACGTGCGAGAATTTTCTATATAACATCACAACATGCTCGTTGCATTTTGCCGTCAAATTTATACATTTAGCTTTGATTAACTAAGGGCTGTTCCACCAAAATCTGTGTGGGAGGGGGGGAAGGCAACTGAAATAAAAATTTATGGGTGGTTGCGTTTGACTTAAATTCAAAATGGCTGGTGGTCGTACTTCAAAAAAATTAAAATTTACAGGTCGTTGTTGTTTCATTGGGCCATAAATGTTTGATGGTGGGTAATTTTAGTAAATTTTAAAAACAATCTGCACAGAATCAAAAACTGAAACAAAAATGCAACTTGCAAAGAGCTCAGACTTTTTCACTACCTCCGATCTCCTCATCGGCATGCCCATAACACCATTTAACCACAGGTGCTCGAATTTCTCGATG
Source organism: Phoronis australis (assembly GCA_002633005.1). Lineage (NCBI taxonomy): Eukaryota > Metazoa > Phoronida > Phoronidae > Phoronis > Phoronis australis. The sequence goes on from NMRA01000666.1 coordinate 114,867, forward strand.
GCTAATAACCATATATAAGAAACATATGTTTTCTTAGTAATTAATGACGTTAGTGGTGATGGAGGAACAGATAAACTCAAGCGCCTGTGCAGTCAACCACAAGAACAAAAAAAAATTACGGGTGGTTGCATTTCAAACTTATAAAAAATTACGGGTGGTAGGCTGAAGAAATAAATGAAAAATATGGGTGGTGGGTGCGAAAAAAAGGTGCCTTCCCCCCCCCTCCCATACAGATTTTACTGGAACAGCCCTAAGTATAAGTTTGTGAAAGTACCAATTTGTTCAGCAGTTACTGTCAAATGCTCATTAAATACGAGTCATAAAGCTCATTTCTCTGCTCATTTCTCAGTGACAAGTGCAGAAGAAATCCAAGAGAAGATGGATCTCGATTCAAAATATGACAAGAAAACGAAAAAGGATGAAAATGGACACTATCCACCTTGGATGCACCAGAGGGCCATAAAGAAACTGAAGGCAGAACTAAAGCGAAAAGATAAGAAAAAGAAAAAGAAAGGAGGGAAAAAGAAATAACTGTGGCAGAAAGAATTTATTTTTGTAAAAATATTTGGAAGCCTGTTCTTGCAGCTCAACTTGCCTTACAAGACTGTGCAAGTTGGTGCCTGTGAACCGTTAGTGTTGGCTCATGGCTTGTTTCCTTAGGGAAGGAACATTTTTATGGAATGTGCAAGTCAGTAGAGCAGTTTTTTTGTTGCCAACTCTGTCTTGCATCGTAATAGTTCATAAAAATTATGACAAATGGGTGGAGCAGCTCACAGCAGGACCCAGGGTTTAATCTTCTAACTCAGATTTGAGTTGGTCCCAACCATGCTGCACTATTCAAGTGCAAATTTGTAGATCAGTTCAACTTGTCATTTTTTGAGCGGAGTTCTGAGTACACAAATTAGACCCAGGGCCCAGGTAATGACCAAGTGGTGATACATCACAACTGATCACTCCTGCATCGATAATTCGAATGCCTTTTGAACAAGACGTTACCTTGTACATGCAGTGAGTGGACGCGTAAGGAAAAACTTGTCTTTAATTAAGGTGCAAAGAAGCCATTTCTGGAACATGACTTATTACCTTCAGTATCTTTGTTAACAGAGATTGGAACATCAGATTCAATAAAAAAAACTGCCAACTCATGGGTAATGCTACCTTTTTAGTTCATTTTTGTTTCATAACAAGGACATACATTGGAATTTGTCATTATTTGCTTCCTTTTAAGTTAGAGAATCTATGAATGTGAGAACGCAGACTGAGGTTGTTCGAAAAAGACATTGTTTGTGCACCCCTTGGCTACTTCTTCAGGGTCATCGTTATAGTTACGAGTTGAGTGGCATAAATCTGGATAGATCATTGAAGGGGATTTGACATTTTTTGTGTTATTGACGTGATGTTATTTTAATGGAACTGTGTGTAGATCATAGTGTGGAGGTATTTGCTTTAGATGAAGCACCTCAGTCGCCAAGATTTCAACAGGTGCACAGAGTTATAGTCAGGGCTTGGAATTTTCCGCGGAAACACGGATTTCCGCTTTTTTGAAATGTGCTTTCCGCTTTTTTTATAATATTTCCGCGTAAAAAAATCGGATTTGATATGAAATTTCCGCGGCAAATTCCTTTCTTACCGCGGCGTTGCAGACGACGTTCACCTCGGAAAGCGGAAGTCTTTATGTTTCGGAGGAATGTAAATTGTCAACATTGCCGGGGCATCTGGGTAAAGCGTGGTGTGATTTTCAATGGCGGCTCGTGTTGTTAAGCGCGGCGCCAAATACTACCGCTCTGCAGCCAAATTTGTGTGGGTTGGGAGTGGACGGGCGAGCTAAAAGGACGCAGATGCATGCTACTGATGGTGGTTTTTTTTTTTTTTTTTTTTTTTTTNTGTCGCGGAAAGGTTCACATTGACCATTTCAAAGGCTGGTTATCGGGCATGATTTGGGCCGTAAAAGTTTCCGCGTTTTTTGTCATTGGTCATTCCAAGCCCTGTATAGTTCAAATTTGAGTAATCAAACCCACCCCTCCCCGCACATGTTGCAATCCCTTATAAGTTTTCCACACAACCCTTTGTGTATCATGTGACTGGTAGTGTCTATATAAGGCGGAGCTTACCAGTGTTTTCTCAGCTAATGTATAACTGAAAGTCCTTGCTGAAAGACTGTTGTACATTCATGTAATTTGTATGTTTAGGGTTTATTTGAACTAATCACAACAGTAACATAAACCATGTAATGCATAAACATATTAAATACATGTATTATTACTATAAGTTACCATGTTTGCAATTTTCCATCCGTCAGAGTAATCGTTCTTTACTCCCTAAACACAATGTTATACCGAAAGTTGAAAGTGAACTACACGATGTACAAAAAGTGAACAGTTTTTACATAAATTACAAAAAACAATTCATCATCTGTCCCACTAAAAGCATATCTATGGGTTATTTGAAAGCAAGAAACCCGACATGCTCCTGCGTATGTATTTGTTGTGTATTAATTAGACATGTTTGCCACTATATAATTGGCAACCATGAAGAGATTGATAGGTTTTGAAATTTAACGAAGTTACAAGAAAGCTTCATCTACAAGACATTACTGTAGCCATCCATTTCTTAGGCAAGTTGATACAAATAACCAGTAGGTTTCTCAGATGCTGTTTGTTTGTAGAGTACTGGACACAGCAGCGGATCAAGATAAATTTCAAGACAATTGCAAGATTAAATTCCACTTTTCAACAATGTTGCATTCATCTGATTTGGAGAGGGTTTACCAGACATATTCCAACACTAGAGAATAACAAAGACAAAAAATCAGTCTACGGGGCGTAATAGGATCCTTTTGTCCACTGCTATTCCAGCTAAGATTCTACATCCCAAGGTAGGAGCTGCAGTATGAAATTCTGACCCTCACACATGCGCCGCAAATGCATGCCCTGAATTTGCGGGTCTGCTATTAGTTTTAAAGAGCCACTGTTGTGGAATCATTTCCTTTTCTCAAGATTTTCAGCAAAAAATTCATGGTTATCTTAAATTCTTAGTAATGTGGTCTGCACTGTACACTCTAGTCATAAAACAGCAACTGGGGGAGATTAAATTATTTGTAACAACTGAACATAGATAATTATTTTTCAGCAAAATAACTGATGAATTCTATTTCATATTTGTCAACACCACAAGTAATACATCCAAAGGACAGTTCTGAGCATTCAATTGGACATCAAGAGTAAATAGTACACACTTGGACAGACTAGTATTGTTAAGAAATGAATGCATTTCTCACATTTCAACCAGCTGAATACTGACTTCACGAAGGACAGTGGTGAAATGGAAACCAAGCCCTCCATCACCATTTCCACATCTATTTCCTAGCTGTAGACATGCTTTAGCCACACTGACTGGTACAGTACAAGCCAAAAGTAATAGGACAAAATGACGGTTCCCTTGACGACGGCTAATTCTAGTCATCACTGTTACAATTAAGGCAAAATTCTTGTCGCAAAACGTCTAAGCCACTTGACGAACTCTCTTCTCAATTTCCCTTCATTCTTCGTCATCACAGGGAACTGCGATTACTTTGTCTGAATACTTATGGCAAGTAATGTACTGATCAATTTGAACATATCCAATGGTGACAAGGCGAACAAACGTTATCCATTCCTCTGAAAGCCATGCTCTTCAAAAGCCATTATGACCGTGTTATGGCGTCGGTCGCCGTACAAACTGCTGAATATCTATCAGACAAGAGTAGATCTCGAAATGTTCCGTCAGTCTCTCTAAGTTTTCTTGCTAGTATGACATTTCACCGACTCCCCGACTTGGAATGCTGGATCAACCACTGGAGTGTTATATCTGCAACAAAGCAATACTGCATAAGCACGCGAGTTGAGTTAACACTAAGTATTAAATAGCTTAAGTTTTGCATAAAAGAACCAAAAGTGTTGGAATAAATAAAAGCGAGACCGCACATCCCGGCATCACAACTAGTTTAACCGTGACGTTGGGACACACATGTATTTCAATGGCAAGTTTTCTTTTTCATTTCAGTTTGATTTTGCTTTAATTGTCAGAAGTAAGATGAGTTAACATGTTGTTAGTAAGTTTAGAGCTATTGCACTGTCTGTGTGGAACTCGTACTCTGTACTATTTCCCAGCAATACCAAGTTCTCTCTTTATTTTAACTCACAAATTGTATTGCATTATCACTTGTTCTGTCCCTAATCAAGGTTTAGTCGATATCAGCAGCTATCCAGTGCCCTCCTGATTTGTAATCGGGTACATATCTTTTATAATGACAAAAAGGTGATGACCAGTAGCTGAACAGTCCAGGAAGTGTTAGAGATACAATTGTGAAAATGGTCAAAATTTAAAAATCTCCAACAAGAAAAACCTTACAGCTCCCAGAGCGTGCGAAGCCATTTTTCAAACCATGGTTTTGGTTCACGTTTTGCAGGGGGATGGATGGGAACCTGTATATTTTGGTTCTTTAGACACGGTCAAGAGTTAGAATCCTTAGTTACATGTGGCATCACTACGAACCAGATCGAGACAGTTCACTAATTTCTTTCCAAGATTAACCATTGTTAACTCAATTTACTCAAGCCTGAGCTTGGCCACTTGCGCATGACCTAGATAGTGATGCCTGAGATATCATTAATGGCACAAAGCACACTTTCAGATGCCACAAATTTGTCAACTTCAAAACATTAATTAAAACCAGCCAACTTTCCATCATAAAAGACAACCAATTGGAGAAATGGAGTCAATCTGTTAATTGGTCAAACTGAAGATGATTTCAGGGCTTTGAAAAAACCAAAAGACCTTTACTGCTTCCTATCAGACTGTACAAGTTGGCTTGTCACGTGTCGCCATTTTATGCAGCAAGCATGTTCTAAATGAATGATACGACTCAGTTCTTAGCAAACTCAGAAACCACTTTTCATCTATTTAAGAAACAAAATGAGACTAATTTTAAATGGTAAGTGGTCTATATCAAGAGCTTACTTCTTGGACAGAACCCTGCTTTATTGTCAAATTAAGCAAATTTTGACAGTTTCACAACTCAAAATGCCTACAAGGATCTTCTTGTCACGAGTGAAAAGTGTTGAAGAAGTTAAAAACCCGCCTTTCAACACGAAAAACGATGTCTACTTTAGACGACTTACCATCATAAACTTGGTCTCAAATTGTTCCTTAGTCAAATTGAAGGTGGTTTCATGGCTTTGAAAAAAAAACAGCGATTCGTTATTGCTCGAGAATAGACTCTACATGCACTGAGCATGGTTTTGAAGAATAACAAATTGTCAATTCTTTGCAAAAACAGAAATCGCTTCTCATCCAAGTAAGAAACAAGTTGAGACCAATTTTATAGCATCAAGCAGTCCAAAATCAAAGTTCATCTCTTGGATGTACTGCTGCTTCATAGTTTATTTAAAACTTGTCTAACCTCAGAACATAAACCTGCATCTCATCCAAAGATTCAACTTTTGAATGTACACCACTTACCACATATTGGTCTTAACGTGATGAGAATTGATTTCTGGGCTTCCAAAGGACGGACAGTTTAACATTCCTTGAGACCATGCTTAGTATAACCAATGACACCATGGCAAGCTAACTTGTAGGTAAATAATCAATTGTTAAGTTTTTTGAAGCCCTGAGATCACCTCCATTTTTACTAAGGAACAATTTGAGGCCAATTTCACGATGGTAAGTGGTCTGAACCAAAAGTTTTTCATGACAGAAGGGTTTGTACTAATTGTCACTTTAAATGGCCGCATACCTATATTGTCTTTTTCTTTGCAAGATATTGAGTAACAGCATATTTCCCGGTCTTGGATAGCCGATAAATTCCTGGAAAAGAGCAGGTCATTGCGCACATTTAATGACTCCGTCAAATCTACCAGCAGTGAATTATATTAGTACAAGCCAAATATATCTGGTAAAGTGGCTTTTACTGAAATGGCTCCTTATTTCAGCTACTTTGGCAGCGAATAATGCTGGTGATCAGCTGTCATGCCGGCAAACTTTGTTTGCGCTCAGTCATAACGTGGAATTCCGGATCATTCTGTCCAATCAGTTTTGGAATTTGCATGAAACACTTGACAGAATGTTCCGTAACCCATGCAGTAGGCTAACAAGCAGTTCACCAACCCTGAATCCAAAGTGTTAGAAGCCTGTTTATTTTGAATGTAACATTTAGTGTGAGTCGTACATATATCACACTCTCATTACTTCAAATATTGACATGCATGTGTTAAAATTCCGATTGCATGAAGGAATGTATCTACAAAATGACACGCCGAATAAAACTGCACAGAAATCAAGAACTTTGTATGTATTTGCCAGACCTGCACAAAAATCCTACAAGTTCGATTTGAACTCTAACTTAGAGTACATAGATTGAACTAGATTGAGTAATTTGAATCTAGCTGTTATCGACCTTGGATTATGTACAATCTTCCAAATCATTACGTACTCATACAAAAATCAAAGACGCATTCAAAGCTTCTACAAAAGTAGGACAGGAAAAGGTCAAAACTTAGATGGAGGTCGAGCCCAGGTAATATATTTCGGACCCTGTAATACTTATGTTCCCTCACCTCTTTCCAATGCATACTTACATGCGTTCAGTCAGCTCTTTTTCACCTATTCCTTTCACACACCACACTCACACTCACTTTTTCAATTTCTTTTCACCAAACCCTCCACAGCCCATACACACAATCTATTTTATCATTCATATTTCGTCTAACCCCACTACACACCCTATTCACATGCATTTATTGGTCTCTAATACACTGTATCGTCTAACCGTTCTCCACCTCAAACTCACATGCATCAGTCCCTAACTTCCTCTAACACCTCTACACACCCTACTCACATCCATTCTGTCGGTCCCTAATATTCTCTAAACCCTCTCCACTTCAAACTCACAGTCCCTAATTTCCCGTCAACCCCCAACACACCCTACTCACATGCGTTCTATCAGTTCCTTTTCGTCTAAAGCACCGGGCAAGTCACGCTTGTTGCCTAGCACAAGTATGGGAATGCCCTGAAGCTGCGGCTTGTCTAGCAGACTGTGTAGCTCATTCCGTGATGCTTCTATCTTCTCATGGTCGGCCGCATCCACCATGTAGCTACAACAGATACGTGCACATTTATTATTAGACAGACAGACCTCAACCAAATACCAAGTACCCAACTTCATCATGGAAGAAGGGGTGAACACTTGAAATATGAACACTTGAAATATAAACACTTGAAATATGAACACTAAGCCCATTCTTTCAATAAGAAGTCAATGTCAATGGAAAACAATCTACACCACAGTAAAATCCTACCGATTTAGGATGCAATATGACAGACAAGTGAAATTTTAATTCCTCATTTTTTCACAAAGGATGTGTATAATCGACTTAATACTTTACTAAATCGCTATTTGCCTACCACTAAATGTGTCCTGAATTCACCAGATTTTATCAAAATGTTCTGTGAAAATGAGAAAGCCCTATTACCACAACTTCCTTGACAAAGTGAGATATCATGAATGACTGTTTTGGATACCACTAGTAAAACCCACTGCAGCATGCTTACACAATGGCGTTAACTCCTCGGCAGTATCTTTCCCACATACTACGGAATCTTGGCTGTCCTCCGATATCCCACAACTGAAACAAAAACATTAAAAACAATGAAAATTCTTGTTTCTTGCCCACATTAAAACATAATGATCAGATAATACATGCCCGAATTTTGAGAGCCAGTTTTCGTCATTGAAAAACGGGCATCAAACTGGTTCTTAAAATATGGGCACATTGTATCCAGCTATTGCCCACCCAAGTCCAGGATGGTATCTCCACGCACCAGATTCCACCCAGATTCAGGCTTGAAATTTAACCAAAAATAAATTTATAACTTTACTCATTGTTCGAGTACGGAGATTTGACTCCAGGTCACCTTTATCTAACTGAGATACCACTGTGTTATGTTTATAATACCAGTTTGCACAAAAATGATATTTGACAAATTTACATTAAAGCAAAAAATTTTGGCTATTTTGCACTCGACTACCTTGTGGGTTGTTGTAATATATTCGACCAAGGCAGTCATATTTCCACCAATTTTTTGCTAATATAATCAACTCAAAATTTACTGGTGTTGACAAAACATTCCCACAGCATCAACATATATCATTCCATATAAAGAAATGATGACTAAGTACTGAGAATTAGGGACACATGATCACCATTCCTAAAACAAAACCATTAACTGAGTAATGGCTTCTGAAACATGATTCATGATTCAGCAAGGTTTGCATTTGCAAGGATCCAGTAATAACAATCCACCACAGTATGTACATGCTAATGTGAAAATGGGCCATGGACCTATGGTGAAAATCCTGCAGTTTGATACAGTCTCTAAAATTTGGTACACGGAAATCAGAAATTGAACTTTCTTCGTTTAATCTGAAGGATACGGACAATTTCGACATTAATGATATTTCCCAAATTTCAAACATTGTATCATCAAAGATAGCTGCTAACGCAACAACGAGGAGACTGGTCGTTTGTCATTGATCATACATTCTAGAATTTATGACGGTCAACACTGCATATTCCTAAAATTTGGTACAATTTCCAAACTTGACCAAAATATAGTTTTTTCATTGTCCTACACAGGAAATTTTTGCCGCGGTAGTATTTCTACTTCACTGGGTGCACCATTTGTGTTCTTTCAAGTCTCCCACAAGAGGCATAAGTGACCACCTGAAAAATGTTCTCCATCATAAAACCCCAAAGCTGACATTTTCAGTAGCAGTGTACTTTTGTCCTGTACTAGTACACAATTCTTTTCTCACAAGCTGTGCAATTCCTTTCCTATGCACACACCAAATTCTTTTCAAAGCAAAATGCATTTTCTTTTCTCATGGCCCACAGTTGTTCTCTTCATTCTCTGACAGGCATGAATTAATGCAATACTCTGCCCAAGACAACAGAACGACTGATTCACTACTGAAGAAAGTTAGGATTACAAGAAATCACTGCCGTGCGTACTTAAGGTTACGTGTACCCCTGATTAAAATGCTGTCTTCTTGAAATATCAAGCATCTAGCCACTGTCAATTCATAAAGTACATATTTTCTGAAACAAAGATATGGGACAAATCTAATCACTGCCATTCACAACACTGTACCATTCTCGTGGTCATGTGCTTTTGACAAAAATGTCATTTTTGAAAGGTATATATTAAAAGGGAAAAAGTCCTTTCACTAGTATTCACATTTTCGGTACTAAACATTGATGAAAATGCTTCAAACCAGTGTATTTTATTTTCCACAGTTAGCGCCGATGTTTCTAATGGTATGTTTGAGCTAAAGTGGCATTCAATATTCATTTTTTGGCAGCTGAGACATCGTAAGAAATTGACTGGGGGGAGAAACGCCGGCAAACTGACTATGAAAACTGTAAGAAGACACAGCAGAGGAAACACAATTGATTAATTCCTCTTGACGACCAGATACCTCATTAACCACCTGATAGTTTGTGACGGTAATTGCCAAATCAGCAACTTACAAGGTTTCACACACTTGAGTTATAACTTGACAAGGCCAAGTCAAGTCAAGTCAGGGTTTTTTAGCAGACTGCAAAAAGACTCCTGCATACAGCAATATCTACTGGTATTACAAGTAATCTAAAAATAACTACTTTCCGAGCATAAAATGTAAAACGGTGACAGTAACAATAGGAAGTGCCCAGGATCTAACAATCAGTGAAGAATTCATTTTATACAGGGTTGTTTGACTGGAATGCATAGCAAGTTGAAGATTACTGACAGGCCAACTGGTTCAAAGTGATGCTTGCAACTCGAGTGCTGAACTTTGAATCAAACTAAGGTCTTACGGACAGCTCACTTGTGTTATCAGCTGGCATGCGGGCATTAAAAATGTCATATCTGCACACAACCACCAGTATCTTGCTGTAGAGATCAGCACAATGGGGGACATCAAAACTTAGAAATTAACATTAAAATGAAGGCATGACCATTATGATAAGAATTTTTGTTATTTACTATGTGCAAGAAAGGCAACCGATTGAAGAAGTGTGGCCAATTCTTACAATGCATCAGTTCAATGCTGGCCTACGCTAAATTGGGCTCCATAATTATCACATTATACCGTTCCCAGACGGGATACCTTATTCACGGTATGCGAGGGCCATCAGCGAAAATCTGTAGTCCACTAGATGAGAAATCAGCATAAATATTTCTAAGACCAGGATGGACCATTCAGGCAAACACGATGCAGGAGATGACGTACAATAACTCACCAGAGACTGCAGGGAATAGATTGATCAATCAACGGCCACAATGTCTGTAACATTTGATGTTGATGCACCATGCCTGTGAAGTGTTTAGTTTTCTTTTATTGCCAACACATTTATGCTTCTTCTTCACATGAAATTTTAAGTAATTGCTTGCCAAAATTCTTTCTGCTGACTGATGATTGCACTGGTGGCTTGATACAAGACAATGAAAAAATTGTTTTGTCTAGATGTCTGACAAATTATTGTAACTAGGTCCCCAAGCATACCTATGCACAAGTGCCCTCTAATGTTTAGAAGTAAAAATAAAACATGGTCACTTCCCAATCACCTTTTACAAAAGTTAGTCAGTCATGCTAACAACACCTGAGTATGTACAAGAGGACAGAGTCCCAAGTGACGCACCCAGAAACTCAGAATGCATCTTCTAATAAGCTTAATCGCAGCATGTGACCTAGACACATAGCTTCAGGTGAACACAATCAGACATCCTTTTAATAAGTATTCTCACTTTATTCAGTAATGGTGGTTATGATCAAACAGTGAATTGGAGTTAAAATAGACATAAGTGGTTCAGCACCAACCGGAAAGAGAATACAATTAGTACAAGTGGTTGTTTGAAAACTTGAAACATGCAGATAAGGCACCACTGCAGAAATGTCAGTTGACAAAAAAAATGAAATAGAAAGTAACTCCATTTTTGTTAAATTAAGTATCATATCTTTATCTGAAGACGTGACATTACTATTAGTTATTCATGCCAGACTAAATTTTAGAGAATCGTAAAATCATACTTCAAGTTACTAAATGATTCAATTGCTTGTAAAAATTCCAACGCATTTGTAATAATTATTCAGGACTCTGCGTCAACACTCTTTAGAGGATCTTTTAGTAATAAATCCATTCAAAGATATTTAAGTAAAAATTACCACTATGCTAGTAAACTGCATCATGCAGACAAAAAACAAACCCTTCAGGAGTGTATTGTTTGTTCTTCTACAGGAATGCCATCCTATTGTTAGTTCTTCCCATGGACATTTCCTGACAGCCTTGCAGCCATAACAGCTGATTGCAGATTAAACTAACTTGTCATGACAAGCAACTTAGGTAACCATGTCTGAAGCACTCTAGTTTTACTGCAAGTGTTTCTCAAGTGGAGAAATCATTCCTTATTTCAGTAACACTAACTTACAACTTGAGAACCAGTTTTCTCCCCTGAATATTGGGTATCAAACTCGTTCTCAAAATGAGAGCAAGGAAGAATAGTGTTGAGTACCATCTCTAACAGCGCCACCTGTAGAGCATACTGTGACATGTCCCTATCAAAGGATGGTGAATGAGACGCAGAAATCTGTTTGGACATCAGTGACCATGCTAGACATTTGCTTGGGTATTTGTTGAATACATACATGTGTAATTGTCTTGTTCTGTTTGATGCATTAAATTTGGATAATTGAGTCAAAAAACATCAGCTTATATGGAATATGTCAATTTGGTCCATTCTTGTGATTGCAGCAACCACAGGTCACAGTAAGGTATTTCTCAGTGCAACAAAGCATAATGAGTCAGTAAACCAACCCTTGCAGAGTGTTGGAATTTATTGAAAGCGTATTTAAGTTAATGCCGTAGATATCACACTCGAATTGAACGTCAACTAATAACATGCACAAGTCGAAATTACAATCACGTGAGCACAGCTATAGATCTGCTGAAATACAACTGCGAATGTAACTGACTGCGGGGAAAACAAACCATCCGAAAGATCATATTCACTCTAAGATTAGACTCCTTTACTATTCACTTGTCACTTTGCCATTTCCATTTTTGTAACTCATGAACTGAAGCATTCACTTGGCCGATTGGCTGACATTCAGGTCACTACATGACGTCATTATGTAAAAAAATGAGATTACAATATGGTAGACCTGATTTGCTTCGTTGTGGTTAGAGAAAGGTAAAAAGAGGTAAAATATAACTGGTACGACCTGTTACGGTTCCCTAAACATGCCAAATGAATCCAATTTGGTTAATACCAACACATTGAACAATTGTGTTCCTCTCACTCTTTTGGTTTATGCACATTTCACAAATCTGCGAAAAGCGCTCAGATGACCCTTCAGCTCCATTTGAGCTGAGTATTGGCTAACCAATACATTTCTTAATAGTTGCCAAACACAATTTAAGTTTGCATGTTATTTTCTAACCAATCGAAGTGTTCAAATGTTACTTCAATCTATCAACCAATGACAAGCTAAGTTACATGATCTTTTCATGGGGTCATCATTGTATAACTGGAGAAAAGTGCACTTCAGTATAACATCAAAGATGCTGTGTCTCATTAAAAGTGTGAATATTTAAATTTGTAGCAAACGCCACCTTGTGACTTCCTGGAGAACTGTGCGTACAAATATAGTTAGGACCAGAAACAATTTGTAAAGAAAACGCGCTTTTAAAGAAAACGTCACAACTGATACACTTAAAAATAAGAGTGAACAGCCAGAAAACCCTAGTAACTCCAAATATTACAAAATCTTTATTTAATAGTGAAATGAACAAAAAATAAAAACTGTCATGTTTTATCAGGGTAACAGTGACAATAATTACCACACTCATATAAATAAAAACAGTCTCGAAAAACAAGACTTTCACGAAATTGTAATGGTAACTGGTTCTCGGATGGTTTTCGGCAACACCGGAAGACCCAGGGTTGTTTATAAACTAGTACTTCATTTTCATATTTATAATTTAATGAGACATAGCATCTATAACCGACCTAAATTAAAAGTCGTTTTCCTCAGAGGATAAAACTCACCTTAATGGTCACATTTCCCTTTGTGATCTTTCGCATGTTAAAACCCACGGTGGGGATCATGTCCTCTGTGAACTGGCCAGACTAAAGAAAAACGAGCATACAATAAGCTTCGGCAATCCACCCATTTATCATGGCAATGTCATGACCTTTGCAGGCTTTACAAGCAAACACCATCTGTTATATCATTTTCAGACATAAGGTTAAAGTAAACCTGATAACTTGGTATACCAAACATGATGGCATCATGAATATCTGTCTTCACTATAGACAGTGACCTGACCGTCTCTAGCTGGCTCGATTAGAGACGGTGTTTCTGGTATACGCGCCTTTTGGCAAATTATGCCTTACACCGACTAAAACATCAAAGCCGCGTTGTTATAAATACATCATGCACATAGAAGGACACCATAAGAGGACGTTACTGTCTTTAATTCCATTCCAACTCCAACAAATACTCCCGCCATCAAATTTATTTCTTGGAGCAGTCCTTCGTTCAGTTCCCAAAATTGGTAAATGGCCATTTTTAACACTGCGCGCAGCAGGTGGTATGTCATATCCCCCATTTAGTCAGTGTGAGGCATACTTTGACGAAAAGCTTCCAGCATATGAAGTGCCTATCAGCACTACACCATCTCTGTTGAGCCAGCTCGAAACAGTGGTTAATGTCTACACTATAGCCCAGTTGTGGATTACTGGCAACTATCACCCAGTGCAAAGAACCACATGATGCGGAACAGTTCAAAACCTAGTCTTGAGATTCGTTCGAGCCACATTTAACGATGTCAAGAAATGTTCAGGCTTGAAACTAACAACTTGGCAGTTTTGCTGCCCCTTGTCTCTACTCTAGGCAAGCTGATAGTAGTAAACCTAAACCTGCATGAGCTTGAATGAAAAATTGTTGTGATTGAGGCCCACTCAGTACTTAATAGGTGAAGCCGAAATCGCAACTTTCAAACTCAAACAAAACCAAGTAAGCGATGAGAAATATTTCCGGCAAAGCAATGAACACCATTCAGTAAGTGGTGCACTGCTACTGAACTGCCCTGGGAATACTAACTCACAAAAGATCCACAGACAGGGTTACTAGGACCAAAGAGAGCACTGCAGAGTCAAATGGGTTCCCAGACTTTGAGAACGAATCCATTATTCCCTGTACGAAATTGCCCAGTTATCCAAACCATAGTCAGAGAACCTTGCCAATATGTTTCAAGAAACCAATACTGCCCAGGTAAGCTGAGCACGTTACTAGCTTCAGAGGTTAGGAGTAGGAATTAAATGAGCCATGGGCGATGAAATGCGAGAACTTTGTTCTGAACTGACCATTACAGTTTCAGTGAATGACACTGTCTTCACCGCGGAAGACGAAATCGAAATTTTTAGCAGACAATTTTTACACCCACCGCTATAACATTAACAAACGTCGTCTTTCCTGAATATTGGAGTCCAACCAAAGTCAATTCCATTTCTTCCTTCCAAAACAGGCTCTTGAACCAGTCCAGAATTCTTTGAAAAAATGCTAACATTTTGAGGTTTTGAGAGCAAAATCATAGACAGTATCTGTACAATTAATTTAGCTGGTCAGACGAACAGACAGAGGTCATGTGATAGATGTGACGTCACTTCCGGGTCATACGAACAACGGAGTCACATGATTTTTAGTGCTGCTTTAGTTTCGGTTGAAGATGGAGAGGGTGCTGTTTTGTGTTCTTGCATTCTGTATAGTGCACATTTCGGCAGATACACCTGCCAATTGTACATACAGTGACACCGTTGGTTCCTGGACTTTTTCTGTGGGCGGGCGCGGACACGACAAATCGCTAAATTGTACTGGTGTCAGTCGACTAGGTAATGTACACTGCCGACTGGCTGCCGACCAAAACATTAAATTTCAATTAAATGTGTGATTTAATTAAATGCAATGTGTTTTAAAAACATGCAATGTGAGTGAAACAAAAAACGATGACTGGCTATTATCAGCTATAGTAAGAATTACTCTCGCCATAATTAAATTTTTTCGTACTTTAAAACATGTTAATGTCATAAGTACCGGTGCTAAAACAAGATCATCATACAAATATCTGCCAGAGGTGAAGGAATTCTGTCAATATGATTGCACAACATAAAAAATCTAGATTTGCAGAAGGCCCGTTAGCGTATCACAGATCTAGAGAATGCTACTTGTTGAATATATGTATCGGTTGTCATAGCCAATGTAGTCACCAGCTCAAACTGATTGGATTCCGTTTTTGTCGATGTCTACAGACTGCAATGCAATGACATTGACACTTGATCAGTGACACAGTGGCACTGTGTCACTGATACATATATTCAACAAGTAGCATTCTCTAGATCTGTGATACGCTAACGGGCCTTCTGCAAATCTAGATTTTTTATGTTGTGCAATCATATTGACAGAATTCCTTCACCTCTGGCAGATATTTGTATGATGATCTTGTTTTAGCACCGGTACTTATGACATTAACATGTTTTAAAGTACGAAAAAATTTAATTATGGCGAGAGTAATTCTTAATATAGCTGATAATAGCCAGTCATCGTTTTTTGTTTCACTCACATTGCATGTTTTTAAAACACATTGCATTTAATTAAATCACACATTTAATTGAAATTTAATGTTTTTTCATGATCTTAACATGTATTTCTTGTTTTTCTTCAGGTGATTGCAGGGATCTGAAAAGTCAAACACAATTTTCAGTCACACTTGCAAAATGTTATAAGCAAAACACTAGATTTGCATGTGCTCCTTCTCTTACAGCCTTGGCTGAAAAAGAAAATCATTACTACTGTTTTGAACTGTGTTTTTTAATGGTTGACATTATATAGAATTTGGTTTTAGAAACCACATATTTGTATCAAATGTCCTGGTGATTGGATTCCTCAACCAAATAATATCACGGTCACCAAAGAATAACTGTATTCTCCGTAGCCCTGTCTGAATTCTATTGACTTCTTCCATTAATAAAAGATATTTGACACTGCATATTGGGAATCTTTAAGCTATCTTTGGCCCACAAAAAATATTAAACCAAGCCCTGGATTTGAATTGATCATAAGCAAAAATGTATTTCGTATTCTCGGCATCCCCTGTATTCTCTGTAGCCCCCAACTTTGAATTGTACATGGTTTGAAAAAACTTGTATCTAGGTGCATTTACAGAGGAAATGGAGACAAATAAACTCTTCAACAAAAGAAAAAACACAAATTTTTATTTATGGGTGGAATTTGATGCAAGTTTAGCTAAAAATTACTTTTTCAGTTTAAACTCATTGTTAATAAAACATGAATATTCTTTGTTCATTCAGAAGTGTTGGTATTAACAAGTAAATGAATTCTATTGCATTTCTCAAGTGTTCATCCACTCATAAACAGGTATCTCCATATTTTGTATTCTCCGTAGCCCCATCCATGACCTCTGTGTTATGTGATATCTATGCATACAATGTTTACCGATGATGAAAAGTTTTTTCCTGTATTTATTTGAATGTAGTTAATGGAATTAGACATTCCTTTTGACAGTGATGTGACTCTGTGATGATAGTTAAGTGTTGAGTATGTCTAAGAATTAAGTACAATCGCTATGTTTTATTTGTATACTGTCTCACACCTTGTGAAGCATACACAGGTGTGAACCTACTTTTTATATCGATTTTCAGTGATTAACTACATGAGTTTCCATTAATAAATTTTCTTGTTCCAAAGTCAGATTTAAGTCTTTTTTCCAAAATGGATGTGACAATACCATTGATGTAGTCTCCGTAGCCCACATTTTTCTTTGTTTTTTCATCAGGCCAAATCTCCAAAAACTAAATGAGATACTTCACAAAAATTTAACCTGATATTCCATATACCATGTTGATTCCAATAAAAGAAGTCTCCAAGCTGAAATGAAAAGTTCATAAAATGCCATTTCTGAAACAAAAATGTGCACCCTGAGTAAAATATGTTGTAAGCTAGCTGGTGATAAAACATGGGATTGAAAAAAACATGCATACTATTTTTTGACATGCTCCTCCCCTTTAAAGGCGATAATGATCAGTGTCACATGGTGAGTTAGTCAGCCCCACTGGATCTATCCACATCCAAGTCGCACTAGGGGGCGCCGTCGTCAATTGGCACTCTACTCCTTAATGGTCAGATTGGTTTACTTAACAATGACTAGCATGTTTTTGAAATGTTTTCTTGTTAAGTACTTACATACCGATGAAAAAACATTTCAATCTCTCAAAAGTGTTTCTTGGTGTCAGTTACATTATGGTACGTGCCTGGCCCTGAATTCAGGCAGGTTTGCAAAATGCAGTGATATGGTACAAAGCTGTGCGGTGGTAATATAAATATATGTGCGAATCGTCTGGACTTTTATGACAGGCATCTTTATGATTGGGGATTAGCGAACAGAGATAGGGTGTGCAGTCTCAGTGTCAACTGTTCCTGCCGTTAGTATGAAAGGGCCTTAAAAGTTCAATCTCTCATTAGTTGGAGAGTAGTGCCCCATGTAAAATGCCGTCATGCCATCATGGGTCCACTTTTACAATAGGTGTTAGTGGTTGCCTCAGCATGTGAGCTGAAGCTTGCCTTATGCAATATTTGAGGAGGCAGTGTGGCCTAGTATGATAGGTGCTCGCTTTCTTTACTGGAGGTTGTGGTTTCGAGTCTCGCTGGGCCACACTGCTAGACCCTTCATGCAGTCAGGTTCCTAGCTCCGCTGCTCAGTTTTAACAATATATATATTGATAATGCACAAAAATGCTTCCAGGTGAGCAGTGTAATGGGTCCACATGTGCAGAGCGCATCTTGTACATCGTGTACCAGACCGCCTGCATTATCAAAGTGGTGGTGCTTACTCTGGAGTTCCGAATAGTAGTAGAGACAGCAATAATAGTATAGACTGGAAAATTTCACGATTTTTAATAATAGTAGAGACTCTAATAATAGTATAGACCCAACATTTTTGCCACTAGAAAAGTAGAATAATAGTATAGACCGGAAATTTGTCGAAAAAAATTAATAATAGTATAGAATGGAATAATGGTATAGACAGCAAATTTGTGGAAATTTAAACATAGTANTGCCTTGATCTCTTTTTGTTGATTTAATTATTGTAATCATTTCTTCGTAATTAACCCCAAACTTGTTAAAGACACAACTCCTATCATTGTGTTGACTTGAGCAAACTGCCTGTCTTTCAGTTCCTACATTAAGCTGTTGGTGTTAAGATAATTAACTAATGAATCAAGACCATCTGACTGAATCTCTAAAATTTGTAAAATTCTGAACCTTTCCTTGATTATATATTGCATTGTTTGAAATTTACATATTGATTCATTGTCTTATTGTTGAACTTTTTACTTTCAGAACCTAATGAGAAACTCAAAGTGGAACTCTATTTTCCTGATGTTGTCTTCGATCAATACGGGAACAAAGGCTGGTGGACTCTTATATACAATCAGGTAATTGGATTTTGTGTCAAATGCTGTAATGTGAAACCTGAGCAACCTTCTTCACTCATCCCAATATAAGTGCATGGTGCAGCTGATCGCTATACAAGCATATAGCTGACAGAATGTGAATCGGCCCACTGTAAACTGCAAGACACCGAAAGTAGTTTCTTGACCTAAATCCACAAAAGAAAGGTCTTAGATGTACCTTTTTGACTTAATGAAGATCACTGTCAAGACTATTATGCAAAGTAAATTAAGTGTTCTGACAGTCAAAAATAATGACCCCACATTATGTTGTTTACACTGTGGCCCTAATGTGTTTTGAATGTCACATGCTGTTAATTATTATGAGACTATCCTTTATCATCATTACTCATGCTTGGTTGTTTGGCATTTTGTGAGTATTTATTTCAAAGCGCATCCGAACTCATCCTAGTAGTTTTTGTGTTTTTGTCATCGCTATATTAAGTTTTCTTAAAAGTAGTCACGTGGTGTTCCCTTTGCCAAAATTGGCGCTCTCACTGCATTGCATTAAATGTTAATTACTCATGTCCAAAAGAAATGAATTGCTTTTAAAAAATTTCAGGGATTTGAGGTTGTGATCTCAGGAAGAAAATACTTTGCCTTTTTCAACTGGGCGTCTAAAGGCGGGTCAGAGGCCATCAGTATCTGCAATGCTACTCGCTCTGGTTGGTCACATGATGTATTTGGGCGGGACTGGGCATGTTTTACTGCCTCAAGGGACATGTCGCTGATGACAAATCGAAGGGAGAAGATGGTGCAATACCGAAATGGAAACGTGGAAACAGAAAACATCGATCCAAGGTAAATCTATAGACTGAGTTAGACTGTTCGATATGAAGCTACATGTATGTCAATAGGCCACTTGGTATATTATGTATTGCAGGGCCAAGAATTTCAACTTAATATTAGTGATTTAGAAGGTAATGAACACGAGTGTTTGAAGTAAAAAAGTTGCCAAATATTAGGTTGTAATAGTTTTTGCTGTTGTTAAATGATTGTGTAATATTACAGTATCCTTTCCTGTGCTAATTATTTTCACTAGAAAAGCATCCAAGGTCTTTTACCGTCACAACCCGGATTTCATCAACAAAATAAATAGTGTTCAGAAGTCATGGAAAGCAGTGAGGTATCCTGAGTATGAGAACTACACCGTGGAGCAGATGATACGCCGAGCAGGGGGACGCAAGTCCAAGATAAGAGGGTATCGTCAATTCTACTGATTACTTAAGAGATATGAAGTATTGTCTAAAGTAAAGTGGCTTGAACAAAAGAGGTCACTTTGTTCATACTTTACCATTTAGAAATGCCTTCTGAAATTGTTAACCCTGATTGTGTAAGGGCTGTTCCAGTAAAATCTGTATGGGAGGGGGGGAAGGCACCTTTTTTTGCACCCACCACGCATATTTTTCATTTATTTCTTCAGCCTACCACCCGTAATTTTTCATAAGTTTGAAATGCAACCACCCATAATTTTTTTTTGTTCTTGTGGTTGACTGCACAGGTGCTTCAGTTTATCTGTTCCTCCATCACCACTAACGTCATTCATTACTAAGAAAACATATGTCTCTTATATATGGTTATTAGCCATCGAGAAATTCAAGCACCTGTGGTTAAATGGTGTTATGGGCATGCCGATGAGGAGATCGGAGGGAGTGAAAAAGTCGGAGCTTTTTGCAAGTTGCATTTTTGTTTCAGTTTTTGATTCTGTGCCGATTGTTTATAAAATTTACTAAAATTACCCACCATCAAACATTTATGGCCCAATGAAACAACAACGACCTGTAAATTTTTATTTTTTTGAAGTACGACCACCACCCATTTTGAATTTAAATCAAACGCAACCACCCATAAATTTTTATTTCAGTTGCCTTCCCCCCCTCCCACACAGATTTTGCTGGAACAGCCCTAAGGATACAGTGAGCAGTCGGTAGCAAAATATTAAATCATGAACACAATAATGTTGATTTTGAAAAGTAACAAATCAATGACTTGTTTATTACTGAAACATGTGCTAAGTCTGGTTTGATAGGCCGATGGTGAGAAGCAACTCTCAGTGTGATGGTGTCGAAGTTTATATAATTGTTATGCAGCCACTGTGAATTGCTGTTGGTGAAATTAAAAATTTACATGACTGTGTTTACTAGTGTTTAGCAATTTTTTGATAGCATTCCTAGACCAACTCCAGTGGATGCTGACACCTTGAAGCAAGCACAACAACTGCCAGACTCGTGGGATTGGAGGAATGTGAATGGTGTCAACTATGTATCACCCATTCGCAATCAAGGTTTGCATAATTGAACTCAAGCCACGCTTTCCCTGACTCGAAAACATGTTATATTTTATTGTGGGTTTGTTTAAGACGAATTCTCAAATTTTTTAGTCCTTTACTGTATTCTTATTTATCTTAGCTTGAAATAGTAATTAACTGAAATGTACGTGCCTTCAAGCGGTTGATGGTTACGTAATAATTACTTTTTGTTTGTTAAAAATATAATAAATGAATCTTTTAAATGTCCAATCCTGCGTTTGTCACTTGTTCCTCATCAAGGAGATTGTTCTTCATCTTGGCAGGTCAATTTTTAGCTTTGATTGGATTTTAATTAGAGGATCCTTTCTCAACTGTTTTCTGAATGTGTTTGTTTTAAGTGTGAGATTTGAGTAGTAACTAACTGAACCACAGAACTCTCTGGAAATAATCTTGAGTTGAATTTTCATAATTAATTGACTTAATACTAACTTTTTGTTTCCAGGCGCCTGTGGTAGTTGCTATGCATTTGCCTCCATGGCGATGAACGAGGCCAGAATTCGTGTCATGACCAAAAATACTCAACAACCAGTCTTCTCACCACAGGACATTGTAGAGTGCAGTGAATACTCACAAGGTGGGGCTGTAGTCAATGAAAACGTAGGGTGGATTTGATGCCATGCAGTGGCCATTTTATATATTTTTGATACTGTCTGCCTATGGAATCAACATAAAAATTGACAGATTAGACTGTTGACATTGACAAGAGCATGACTGAATTTGATTTTTGGATGGGTCCAGCTACTGTGGTACCTCTTACTATCATTTTTTTGGATCTGTTACTTAAACCTAAGCCCAATACAGGATCTTTGTGAATTCCCATTATCTAAACAGATGTACGAATTCTATTTCTGCTCTGCACCCTAGTGGAATGTATCTCTTTGAGTTTCTTGACCCATCTGTATGAAATGTTGCAAATAGCTTTCTGTTTGGGAGGCGACAATGTCTTCCAGTTTTCAGATAGGTTTGATGTATTACATGTGGTGTATTGGCCATTCTTACTAATAGTTGACACGCCTAGAAACATTATTTCAATGGCTGTGCATTGCTTTTGTTCCATTTGCTAGTAAGTAGAATAAACAGTCAAGAGTAACCTGGAAAGTGTTAGCAAGAGGGAATGTATGCAGATTGCTTGATCGCTTACTTGCTGAAATGTTATAGTTGCACTGTGTATTTCACAACATTGTCAGAAGCTTGACATTTTCCTGAATATTTTGAAAACTGCATTTTGACCATTGGGGCTTCAATTAAAGATCATTTTCCACACCAGGCTGCGAAGGAGGATTCCCTTACCTGATTGGTGGAAAGTACGCTGAAGACTTTGGTCTTGTGGAAGAAAAGTGTAACATGTATAAGGGAAGAGACGGGAAGTGTACAACAGACCCAAAATGTGGCCGCCATTACTCCACATCCTACAGATACATCGGAGGCTTCTACGGAGCGTAAGTATCAAATGGGGAACTCGAAATTCAGCAGGTGGTGCATTCGTACCTTATTGCCTCTATTCAGATGTACTGACATGGGACCTTTGGTTACCCTCACAAACCCCTGTGTCCCTCTGCTGATAAAATTGCTTTCTTTTCCCAATCTCTATTGTCTTAAAAGATGGCCTTATCTAGGCACCACCCAGTGTGAATATCAAATTGCTAACCGTAGGGAGGCTTTTTATTCGTAGATGGTAATTGGCAAGTGACTCTGAATAACATGCAGAGCTCAGTGATCCTGCAACTATGGTGATGACCAGCTACTGACTATATTCTATGTATCTCTCACTTCACTCTATGGATGTTACCTGAGCTGTATGTTGGCACTTGTTGTCCTAAATTGTTGTAAATATGAACCTGATGATGTCTAATGAAAAGACAAAACATTGAATTGAACATGAACTTTTTTATTTGTGCGGTGATCGTCCGGTTTTTAAAGTGACTTTGGCCGTCATTTTCAATTTCCCACATTTTTGTTAACTTGTGGAGTTATATCGAAGTTTAGTTAAATTGATGCAAGAAATTTTATCATGAGCAGTTCTGTGATGGCTGTGTATTTACTTCCATAATTCTACTATGAAGCAAAATTTTCCTTGAAAAATATATTTTTGTAAAAAAATATTTCTAAGGCCATATTGTGTACTGAATTTCTGAAACTCACCTTTGGATGTATATAACTACTTGAAA
Organism: Phoronis australis; assembly: GCA_002633005.1. Classification (NCBI taxonomy): domain Eukaryota; kingdom Metazoa; phylum Phoronida; family Phoronidae; genus Phoronis; species Phoronis australis. The sequence continues at coordinate 137,952 of NMRA01000666.1, forward strand.
GTTGAAACTCTGTATTGCTTTCAGTTCACCCAGTTTTAACGATTCTATCAACATTTTGCAGGTGTAACGAACATCTTATGAAAATTGCCCTTGTCAAAAATGGTCCCATCGCAGTATCCTTTGAGGTTTACAATGATCTTATGCACTACAAAAGCGGCATTTACCACCATATTGAAGGACTACTAGGAGGCCAGTTCAATCCTTTTGAGATCACAAATCACGTTGTCATCATTGTGGGTTATGGATTTGACGAAATGTTTGGGCAGCCATTTTGGATTGTTAAGAATAGCTGGGGCTCACAATGGGGTGAAGAGGGGTTCTTTAGGATACGTCGAGGAAATGATGAGTGCGCGATGGAGAGTATGGCTGTGGAATCATCTCCAATCATTTAAGTGATGTTGATATGATTACATGGGGAAGCTCTTCCTGCAAACAAATTTTGTTGTCTTTTTGCCATTTGTAACACTCACACTCAAACTACATGCATGGCGTCGTGATTAAATTAGTCTATGACCTTTTGAAAGTTTCGTCTCCTTACTGCTACAGTTACAAAGCTTCGGAAAACACCTGGTGTGCAATCACACTTGCGTCTACGGAACTCATCTTGGGGGGTCTCTTTCGTCATATTAAAGTGACCTGAGATTGAGGTCAGAAGTTTGATCTTGTGCTTCTACTTCACAGTTATACTGACTAAAGGTGTACCCACGTAATTATAAACAGATCAGTCAAGGAATAAGCAAATTATCTCAGTATCTAGCAGTTATTGATATATTATTCTTTGAGATATTGTACGCTAAAAGTGAGGTCTAGTTATTTTTTCGGATATGCCCAGTCCGGTAGTTGTGTGGAGCTTAACTATAGACCAAATTTCTGACTCACAGTCTTTTAAAGATGCATTTCATGAAACAGGCTTCAGTAATTACAAGAAATGTCGGGTGTTTATATCTCATCCCTTGTCATAATTATGACACTCTGTGTATATTTGGGAAGCTGGGTGTTCAGCCTCAGTTCAGTGAACTCAGGAATGAGGTGGATGAACCATTACCATGTCTAGTCAAACCAGAAGAAAAAAATGGTCCCAGGGTGGTTGCATCTGTGGTTACTTTGGATCATGTGTTGGTTTGTACTTGTTTCATAATCTGGCAGCTAGGATACTTACCGGTATAAAAATTACATTGAAAGTGGTCAGAGAACTAGAAAAATCGAGGAGTCTGTTCGCTAATGTCATGAATAGAGGCGAGGGAGTTTACAAACTTCCAAGGTTTTGGAATAGCCTGATCACTCCTAGTGGTCACCAGCTTCTGAAGATGGATGCTGTAAGGAGCTGAAACGCTAGAAGCAACTGCGTTAACTGCATGGCTGTGTCTGAAAAAATTGTCAAGTGTGTGCAATTACGCTCTTATGAACTTATTCAGTGTTATGTTGCTAAGGGAACAGTTCTTGGATTACTGCCATTACAAAATTATTCTCGAGAGTGCCCATAGCCCATTTGAATCAGTTCTACAACTGTTGTGCTTGTGCTGTTCGTGCTGCACTAGAAATTTCCATCATTCCAGTCTGATGGCATTAACTTTATCATTATTGTTATTATTTTTTATTATTATTATTGCTGTTATTATCATCATTATCATTATTATTGTTGCTATAAGACCTGCAACTTAAGGGTGTGGCTACTATTAAGCTGTTTTACGAAACTTTAGGGTCACTAATGACCGACCCACTTTTGATTATTAATACTGATCTAGCTCTCTGGCAACAGATCTGGGATTAGATAATATGGCATCAATGCACAGCAGCGAAGTTTTGTGAAATACGTCAATAAAACTGTCAAGTCAGAATTTTAGTCCAAGTGGCACCAAGTTGGACAGTTCGAATGTTATACTTTGTGTACTCGATCCTTCTGTTGAGTCATATTTCACCTTACTTGAATACAATCTCATTACAGTTGGATCCGACTTAAGCAAGTTCACTGTCTAGTCAGACTGCTTGGAACCTTTCACTTCAGTCTGCAATTTATGTCACGTTACGTCCACAGATTTCATAACTTTTAAAATGTTCTGAATTTTTAAGACTTCTTGTAATCCACGTTTCAAATGTTAACTCTGAATGGTCCAATGAAACCAGTCAGTATCTGTATAACGTGCTTTGTTTTCAGAGCTGCAAAACAAGAGGTGACTGCTAGCATTACTGTTGTTAGTGACATCGCTGATTGCTCTTTTATTGTCTTGCCACACGATAGATGTGGACAAGAATGGTACAATTAGTTTTTAATGGGTTCATCATTAATGGAGCCAGAACTTTACAGGGAATTAATTGCGAAATCCTTGGGGTATCCTGTATATTAGGCGTGATTTGTGACTTCAAAATGGATTATCCATCCGTCCTCACCTGTCCCCCATGTTCGTCATCATGGAATTTTGAGCGTAATAGGTTGTACTTCTAATACATAGGTGTAACGAAGCTCTCATGAAACAGTCACTGGTGAAAAGTGGTCCGTTGGGTGTTGCGTTCATGGTCTACAGCGACTTCATGCACTATAGAGGCGGAGTCTATCATCACGTGGATGAACTAGAGGACCATTTTAACCCCTTTGAAATTACAAATCACGCTGTATTGCTAGTGGGTTACGGCACAGATAAGGACAGTGGAGAAGACTATTGGCTCGTGAAGAACAGCTGGGGGACATCTTGGGGTGAAGGCGGCTACTTCCGCATTGCCCGCGGACACGACGAATGTGCCATTGAAAGTATTGCCGTAGAATCATTCCCTATCTTGTAATCCACTAACTTTTTACTTTTTGCTTTACTTTGTGAGTTTTCATTTTTTTAGTGAATAACATTTTCTCTCTACGTTTGGCTCAATCCCCTCAACTTCTCAGTGATTTCGTAATATTAGAGATGATTCCTCCAAGTTATGTTCAAAATGGAACTTGCTCATGTCCGACCAAACCAGAGTAGGAGATTGTATTCTAGTAAGGCGAAATCCTAGAGCTTTTTTCGATGTCACACTCCTGCCAGCTTTAGTCAGATTATTTACTGCGTCATGCGCCTGGATTGTATCAATGTTCATACTCGTACACTTAATAAACAGAATGTGTTTTTAACTTTGTAAAATAAATTATGTGTTCATATTGTAGGATGTAATTATTCAACATACATAACGAAACGACTCTTCAAAACGAAGGCCTTGTGGATTAGTTAATCTGCACTGAAAATTCCCAAAATCTTCATGTTCCAAAATTTTACTATTAGAAAATAACCCTGTGTATGATAGGTTAAGCATTTCTTGCTATATCCTCAAAAACAAGGTCAATGTCACCAAATTTGACTGGAGATTCCAACAAAATCTGAAAGTTTGAAAACTTTCAAGCGTGGCCTACACTTTAACAAATTACACAGCAACTGTGGCAAAAGACGACCCACCAAGAACCATAATGTTCCAATTTTGTCAAATGGGGAGGTATGGTTGAAACCAGCAAAACGGTTTAGTAATCCTTTTAAGAAAAAATATTAACGACATTTATCTTAAGTTTGTTTTCTTTATTTACAAATACAATTTTCACATTTTCATCAGCAATTAAGAGACCTTTGAGGTTAAAATAACAGGCTGCAAACTAATCTCAGTCCAAATAGAATACAAAACATCCCCGACAACAAATGACAAAAACAGCAAAACTAGTAATTGAACATAGAACCAAGCAACCTGTTGAAGAACAGTGGACACGGTGATAGTCCCTGAACTGAACAACTAATCGACTGCATCGTCAAAGTTGATGCCCAGCATTTCAAATTGATGCTGAAGAAAAAGTGGCCATTTTATCAACAGCTGCACACACCACCAGTGTAGCCATCTCTATCAAACCTGGCCCACAGTTGGAACACTAACAAAACCGCCAGCACTGACTCTCATTGGATGTCAACATTACCACTGAACATAACGTGTTGAATCTGGGAGGAAATGGTACACAATCTCACTCTTTCAGTCCAGATTTTTGGATGTAAGTGTCTCCAGTGTGCCCAAATAAAGCTCTATTGGACGAAGCTGCGTCTATTTGTATGCTCCTGGTATGTAGGTCTAAGACCAGTTTTTGTCGCATTTCAAGACAATTTCTTGTGATTGAATTTCTATTCTTGGGAAGTTCACTCCAATATTGAAAGGGGTTGATACACAATAGGAAACTTAACCAAGCACAGGTACAGCACTGACAGGGTATCCTACTACATATCAACATCTAAACTTAACACAGCTGAAAGAAAATCCAGACCCGTTTGATACTATATTAAATTTAAATCTAAACGGCAACCAAACATAGGATTAGTTTAGCAAAAATATTTCTTTTTGTTCATCACTTTAGGACTTGGTGCTCCTAAACAACCTGCTAGTAACCCAATCTATTGTTCAGCCACCACACACAGTGTTTGGCTTTCCAGAAAGATGCGCATATTGGTTCCGACACACAAAATGTAATCCTGTCAATCCCAAAGTCAGTACTGAATTTAGCCCTTGGCCATAACACTTTTCATCATTCCTTGCAATCACAGAAATCATGCCTGCACTGAGTAACGAGCATTCTGAGACTGAATCGTAACAAGTGGGTAGTGTAATGTAAAAGTACATTTCGGACATCAAAAATTGCAGCAGATCTCTGGTTGTGAAGATAAAAACCGATGATGCAGTTCGCTTTCTCACTGTACTTCTCCCATCAGATCCAGTCGTCTGAATTTGTCCAGGTTGTAGAAACCACCTTTAACTGTCCTCCCACCAAAATACCTCCCATGCAGATCGATGACAGCTAGAGGAAAAAAACAACAGTGATGGTGGTGAGGTGTATAGTTCATGGAAACTGGAGCAAACCATGGCTATGATGGCGTACACAAAACATAACTGAAATATGACAACAATCACCAGGTCACAAACTGGAAGAATGATAAACAACTTCACACGGGCATAATATTCGTTACAAATTCTAAATTGACAAGTGGAGTCTCAGGCCTCTGAAGACACCCTGAGAACGAGGTCTACTTTCTGTACTTAAAACTATCCTCGAAAATCGATTAACTGCCTGGCACACTTCATTGAGTAAACTTACAAATTTGGTGAAATTTTGAGTCTGAGTAAAGTCTGAGTTCAGATATTAGATCCTAGACAATGGTGCCCACTTGTCAGACTGAAAATAAAATTATGATGGGAGGCAAAAATAGTTGTAAGACAACTGAAAACGAACCTTTTATGGCTGCATCTATTTTTTCAAACTCCACAAATATCCTCACAGCTTCATCATCGACTTCTTCGGGCATCTGAAAGCAGGAAATTGTTAATTAGACTATTGTGTTACAAAGCTTTCAAAAAAATTCACATTTCAAAAATTGTGAAAAACCAGACAACAGTTTAATATTCTAATAACAAATCCGTCAAGAGTTAGCCCAAATCTTTTGCTCCAAGTGTATATTCCTTTTTTAATATTAGGAAGTCTGGCATTTTCAAACCTCTGTCATAGTCGGAAACAACTGTCCAGAGGAGACAGTGTGTCTCAGTGGATTGAACTCTGGTCTCCTATTTGTGAGTGAGACCTGAGTTCGTATCCTGGCGTCACTAGCAATCGAGCATTGCACAAAGGTGTGTCCTACTTCTCTGAGCTCGGTCTTACTAGTGAGTGTATGCAAGGCAGTGAATAAGAACCTGGATATAATGCAAAAGCAATTTCTGGGGCTGTGCTCTCATAAAAAACTGTCCAGCTGCACAGACATGTATCACATTACACAACCTCAAACTCATTTTCACATTCATTGTATAATAATAATCAAAAACAAACTGTTACGTTTGCTTAAATACCACTATAAAACCAAAAGCCTGCTGGATCAATACTTTTTGATGCATAAAATCACCTGTGCTCTATTCAAATATTTTCACTGTGCATCTTCAGTGCACTTCATTGGTTGCTAAAGCAGCTAGTTTCTGAATGAAAAAACCATGTGGCTCAATTCATGCATATCGTGTACGGGGAATGATATTACGTTGTGTACTAATACAGATCTCTGATTATCTTACAGACATATTTTCCAGACAATTGCTTTTCTTCTGGCTTGAATTTAACATCAATAGAAGGTGATGTAACGACCCAGCAAATAACCTAGATATTGGTGTAACTGCATACACTTCCACTGAGCAAACACATTGTGCTACAGGCAATTGGACACAGTCTGTGCAGGTCATTTGTGGAAGTGAATGCAGGCCTTTCGCTGGGCTGTTTACGCCACGTTTGTTAACTTTGTTCTTTGTAAGTTGAAATTCTTATTTGAGAGACTCCAGATGGGCTTGTAGTGTCCCCTTTTGGACATTCTGAGTCCAATATCTCTGAATGCAGGAGAAGTTAATAATTTTGGTGTGTTGTGATGCTGAAATACTTTAACTTTTAAGTACCATCTTGTAGTTAACAATCTGAATACCATAGCTTCTATCTGATGCATTGTAGTAATTCTAACTAGTTTACGTTTTTCTACATTCTTTCATGGAGGTGTTTTTAGCTTATTACATATGTTGCTTGCTTGTACACTTGAAATACATGGTTACATTTGCTGTCTACACTAAGTACACATTACGAGAACAGCCATTAACAGTGAAAAATATCTGTTCAATAGAACCAAGGATGATTATTTTTACTAATTAAAGATACAAACAAAAACTAACTTCTTTACCCTTTAAAGACAGAATAACCAACCATGGTTTGCAATGAACTATTCAGCAGGTTTTTTCATGACAATACTACTTATGTCCTACTTAAATAGCCTAGTAAATAAACCAGAAACCATCTATTCACAGCCAATCTTATATTAGAACTAGGCTACTGCGTCCTTCAGAACAGTCTGATGTTATCAGACCTGACCTAAGCCTGCTAATTTGACTGTATGGATGCGCAAAAAAGAGTGACCATTGAGCGAACGGATAAAAAACCTCAGCGAAAATCAGTCAACCAATGAGAGACATACCTCAAATATGACACACTTGATGACCTTTCCATACTTGCCGCACTCCTCCGCAGTTTCCGGCTCCAGTTCCTCATCTACCTCTCCCGGGCCGACCATATTCTGTAAAACAATAAGTTACTCAAATCCGCGTTAATGGGCCATGCAGAAGCAAGTAGAGCGTAGAGAAACTTCGCAAGTTGACTAATAAAATCACTCTGTTCAAAGTCAACCAGACTTCGGGGCAAAAATTATTGCCTCATCTTGAAGTAATGAAGTGTTGTTTTTTATACAGTTTCCTGATAGGTTCACGAAAGTTTGAAAGAGCCAAATGAATTTCTACAAAATTTGTCAACTTTTTTGTATTAAATTGTTAAATTGTTCACACAGCCACAATAAAGGTCGTCAATCCTTAACATTGAGCAAATGACAAGATACAACTAGAAGGCTAACTCCACCAGTGCTGGTGTTCACAATATACCTACGCTGCCTCGGCCAAACAGAAATGTGCAGCAATTTGCACAGGTCAAACATGAAACACACATCATTCAAAGGAATATCCTTCAAGGAAACAAATCTTTAGCAATTAGCACCGAGAAAGACTTCATAATGGCTCACCCGTAATAGTATAACTTTACTGGGATTCCTGAGTAGATCCGCTGTGCTGCCCAATTCAGCTCGCGGCAAGTCTGAAATGTAGTGCAAAAACAAACACAGCTTAAATGCAGTGCAAAAAATACAGATGAAATGTAGTGCAAAAAATAGAGCTGAAATGTAGTGTAAAAACAATACAGCTGAAATGTAGTGCAAAAACAATACAGCCGTAATGTAGTGCAAACAGCTGAAATGTAGTGCAAAAACAATACAGCTGAAATGTAGTACAAAAACAATACAGCTGAAATGTAGTGCAAAAACAATACAGCTGCTGAAATGTAGTGCAAAAACAATACAGCTGCTACCAACTTATCAAAAATACACAAATCTTCTGATTTAGATCACTTTCTGTACAAATTATTTTCAGCTTTACTGAGATCTGAAGATTTCTGGGATTAGGAAGAAGTTTAATTTTCCTTGGCACACAAAATGACATGTCGGGTCACGCCAATTTCTTGAACCTATTTTCCTTCAACAACGGGCCATCAATTTTTCTTATCCCTGGCTTCACGTCCACTCTGAGAAAGAAACTACATTATGAGAGATTAGTTCTAAAACGGAGCAACAGGTGGGGTTCATAGCAACTTTAAAATGTCTCTTTCTCGTTTCACAACAGACGACACATGTTAAAGTTCCATTCATTCTGGGCTTCTGTTGAAGGAAAACACATTTACACACCTATATGTATTTCTTCTATTACAAGAAACCAAATATCATTCTACCAAAGCCCACACAAGACAGGAGAACCTTCTCCAGTACGATAATCTCTCTTACCCCCAAAACACACACACTAGTTTCATTTCCCACAACCAACACTAACTACTCTTCACGAGTTCCTTCTCTTAGATCTTCCCTTGAGTAAAGTCGTTAACACTGAAAATCCCCAACACATTTTATCTTTGTCAATACTCCTCTGATGGATCTTCTCTCTTACCACTCACCCCCCCCCCACACACACACACAAACAACCTCCACTGCCCCACCATGATGACTCACTCTCACCCTTGGGGAGGTCCTTCTCGTGGATGATCTTGCCACCCCTCTTGCTCGTCTTTTCCACCATCAGGGCCTGACTCATCCCCTGCTCTGACTTGCCCAGACCCTGTCCCTCCTTGTAACCCATCTTGGCCATCAACTTGGCTGCAACAGATCCCCTGCAAAAACAAGCAATGCGTCACAGTACATGTACGCATACATTGTATTTTCACTTTCCAGGAATTTTCCAAGAAATGCATTGAGCCTTTGTACGTCCTAAGTCATGTTTTTCATTTGTACCATGTAGGGAAAGTGTTTTGCGTCAGATATTAAGCTTATTGTGTTCTGTGTTACTCAACGAACACATACACTTGAAGAAAATGGTCTCCCTGAACAATTGTTAGACACTGACTAATCGTGCAACATGAGTGAACGAATCATAGATGACACCAGGGCTCCGTTTCTAAATTTAAATCTCAAGTTTGATTGTTGCCATGACATTAACAGCATTTTTCAACCTCCGCAATGTGACAGACAGCAATGTTACTTTGGTCAAAGTTAGAACTAAAGATTTTGCAAAACAGAGCCCTCATACGGTGCGTGTATATACGCTAGGAAGATGGTTTCCAGAAAACACAAGTTTTAAACTAAAATCAAATTAGTTGTAAAATAGTTTCTGCGAAGTGAAATTCTCAAGGGAAGCCTTGCTTTGGAATTTAATCCGTGAATATGAATCTGATACCCAGGACTGGAGTTTGGTCACAAGGTATGGAGTATTTTCAATGAGTGTAGGGAGTTGAGGAGTGCAGGTGTGAAAACACAGGTTTGGTGTCTGCTAGTGAGTTAATATCACAAAACACTGGATATTCTTGTTTCACAGCTCTGGGCAAAGATTACAACTTCAAGAAGCCCATCTCATCAAACAAGAGATCCAAAATATATTTTTAAGTCCTAAAACCAAGTGTTCCTTTAAATGAAGAACATTTAATGTCCACTCATAACTTCAGTCTACGAGCAAAATTGGCATGGCAACCTTTCAGCTCATGTAAGTTTCAACCTTGCTCTGCAATAAACAGACTCACCCTAACCCCATCTTCAGGCCAATTGAGGTTTTCCCCTCCCCCATCTCTTTTTGCACCTCCTCTTTGATCTTCTCATCCTGCTGTATAAGGGCGGTGGGCGGAGCGATGGCAGCACCACCTGTCAGTAACAGAGAGATGAACAGATCATTAGCATTTTGCACATTCCGCCCTTCACACATTGGAAGAAACACAGATGTTGATATGCACCTACCCTGTCTGGTAGACCATAAGCAATAAAAAAACCATGGAGCTTATTAATTACAAGTGTGGGCTGTCCCAGTAAAATCCGTATGGGAGAGGGGGAAGGCAATTGAAATAAAAATTTATGGGTGGTTGTGTTTGATTTAAATTCAAAATGGCTGGTGGTCGTACTTCAAAAAAATAAAAATTTACAGGTCGTTGTTGTTTCATTGTGCCATAAATGTTTGATAGTGGGTAATTTCAGTAAGTTTTATAAACAATCCGACAAAATCAACAACTAAAATAAAAATGTAACTTTCAAAAAGCTCCACTTTTTCACTCCCTCCGATCTCTCCATCGACATGCCCATAACACCAGTCAAACACAGGTGCTTGAATTTCCTGGCTAATAACCATATATATTAGTAATGAATGACTTCAGTGGTGATCGAGGGACAGATAAACTCAAGCGCANAAAAACATGACTTGCAAAAAGCTCCACTTTTTCACTCCCTCCGATCTCTCCATCGGCATGCCCATAACACCAGTCAAACACAGGTGCTCGAATTTCCTGGCTAATAACCATATATATTAGTAATGAATGACCTCAGTGGTGATCGAGGGACAGATAAACTCAAGCGCCTGTGCAGTCAACCACAAGAACAACAAAAAATACGGGTGGTTGCATTTCAAACTTATAAAAAATTACAGGTGGCGAGCTAAAGAAATAAATGAAAAATATGGGTGGTGGGTGCAAAAAAAGTGCATTCCCCTCCCTCCCACACAGATTTTACTGGAACAGCCCTAACAGAATAAGATGCACAAAGGGAAGAAGAAAAGAAAATTCACTGATGATGTAAAAGTTATCTCGAGACCAGCATTGAACTAAAATCTTGAATGCCAAATTTGAGCACCAGGGGGTGCTACAGTTATTAGAATTCTTTGACCGGTAAAAATTTGAAGGTATCTTATATTTATTAACTAAGAACAGCATATCAGAACGTTTAGCTTCATGTTCGATTAATTGTGTAGCAACAAAAACACAGCCTTAAACCAGCTCAATACCACCACCTCGACCAATCGCCACGCAGCCATACCTCGTCGTTTCCTGTCTCTATCATCTTCATCATCACTGTCTGGCCGTCGTCGTCGGTTGTCGTCATCATCATAACCCATCTCACGGTGCCGCTCTTTCCTGCGCCTAAACACGAACATTACTATTTTACAGAAGAAGCCAGCTGGATACATTACCCGGTATTACTCATTTCCCTAATCAACAGGTGAATGCAATACATATCAGGACCCTCTCAACATCCCTATTTGACCACTTTCATCATTATCCAGTTGTTATATTGTGCGGCTGCACATTATCAGACCGTTTCCAAACATTATCCTGGATCCGTGCCTGCCTGGTGAACACCTAGTTACCATAGATTCACAAATAACTCAAATTACACTACAAGCGTGGTGATTCTTTACTTATTGAGCACACGACATGGCGGACTAGCGAAATTCCATTTTGTCAAATTTCTACACAAAAATAAAGAGAAATTCAGTACATTACCAGCATGGTTCGTATTGTGCAGATGCCACAACACAACATTTGATGAAGTATTGCAGCGAAGTAATTGGCCTTTGTTAAACAGACAATGGCAATTTTGGCACGATAATATGGTTGTTGAAAGTGAACACGACCAATCTTTGCATTTCAAAAAATAAAAAATTCACAACAAAAATACAAATACATACGAGGCACTGAATTATGAAATTTTCTAATTGACATAATTCATTCTGTGTTCTAAATTAGTGAAAACAAAGATAACAGTAGATGAACAAGAACGCACTTCTCTCGCTCCTCCAACTCTTTCTCACGGTCCAGCGCCTTCTGTCGTTTCTCTTCCTCCCGTTTACGTTTGACCACTTCCTCATAGTCGTTTGGATACAGTGGATTGTACTCGTTAGTTATGCCAGCAAATGCTGGAACAGGGTCAGAGCCAACAAACGGCGTGGTGGAGAACGACGAGGGTGTCACAGGAGCTGCTGCTACAGCTGCTGTTGCCGCTACTGATGCTGGCAAACCTATCTTCTCCATCTGAAGAATTTTCAAAAAAAAAAATTAAACTCACCAAATTTTGATCAAAAAATGTTGGCTTGTTTTAAAATGGATAAATCTTTTTGCCACGGTTTTAATCACAGCTTTGATCTTTCAGACAATGGATAGCTGACATGTCAACCAAGCTATTGGTTCAGCAGGAAATATAAACACTACGACTAAGTTTAGTCCCACAAACATTCACTGCTGAGGAAAACAGAAAGGTGGCTTTTCAATAAGTTAAGAAAACGTAGAGTTCACATCAACGATTTATTTAGAACAAAACATTCCAATGTGAAATAAATTCACCCTCAAAATATTTTAATAAGCAATGATGTATTTCTGCATTTCGAGTGGCAATACAGACATGTACCAAGAAATTGCCAAAAAAACAAATATAAGTGTTGCATGAGCTTTCCTTGCTAATCAACTTGGGAGTGCCTGACATTTTGAAAAGTAGGCCCATGGTCCAATGCATTTTTCTACCTCCATCACACAGGAGAGTTCAATCCACATCTCTCATCTAATGGCATGTATGAGAGAAAGAGCCCAGAATAACTGATGCAACCACTTACACCTGCAATGATTTATTCCTGAGCTTTTACATCCAACATTGATTTCCAGTGAACCATCAATTAACAAAAAGACGAATTTATAAAAAAATTCAACATAGTTTTGTTTAATAGTTAAAAAGGCAGTGAATACGTATTCCTCACTAATTTCCATTGAGTAGCAACAAGCAATACCTTTCCAGTTAGCTGATTGAACCTATACTCTCCTTCCACCGATTTCCCTTTCAGGTCTACAACCGGCGCCATCGACTGGGGTCGCCGACGTGGTGGCAACGTTGGGCGCTTGTTTTGCAGCTGAGGCTGTAGTAACTTTAGGCCTGGTGACCATCCAGCTTAAAACAGATGGAATAGACTGGCACTAAAATTCCTCGGTAGAAAAGCTACACTTTACATAAATCATGGTGCTCACATGGATCGTACTTCCATGAGTTTAAAATTATTTCCATGCTCTATTTACGTGTTTTTTTTCAAACATAACGTAAATTGTCTTCTGGTAACTTAGGCATATTTAGTAAAGGAACTCGCGACACGACTTTCAATATTTCATTTCCAGTTTCCATGGCCACTTGACTTTTAATTTGTCATTTTCCAAATCTTCCGTGTGAGAATCACAAAAATGTCATACATCAATCAGGCACTCTTTCTGCTTTTTGTAATTAAATCAATTTGTCATTTCAAAGCTAGCAACTATCTGCTATCTTAAAGTAGCCCACTTTTCAGATAAAAGATTTTTAGAAGGTTGTACAAACAAATGCTTGTGTTTGAATGTGACAGCTGGTTATTTCGTATGCCAAAAGTAAACCCGGCAATACAGTGGTGTCATTAATGTAGACCTTTTGTTTCCACACAACATGCAAATATGCTATTCAAAGTAGCCAAGATTACAAAAACTTATGATGTGATTGCGAAATGGAATGAATCTTGTGAATTAGAGCAATGCAAGACGTTTTGATATGTCCACTGCATGCAACACAAATAACAAAAAAATTTCAAATATTTCCACCTCCAAGAGTGAGTGTCAAGTGAACATAAAAACTGAGTTAACACCAGTCATGTCAAAAAACTTGAGAAAAATGAGGCCAATATTAAAAACTGCCACTAGGAGGCATAGCAGAAGACAAATCAACATTGGCAAGACTACCATCTATAGAAATACCTACTTCAAATTTCTTCAAACTACAACATGCAAGGCAAAAAGAAAGATGATCTCCTCAAAAACTGGCCCCAAGGAACTAAAACTGCAAATAGGGGATGCACCAGCCATTCCATAATAGGTGGGTGCTGTTATCTTGTAATCTTCATTAAAGAAACACGAGCCAAATTTCATGAAGTTCTACCCATTAACTTACCAGGTACTGTACAGAGCCAGCAGCAAAAAACCATAAATCTCAAAAGGGGGTTATTGCAATATGCGGATCTGTCTATGGAAGCTATGCTTATGGACCTATTACAGCTTTATATTGACTAGCAATACGGCTGACCCACATTACACGGCAGTAAAACTTTCCTTTGTCCCGGAGATAAGAAAAAGCATGAAATCGTTTTGGAAATCAGGAACATTTTCCTGTATCTTATTGATCTTGAGAAGGCAAACAATTTCACATCACGCATCCACAAGTGTTTGTTCTGTTGATCAAACTTTCTCACATAGGAGTTGCCGCCCACAGCACAGCCGTAATACTTCATTAACATTGGGAGATTGAATAGAGTAATGCAACCAAGAAAAACTTGTAAAGAATCAGACAACAAATAACATGTGAAACTCCAATGGCATGAAAACAAGGCAGCAAATGTGCCTGACAGATGATTACCGTACTGTGCGTAAATACCTGTAGCGAGATTCAGGTATCGTTGTGTAATCTGGGACGGCCCTATTGTAATAATGTATCATACTGCAGGAACAGCTACAAGCACTCAAACCAAATTCATACCTAAATCGCTCTTGTTCCGTCTGCCGGAGCCCAGATCCTTATGATCAATGTCGACACCATCGTACAGCGACATCTTCTGGATCCAAAAGTGAGCCTGTTTTTATAAATTAATTGAAACCAAGTTTCATAACTGAAATTCAAAGTATATTTCAAAACACACCACCAGATGAATTTGAAGAACTCTTGATGAAATTCTCATTGACTAAGTTATAGGTTCCTCACACTGGAGATAACCACTAGCAACATGTGCGAATTACATGTGGTATTTCTAATTTGTGCACTGTTGTGCATTTACAAATAAATGGTTCTGAAAAATAAATAGTGAACTTATAGTATGGTATGATCTCTTTTAAAAAATGTAAGAAAAAAGCAAGAATAATCTCCTATCAAAACAGCTACAATGCCATTGTGCAGCGACGGACTGAACACCTTGAAGAAATTAGGTTCCCAGTTTCAGCCTCTCTTTAATTCCAAAGCAGATTTGTATATGATCGGACAATGAATTACGAAATCCAGTCGCATTTCCAGAGAATTTCACGCTAAACAGTACTAAACTAGTCACTATAAACAGAAATTGGCAAAAAACAATACAGCCAGAAAAACTGCACAAGCCCTTGAATTCCTTGACCCTGTATCCACCACAGCCACCAACACTCACTAGTGTAGCAGTTTCGTATGGTTTTCAGTCATTGGAAATTGCATGACGTCCTGAGCAACCAGTTAACAAGGTGTACCGATTTTATAAATGTGGCAGTAAAGTTTCAACAAGTTTCGCTTGCCAAAACCCATTACACTAACAAACAACATGATTGATATCCAATCAGAGCCAAACAATTCAAACATGACACATACCGTTCAAGAAGAAAATCTCTATACGTCTTTGCCTTATGACAAACTTAAAAGATTCCACGACAAATCTAGTCCGAAGACGTTGTACTTGTAGACGCGATAACAGAATGAAGTCAGGTCCGTGTTCGTTGCGAAATTCAAACTCTGTTTAGCGCGTTTTACATATTTTTTCACTCGTGTTGTACATTCCCGACGTTTCTTTACTTTTTCCTGAGGCATCAACTACGCTTCAATACAGTTCAGGAACTATAAAATCGAAATAAAAGAATATAAAGTGTGCATCCAAATCCAAAAACGTAACCTGGCGAACACAAACGTTTCATTACCCTGGCACACTTGGAGTTCTCGGCAATTACTAATTGATCAAAATATATTGGGCTCAAATAACTAGACGATCTCAGTTCCCGGCTGTCAATGAGGCAACAATTTCACCATAGTGTTAGTCAGCTTAGAACTGTAGAACTGGAATGCCAGCTTCGAAATTGCGCGGCTGAGGCTGCTCCGCGTATGCGGGGGCTTGTTTGCATTCGTTTGTTCTGTTTTTGTCTCTCGAGAACTATAGAGCTTTTAATATGTTAGAACTAGAAGGTGGAGTTTTTGTACAAACCGTCCCCTCCAGTGTAAGTTTAGAACTGTTATCACCGGAAATATCTACCGAAGAAATTTGATCTAAATTTGTGGGATATTTTGTGGTCTTGTGGCTCTAAACATTATCAAACTGAGGATCATCTACTGGCGATTCGCAAAACCGCTGCGGGTCGTGCCGGTTACCTTGATCCCCGCGGGGTGCTGTCGATCGACGTAAGGTAAGGCCATCTACTGTTACAGTAATTTCGAAAGTTTCCTTTAAATATATCTCGTTATGATCAAGCGCCACTTATCTCCAACACGATACCAAACATGCGCGCACCCACACTAAAATGTTGGGGGTGCCCGAATTTTAGTGACACTGTGGGACTTTTACTAACAAAAAAACGGATGAAAAACTGGGTACCACGTTCGGAGCTATGGATTGTGCGTTCGTGCCTTTTTAGTGGACATTTGTCTTGTTTTCTCGGACTCATTTTGTTTCTCTAGGGCGGACCTTTTCGCCCACTTCGCCAAATGGGTGGCTCGTTCGAGACCCGCCGAGCCCCCTTGTGTGGTGCAGGCATGCCAAATAATAGCAAAATTTATATCCTAGCACTAGGCCAATGAAGAAAGTGTCACATTCTTTACTGTCACTTAATGACATCGTTTTCTCGTTCAGTGACTTTTGCCAGACGTAGAGGGTTCTGAGCGTGTGATAACATCTAGCTTCTTTCAAGCACACTCTTTTATCTGTTATGACAACAAGCAGGCCACTTATCTACCAGGCTTATTACAGACCACATGTGAACACAGTCAAACTCAGACTATTCGGAAAGAATAGATTGTCGTAACTTCAGTTGCGGTTGGGAGATTTTGGTGATTCAAAAACTAAACATGATCACCATTTGACGAAGATTTCAGAAAGACTACTGGTTTATGTTCAAATATGTTATAACTTAACTTTTATTTTTAACAGCACAGACCAATCAGGGTAGATACGATCTTATTGGAGCGGCGATTAGAGCAATTATCGAACAAAAGAGAGTAGGTCCTCCAACCATAAATGCCAGAATGGAGCTAATTAGTCGTGTTAGATATTGGCTACAGGGGAAAACTTCCCAAGTTGTTGTTGAACAACGGGAAAACGCCGTAATGAAAATTTTTCGCTCGCTCAACTCCGCCGTTTTTCAACCGGTTTGCTTAAGAGTCGTATCTATTAGAAAGCGCTTCGTCTGTTTTTGTTGGCGTATGACTATGCCGGAAGCAAAAGGTAGTAAATAATTTATTTCATGAATAGTTATCAAATCCGACAGGCTCAAAAATATTTTTTAATTCTGAAAACCAGGATTGTTATCAAACTGCGAAAAATATCAGAGTGAAATAATGAAACCTTCATGTACAAATTGGTTGATTAATTAACTAATCAGTGAACAACTTAACGGGTAATGACAATCAATTTAGGATGAAATAGTGACAACCAGATGCGTTATATAAATGACAAATAAACCTTCAGAGAAACAGTTTCAATGATTCAAAAGATTGCATCCGGATCAAGACAAAGATTATAGAATATGTATCCCTCACAGTCGGTGGCATTCATCCAAAATTATACATCTTGATATATTAGTTAGATCTTTTGGTGCCGTTTGATACAGTAGTAGTATTTAATAAAGATTCAGCAGGCCTATGCAGTGACAGTTATAAAAATTTTATCAATTATTATCTATCCTAACTTTGCAGATAAGAGTTCTCTTATAGACAAAAGTAAGCAAAAATCTATTGTACCGTAGAGTCATTGACATCTATTTTAGATGGCTATGATAACGGTATTCGCTTCATACATTCAAAGGGCATGTTCTTCCACTTCATAAAATAAGAGACAAAATAATTCTCAGATATATCTAATCTAGGAATCAATAAGACTTTGTATTCGCCGTTCTTAATGGCAGATTCGTTTACAAAGTAGTTTCATAGTACCAGCACGTTCATACATTCAAGAGTACTACAGTACGATATGTTAACATCCGTGGCATGCACTGCGTAAGAGAACACAAAATAAAGTGTACATGTCTTATGGGCATAAATGTGACGTTTTCACCGAGAACGTGATTGTCATGACGACGGGCGTTGTTCTGTTTTCAGTGTGGTATATTTTTTTCCAGATTCGTTAGTTTTTTGTGTCTAGCA
The DNA here is from genome assembly GCA_002633005.1 of Phoronis australis. Lineage (NCBI taxonomy): Eukaryota > Metazoa > Phoronida > Phoronidae > Phoronis > Phoronis australis. The sequence continues at coordinate 156,005 of NMRA01000666.1, forward strand.
AGCAACAGCATTTAACCCATCAGATCTCGCCCAATCCCATTTTTTTCTAATCTTCGGTAAACATGATGAGCGTGACGTTGGCCTATGCTAAAGTGGGTAGAAGCGGAGTGACGACTTTGCCCAGCACTTATAATTGACTATAATTAGTCAGCATAACTGCTCTGTTATAAATAATTTATTTTCAATTATTGATCACGAATAAATTCTGATGTAAGTATGGATATCGTTCATTAGTATGACGGTATATTGACCGGTCAAACACAATTGATGGAAATGTGTTGTTTTCCTTTCGGTAACGTTTCCTGAGCACGATTTGTTAACTTTATGAAGTTAAATGATGTTTGCAGGCAATTTCTGTGCCAACGATTACGATGTGCGTCATAAAATGGAATTCAGTGATAATCATTAGGCTTATTTTCTATAATTTCCTGATGTTGTTTTATGTGATTTATACTAAACAAACATAACGTGCCATTTTCTAAATTCGGCTTCTTGCCTTCATTACTACCATCCGGTTAACTGAGTTTGATCAAGCAACACCGTGACATTCAACGTGGTGTTCTAAAATGGCATACATCCTTCAAAAAATGTTATGAGAAGGAGATTTGACAAATTTTGTGTTAGTCCAGAAAACAGTAATCGAGACCGTTTGGTATTTTAATCTCCGAAAACGCTTTCAGTGGTATCAGTTAGTGCTTACATTCTTAAACTTGCAACTGAATTCAAATGGGATACGTGACTTTGTGAATTACACACATTTTCTGTTGAAAATTTGATACGTTAAATAAAATAGTGAGTAGACCTCCACCATAGTTAGATGTCCGGTTACATAATGCACACGACTAGTAGCACGTCTGTGAAAAAGAGGACACTCACGAAATTGACAAGCAGGATATTTACACAATTCAATTTGCAGACTAAAACAGCAATTACGACTTTCGTAAACAAGCTTGACAACTGAAAGTGCTATCAAAGCGACGGGAATGCACTTTATCACAATCGATGTATAATATAGCCTACGTACCTCATAGTTCCCCAACCGTTGACCGTTAATTAGTTGATGTTGGAAATCTCCGGCGTGACATTGAGCCACGCAAGTCATATATCGTGCAATAGTCTAGTTATCACTACAGATTCTATGCTAGTGAGTATCAACATATCTGATCGTCTTATGCAAGTAATGTCGTTTCCAACGTGATCATTTAGGTCCGCTTCTCAGATAAAAGGAATCCAACCATAATTTGAACTAGAAAACAATAAGTTTGTGATGGGAATCTACCCGGTACTCCGCCTATGATTTCATTAATTTAATTAGCATAAATCGAGTACAAAAATACTAAATATTCTACCTAGGTCACTTCGCTCTTATTCATCAAGGAGTGGAACCAATTCCAAGGTCATCTCAGCCAAAACTGCAGTTGAAATCTCCAGACACACGTCACACGCACGCGCAATCTTTCTCTTCAGCAGCTTTCTTGAAATGCCTTAAATGTGCCCTAATACACTCGAGCCCTCTACACTCTATACGTTTCGCTGCTGAGTGCCACTAATATGAGTGGTGTGAGCATCTACAATGATTGTCTCCTGCTCAAGCTCACGAAAACCAAACGGGTCGCCAAACGAAATTATGTCTTTATTTGCATCCGCGCACACAGCCTAAAAAATGAGTGTTCGAATTTTTGAGAATGTGGATCTTTTACTAAGATTCACGGGGTACTTAGAGAGTTATGAATTGTGCATTTGCCAAATTCTGATAGTTCCAGCCTTTTTCATCAGTGGACTTTTGTCTCATTTTGTACTTTTTTCGGAGCTTGTTTCCCCGAGGCGGACATTTTTATGCACCCACATATTTATATGGGGGCGGGTGCATATTGCCGTCATCTCTGTCTGGGCTTCCGGGCGTCTGCGGCTGCATCTCCTAATCCTCTTGGAGGATCTTATTGAAATTTGGCAGGGGTGTTCCTACGGTGTTAACGACAGAGGGCGACGAGTTTCGGACCAGTGAGATAAATATAACTAGAGGTGACATCACGTGGTTTTCGTTGAGCAGAGTGGTCCGCCATCTTGCTGATGAACCATAGTGGGTCGTGATGCCCGTGTATTGTGCAGCATTTAACTACATATATAACTCCACACTGCATCATTTAATACCTGTAATGTAAGGCAGAAGCTTACCAAGCTCATTTTGTTCAAAGGCCAGTGAATTTTATGGTAGTCTTACAAAAACAGCATATTTGGTTCCAATTTTGATTTTTGGAAGTTGATGCGATGTGCTAGTTTTAAGTTGTCCAAATTTTGGAATAAAAATATTCGTATTATGCCAGCTTGAAGTTCAGAACGGGTCGGTATACGTTTTTCTCAGCATCGCTTGATGTCGGCGGAAATGGTTCAGGCTCTCTTTCCCCTGTGGCACCTGATTCCAGCTGAACTTGGTCGAATTTTTATTTCTATAAAGTGAGTTGGCGGTTTTCAAAATGGCCCATACGCAGGTCAGAACCAATTTTGTAATTTTTGGTCCTTTGAGGTTTCAAGTATGGAATTTGTTTGAATCACTGGCCAAAATCTTTAAAAATGAGTGGATGCTCGTTGATGAAAATACCTATTTGCATTTTTCTTGATTTGCATATAATTATAACTTTGAAGCCCTGTGCAACTGTGTTTTGAGTTGAAAATATAATTCAAATAAAACAAAATTGCAGGGGAGGATTAAATAGCAGAAACAATTGTTCATCCCATTTACTCCCTAGAAAGCTGTTTCAAGTTTTTAGTATTAACTTGCTAAATTAAAAAACCTTAAACCAGTTGAATCCTGAAGTGAATATTAGCAAACCATGTTCTTCAGCCGTGGCTAGTTAGAATGGATAAGTCAACAAGAAATGCACTTACATGTAGCTTGTTAGTGTGCCTGTTATATTACCTTAATCAATGGTCTACACAAGCAGTCAGATTAGCTTAATGGAAAACAGCAAAACTGTGCCAAAATAGTCTTAGCAGGCTGACATTTTTTTGTCTCGAAGCACATTTCATAAAAGCTTTGTTATTAACTGTCTTACCTGTTGCAGATAATATTTGTGTGGACTACGTGAAGTTTTAAAGAACTTTACAAAAAATGCGTTGTTTTTACACGCCATGGTTACTGGTTATTGGTGGCTGTGTTTATTTTTTTTAGTTGGTTTAGGCATCGCCTTCTCTGTCGGCCAAGCCACTTTTAAGATAATTATGGTAATTGACTGATATCTTCTCACGGGAACGATTTTTGGACGGCGCCAACAACTTTGGCGCCTCTTAGTGGCAGTTTTGTTTTTGTTTTGTTTGAGTTTTTGTAGTATCGCTGATGTTTGAAATAAATTGAAACCTATTTGGAATGGCATCTCAATGTGTTGTTTGGAATGGCATCTCAAGGTGTTGTTTGGAATGACATCTCAATGTGTTATTTGGAATGGCATCTCAGTGTGTTGTTTGGAATGGCATCTCAATGTGTTGTTTGGAATGGCATCTCAAGTTGTTGTTTGGAGTGGGATCTCAAGGTGTTGTTTGGAATGGCGTCTCAATGTGTTGTTTCTAAAGTTACATGTTTTTGTTACCCTTGTCATTCTCAATGTTATTGATGGAAAATCTGCGATTCCATGCATGATGCGCAGATCCATGGGGTACATTGGTATAAACATTAACATTGTGCGTACTTTATTTAAAATTCTGAATCCACCAATCACTGCTGTATTTTGACACAGGGTCTATGATACAGTGGTTTAAATTTTGAGACAATAGAGTGTCAAAATGTACACAATTGGTTTTCCACTTAGGATAAACACCAGGGTATCACTGAGGTACCACCAACAGTCTTACAGATTTATTTGTGACGGCGCAAACATGAAGACAGGCCAAGACATTTTTTTCATTTTCATAAGACGCGAATACATGTTCTTGGTTGATACAACCTGAAGTAGACAATTACAGCCAGTTTTAGGGACTGTCTGTCCAACCACATGGTACTTCGGTGGCCAACTGTGTTTCAGTGAAATTCATAGGCGGATTTATGAGAGTGGGTCCGGGCCAAGCCCCCCCCCTCCCCCAGGGGAGGGGGGTTCAAACCAGATTGTAACTGTCCAAGTCAGATCGCCGGCGCAATCGCTTTCCCGTTTCTTTGTTTTTTGGGTGCACCCACGCAATCGTGCTTTGTGCGATTCCTGGAGACGAAATTTTGTGGCCGCGCCCTTATGATATCCTGGATCAGCTTCTGAAATTTCAGTTCAACTTGTTTCAAGGGTCAGGGGAAGTTCATAAAATTACCCGAGGCATTAAGTGGGATCTGTTTGGGCTAAATTAACGTCATGTATATTTTAGGATTGCAATGGTTGATGGGAGTGTCTTGGAGTCCTTTCCAGCTGATCATCTTATCCGGCTTGTAAATAACTAATAATCAAATTTTGTACAATTAAAAGCTTAGCTAAAACAAAACGAGTTAATAATTAGATTCTCATGTGGGTATTTAAGACATCGAGGTATTTTTAAACAATTGTAAAAAGTATGCGGTGTAATTCGTAAACCGGCAAGAGATCCCAGGTCATGACGGCAACGATTCCCGGTCAAATAATTGGGGAATTATGACTTTCCGCGGCCTTATAATGACCGTTTAAGCAACGCGTGGGTCACATGATTACATTACTTTATGATACCAATATTTTAAAATCCCGATAGTATTTAAAATTTCAAATTTTCTTCTGAAAATCTCCCTGGCTTCCATAAGGCCACCGAGCGTTTGTTTACATATCGTTCATCATCTATATGGTGGACCGCTGTCTGGCTTGCGTGTACAGTCTTGTCACCTCTATGTACATAGCTCATTGTTTCGGACCGACCCGAATACGGCTGTGCCCATAGTAGCAATTTTATTTTTTTACGTTTGCCTCTGTATCTTCAAAGATCCTCAAACGATTTTCATGAAATTTGGCACATAGGCATCTATTAATGAGGTGACGCTATCCGTCCGTTTTCGGATCGATTCGGGGTATTCTGTGCCATCTAGTGTCCATTTTTAGTATTTTTGAGACCGTTTTTAGGCGTCCGCCTCTATGTCAACCAAACCACTCAAAGGATGATTGCAAAAATGGGCATGTATCTTCTTACTTTGAAGACGACGGTTGGCGTTGATTTTACGACTTCGACTACTGTGGCTCCTCCTGGTGGCAGTTTTGTTTGTTTTTGCGCCCATGGCTGTATCTCCTAAACGCTCTACAGGATCTTTATTAAATGCAACAAATGTGTTATATGAAGTTGACAACGGACGACGACAACTTTCGGACAGCTCGGGATACAGGTTTGTTCCACAGTGGCAATTTTAGTTTTCTTACGGTTACCTCTGTATCTTCAAAGGTCCTCGATGGATTTCCATAAAATTTGACACTATAGGCATCTATTAATGAGGTGACGCTATCCTTCCGTTTTCGGATGGATTCGAGGTATTTTGCGCCACCTAGTGGCCATTTTTACTGTTTTCGATTCTGTTTTTTTTTTTTTGGCGTCCGTCCCTCCATCAACCAATCCACTCTAAGAATGATTGTAAAAATTGGCATGTATGTTCTTACCATAAAGAGGACAATTGACGAAGTTATTCCGATGACTCCGACTATTATGGCGCCTTCTAGTGGCAGTTTTGCGCCCAGACGTACCTGTATCTCCTAAGCCTCTGCAGAATCTTTATTAAATTTAGCACGTGTATTTATATGAAGATAACAAGGGAAGACGACGACTTTCAGATGGGTCCGACTAACACTTCTCCGTAGTGACAATTTCATTTTATCTGTTTTCTTCTGTTTCTCTGAAGTTCCTCGACGAATTTTCATGAAATTTGTTAAATAGCTTTCTTTTAAAGAAACGGTGACATTTTTCGGTTTTCAGACGGATTCGACGTATTTTGCTCCATCTAGTGGCCATTTTTACTGCTTTCTAGCCTGTTTTTGGCGTCCACCCTCTATCAACCAAACCACTCTTTGGATGATTGTGAAAATTGGCTTATGTATTGTTAATGTGAAGAGGGCGGTTGACGATGATTTTCTGTCTTCAATTACTGTGGCGCCTCCTAGTGGCATTTTTAGTCCTTATCTGTATCTCGTAAGCCGTCTGCAGAATGTATATTAAATTTAGCAAGTGTATTTATATGACGTTGACAACGGAAGACGACAACTTTCAGACGGATCCGATGAATGCTTTGTCCCCCAGTGACAATTTTATTCTTTCCGTTTTGCTAAAGTTTCTTAACGGATTTTCATGAAATGTAGTAAATAGCTTTCTGTTAAAAAACGGTGACATTTTCCAGTTTTTTGATGGATTCGAAGTATTTTGCACTATCTAGTGGCCATTTTTATGACACAAATAAACACCTTAGAAGCACACCGTTTGCAGAGCATTCGTGGGCGCATTTCAACGCTCCGCGTTGCACTTGTTACCTTTTTACCCACTTACCCCCCTGCATGATTTGCTGCACGTTCAGAAACTTTTTTAAAAGTTGAAATCTTAGTTTGCCTCCCTCTCCCTCGCCCGTCCCTAGGTGAACGTATGATTTGCTGCCACTCAGAAACTTTTTTGAAAAGTTAAAACTTAGTTGTCATCTACCTCTTAAAAAGTGGTCCGTGGCGTTATCTTTTCTACATTAATTCACGTTAAATCTGGACGTCATTAAACATAAAAATCTAAACGGGATTTTCAACGTTTGAGTCATTTTTCCACTCACAGGGTTGATTTTTCAAAGTCGAGCAGTGCTGTGTTCTAGACTTTCGTACTCATGTGTTCACGTGCTTTCCAACAAGAAGGCACAAATCTATCGGCCGATCCTATGGTCTGAAAGAGCCTCATGAGAACGCTTGTCAGAGGTCCCATTAACTTTCGTCCAAATCATACCCCGCCTATCTCACGGTTATCTGGTTGTAAGCCAACATGCGGAATGATGAACTGAGCAAACATCGATTTCCGGTATCGCCGACTCATGCGCGCACCCAGCCTAAAATAGACGGCCGGGGCTCGAATCCTTCGGTATACGGACCTTTCACTGAAAAAATTACCGAGGACTAAAAAAACGAGGCTACTAGGGTACAGGTCTGCCAATCGTGCATCCGCGACGAATTCCTGTGGACTTTTTGGACTTTTGTCTCGTTTACTCGGACTTTTTATTTCACTGAGGCGGAGCTTTTTGCCCAATTCATCAAATTGGGGGCTCATTCGATTCCCTCCCCCCCTTGGGTGCGCCCATGCGTCTTTGAAAACTACCCTTTCTCTCAGTCACTCTTCATTTCACTGCGTCTTTGCACTATATAAGTTCCGGTACTGAATTATTAAACAATCCAAAAAATCGAAGAGCAAATAGACTAAGTCTTAGTCTCGAAAGGCTAATTGGTTTGTTTAAACCGTTGTGGTTCTAGGTGCGGCGCGGCACGCTCCGGTCAATTTGTTTAGGGTTGAACGTTGTCTGTTATGGTCACACAGCGCCAGCATTGTTCAGAGACAAAGGCTTGTAAATATGTTCGCCATACCTGAATGGGACTTCTGTTAGGGAGGGCTGTAAAACGCATAATGGAACTGAACAACAGCTGAGAGCAGGCGGCATTTGTTTAGCGAGGCGGTCAGAACGTCTCTGACATTCCGAGGCAATATTTCCTGCAGCTCTTCCGTCTGCAGTGAGGTGAGTGAATGAGAACATATTATGTCGTACATCGGGTGGATGACCCACTGAGTCCCAGCCATTCATAAGTCTGCAGGTAATGCAGACAGTTACAAGGAGTGTGTGGCTCCCGTACCAGGGGTGTCTGACACAAGACTCCGCCTCCCACCCCGACTTTGGTCTATGTGTTGCCGCTACACTACACAGTACCAAACATGTTACGTCTGCAGGTCATGTACGCAGTTACAAAGGAGTGTGTGGCTCCCGTGCCACGGGTGTTTTTACTTCGGGACCCAAGACTCCGCCTCCCACCCCGGTTTTTGGTCTATGTGTTAGCAGCTTTACAACACGGTACCAAACATGTTTTCTGACCAACTTAATCCATTACCAAGTATTTACTGTAGGCAAATCCCTTATTGTGAGGTAACGTCTATACTATTACTGGACACCTTACTCTTATGTGGACTATTATTTGCATGAAGTCATTGTATACATGAAGTCGACATGGAAAGGAAACGGCCAGGGGGCACTCCACCGTATTGTATGTTGACTTTCGTAGGACACCTGTTTGAGAAGTTTGAATTATGGGTTCTTACAACATGTAGGTACCCACGAGTAAGAAGGGTTGGATTCGTGATTATCAACTCCTCAAACGTGAAAATCTCAAACATGTACTTCTTAATACATGGATAATAATCCCAAGAGCTAACACTTTCGAATTACTGCATCTCGTAAACTTTGTCGCGTCATTTCCGGGACTCTGGACACTAGGAAAGAGCATTGGGGCAAAGGCGGTGGGTGGCATTGGTTCGGGTAACGTATGTTGCGATTAGTTCCAAGGAGGCGGGCCGTTTGTTTTGTCGGGTTACTTGTCTAGGTCGAAGAGCAAACAATGACCGTTTGGATTGCTATTATTGTGTTATTGAAGAGTAATTCAATAAGTATTGATTCTTGTGCCACTTATAATTCTCAAAATGAATCAGCTGTTTTAATCCCATCTGTTGCAAAATGCGTAATACGTATTCATTCGAAAATGGTACAGTACATTGGCGATAATCTAAAGGCAGGGTCAGTGTACTACCGTTGTTTCAAGGATTGAGAAAACAACATAAACTTTTTTACTTATCGAAAGTAAGATCGCAGAAGTTCACGGTAAGTTAAATATCTGCAAGCAGAATTGATATCGCCTGTTTATTTTCTTACTTAAGCAGTATCCGTGCCCATGGCAATCGTTTTCGTGGCAATGGAATTATTGTGCCGACTCTTTGTATTTCCCAGGTACCCTAACGTCAGCAGTGTGTGTGCGCATGTACCTTAGACACTTTCCTTTGGTTTATGGGGGCACAGAACAGTTCTCACAAGGGTTTGCCTATCAAAACACACGTCAAAGGACTCGTTACTTTTTCCTCATTCTGTCAAAAACTGCGTACAAATAACGAAAAGTTTTGAGCAATTTCACATCAGAAGCCCTATAGATGAGCATAGAAACTTTATTCTCTCTTGGATTTTAGACCCTTTCACTTTTACTGAAAAGCAAGATAGACTAAGAAAGAAGTGGCAAAAAACGCAAAATCGTCACTTTTCACCCCAAAACCACCACTTCCCTGCGCGCCGATGGTCGACTAAAGCCAACATTAGATTTTGAAAGCAAATTTCCTACCAATTCCAAAAATGTGTTCCAAAATTACCGTCAACCAACTAGTTTTTGTTTTGGCAAATCTGGCTTGTTTGAGAGCTACCTGAAATCGCAGCCAACTTCTCTGTCACTACCCAGCAATGCACAACTGCAACAGGGCGGCGACATCTTAAAGAGCAGCACAGCTGCAGCCGGGCCTGTGGTCTTTTTTCATTCTCAACATGATCACAAATACAAACAAACTACATTCACTTGACCTACTTGCAATAGCTAACTAAAAGAACCCCCAAGCCTGGCCTATCCCTAGATTTTAATATTTCGGGAGTGCTGATTCTTTCTGATATAGGGGCACGTGCCCGGATACTCACATTGATGGTATTTCTTGTTCACAAAACGTTCTTATTTTAGTTGTTCCTAGATTGAAGAGACTTTATGCTATGCTGAAAAATAAAAACTGTGGTCTGGATTCATTATAGCTACAGTGTATGATGAACTTTCAGTCAATTACGTGACAGTCGACAAAGTGCACGTATAACTTCAAAACGGTTTTTAACAAAAAAACAAGCACTCTTCGTCCCAGTGTAAAACACTAATTTATTTCCTGGGAATGCCGTGCAACATGAAGTTAATCGAAAGGTCAAATGTACATTATACCGTAATCTTCCTGACGATAGATACGAATGCCTTAATGCTATAACGTTCCCTTTACGTTCTACATTACTTAGAAGCCAAAGAATATGGAGTGCCTTGCTGTTTCAGTCAAAAATGACATCACCAGGATAAAACTGTCACCAATGTATGCAAGGAATGCGATTCTCCACCACTTATAAGTGTACAAGTAAAAATTTTTTTATGGTTGCAGGAGTTATGTTTTAGAAGTCGCGCCAAGGGGTCAAGTAACCAGTGCTGTAAGCAGTTCATCTGCTGTCACGACAGCTTCTGTACTTGACGTTTACAGTGACTTAAGTATTACGGATGACCGGGGCGTATTTTCAAAGGTAAGAGCTGTTAAACTAACTCTCCAAAACAAAGCACTACTTTTTTATATGGCGTACTATTATGAAACTGAGTTTCGAATTGTCTCTTTGTCAAATCGGAGGTATTTCTAGACTTCGAAAAACTGCCTAGCAGCTCGTTATTGCTTGATACCTGGCGTGCATTCAGTAACGCTAGAAACTACAATAGTACCATAGCTAAAACCTAGCCAAATTCACGCTCTTTTATTTGAAGTACACGGCAATATCTCACATAATCTCGCCAAGTCTTGCTTTTTAGCGAGTAACTAGCCTTACTGAACGGGAGGCAGGCTTTAGGCTAGCAATTAAGTTGATTTGTCAAGATAGTTGATAATTGTGATTGCATGAATAATGTTTAGTATCCCCTGAAGACCCACGCAGCAGCATCAAGACGAAATTCAAACTGGTATTATGTTACGGTAAAAATTCCGTAGCTTGGAACATTCTCTAAATTTGGGACCATGAAATTTAAGTCAAAATTAACTTGAATTTTCTTCATTCTGAAGATTGGGACATGCGTAATTTGGCCTTCAAAGTGTTTCCCAACTATCGGACACTGCCTTTTGTATCAACAAAGTTAGATAAAGTTGTCGAAAACAACTCGTCTTTCTAGTATTTCGTAAATCTAGGACGGGCGATTCTGCCTACCTCTAAAATTTGGAACAAGCTCCGATAATCAGCAAAATAAATTATTTTTCAGTTCTAATCTGCAAAATGTTTACCATAGATGAAGCGTATTTTCCCGTTGAGACAGTCTGTAAATCCCTTTCATCATGTCTCATGAGGAACACTAACTTGCCGCATTAAACTTTACAAACAAGTGCTCAACTCTAGAACATGAAACAAACAATGGACGCCAAGACGTGGCGTTGCCTAATGGTTCGTGTCTCTCTGACACTGATAATGAAAAGATTAAAAACGACCCCGAGGCGAGCACTTCTGGAACTCGGCGTGGGCGTAAATCGTTTCTGTCTTCTGACTAAAGGTTGTAAATCACAAAACAGAACTAAAATTAATCTGGGGTTTTGATTCTGCTTCGTGTCTGTGTAATTATAAATTTCTAATTTAGAAAATTGATCTTGATATATCCAGCTTGGGGGGAAATTGCAATCATCACCTATGGGCAATTTTAAGAATGGCCGGAATATCCTTGCAATGAGAAGAGCAGCTCTTTGCAGACCAATGAGCTGTTCATTTGTTTCCATCGTTGGGCTCCTTCGCGAAAAGAGCCCTCTGGCAACCATTTTCAAATATAAAGGAAATCCTAATGTACCAGTAGTTCTCAATATAATTATATTCGACATTCCGTTGACAAGAGCCAGATGCTAGAGAGGGCTTTTTGAAAATGTGGCTTTTTGAAAATGTGGCTTTTTGAAAATGTGGCTTTTTGAAAATGTGGCTTTTTGAAAATGTGGCTTTTTGAAAATGTGGCTTTTTGAAATTGTAAGATTTCTAGATGTGATAAGTACGGAAAATATTTTTGTGTTGCATGAAAACAGTCTCCGCTTCTTGCCAGCGCCTGGGTAACGAAGCTATACAGTATAAGACCGCAGGAGTAGGTGTTCAACTGGGTGCAGGGTCGAAAAGCGCTCAATGACTTTGTGTGCCCACAAATATATGGGTTGACGCAATATGCAGTCATCTCCGCCAAACGTTCGACCGGCGTTCGCTGCTGAATCTCCGATAAAGCAGTAATTGATTTATCAGGCGATTGTCTGCAGTATGAAGTTTCACGGGCGACTTCGGTATTTGTGCATTTTTTATGAAGTTTGGCAAATATGTTTCTATTGAAATTACGACGACACCTGGAATCGTCGTATTCTGCATACTCCAGAAAATATTCTTTTTTATTTTCGAGTATGTTTTGGTGTCCATCGTCTTTTCTTCCTAAGTGGTGAAAAGATCAAACTTTGGCAGATGTACTGGTAATTTGGTATTGGCGAGCCCACAGTTGACGCTGATTTTCGATTTGATAACGTTAATAATTCTCTGTAATTCATGTATCATAAAAATACTTCATCTAACAATATTACCGCAGGTACAACCGGACAAGACAAACTGGATTCAACTGATTTCTGGAAGCATGAATGTCTCGAATGAGACATTTGCTAACTCTACATCACATTTCGATCGTAATGGCATCCTACAGGTTGCTTTCTACTGTATCCTGGTACCGGTCTCACTCGTCGGAAACGTGCTCACTATGTGCGTGTCAGTAAAGAGCGTGCGTCGAGCCAAAGTTAGTCGAATACCGGATGTGTTAATCGGATGCCTCGCTCTCAACGATTTGCTGTCCGTGTTGTGCATTCATTCCTTCACTATAGTGTCAATGATAGCTGGCTACTGGATACTGGGCGATATCGGCTGTCAATATATGTCATTCATGTCATACTCGTATTTTAAGTTCGGTTTCTGGTGTGTTTTGGCCATTGCTATCGATCGTAGTTATCGTCTGGTGAAGCCACTGCGATACCCCCTAGTTGCAACTTCCAAGAAGCTCAAAATTGCCATATCGGTTATCGTGGTGTTCAGTCTTGGATCGTCCCTGATCAATCCTGTTTTTGATCCTGGAACTGCTATTCTTCTAAAGACGTGGTATGTGTGTTTTCCTGACTGGGAGGAGGGAAATCTGGTGCAACTAATTGTCGTTATTGGAATAACCAGCTTCTTCGTACCAGGGGTTATTGGATTCGTCATCTGTTACATTCTCAACGCGGTCATGTTGTATCGGATTCAAAAGAATTCTGCTAGGATGCGCACGCCAGTGGCAAATACTAGTGATAGTACAGATCTCCGCAAAAAGACCACGCTGGCAATGTTCTTCAAGAGAAACAAAATCCCAATGAGACGTAATCTCGGTAGCGAGAGTTCCACACCGGAGCTAACGAGGAATACGTCGGAAGGAACGCTAGCCATTAAAAAACGCATTCCAATTTTAAAAACACACCGCTCATCACCAGACATTAGATCTAGTCCAGTTAGGTCTGCCAACGAGTGCCAGACCACGGCATCAAGTTCATGTCAGGCTGCGAGTGTTAATCTTGCATCAGGCTCAGATGTCAACACCTGCGAAGAATCGCCAAATTTAAGTACAACAAGGAGACTTGCAAACTGTGATAGTCAGCAGGTTCTCCAAGAAAGCTATATTTCCCAACTTGAGAGAAATAGAACGAAAACTGAGAAAAAGCGAGAAACCGCCGCAGCTCTTGGCTTTGCCAAATTGTCCCTGGTGATTGCAACAGTTTTCGCAGTGCTTTGGATTCCCTACGCGGTAAGTTGTCATGTAAGAGTGCAAGATGCTCAAAGCAGTGCTACTGCTGGTGTTTGTTACATGAAATTGTGGTAAAGACTTTGAGCACAACTTGATCTTACACTTCCACTTAGCAATGTTGCTGAAAATGGGTTTTAAATGCTCTTGGAAATAGTTTTATGGAGAAGACGAAATTTCTGACTTAAATCAATTTTCATCGAAAAGGCCCCTGGAATCCGAATTACAGAGCGCCTACAATAACGGCAGTGTCTTGAGTCGAGATCATCCACACCAGTTTGGTTCATAATGCCGTCATCCCTGCCTCCCTATTCTTCGGATGGGTCTTTGTGAACAATTTGCAGATATTGTTAATCATGGAGAATACGATGCCTCGCAATCTAAGGATTGGCCCGACTACTACTTTTTGCTCGCTACCAAGGATTTCCGAAAGACACAATCAAAGTCCCGTTAAAAATGAAAATTAACTTCTTGTCATGTTTTGTTTCAGGCAACCATAATTCTTGGTGTGGGCGGAGTGTTTGTTGCTGAGCAGAACCCGTTGGCTCAAGATATCGTTATTAAGTGTGTGTTCTTTAACGCCGCATCGAACCCGGTGCTATACGGAGTATTCAACAAACATTATAGGGACGGATACATATATTTCGTTCGATTAGCAGTCTACTATTTGCTAATGAAACGATTGAAGAGACCAACCGGTGAGTAGGATCCCGAATGCACTTGTACCCCTGCTGTTTGCTAATAGCCATGTCCCGAATTCAACTTTCCCTCGTTGGCGAGGATACCGCAACGCTTCTGAGTGATTGACTTGGTTCTTGAAAGTGTGGGCGGATACACACTTCTGAGCCAGGTCAGGCATGAAGACGTAGGGTGTAACCCGTCACATCCAGCTAGTCAAGTTTTGGTGTCAGTACTGTAACTGACAGTGCAACAAATAATATTAGCATGGAATGACGAATTCATACCAAAATGGGTTTGATGCAACACTGACCATCTGTGGCGCTGCATTGTGCATAAATACAGCTTAATCAAGCCTTTCTCTTTATATAGTAGTTTCATTCACATTTATAGTGGATAGTTGAGTTCTTAGAAAACAAAAGCTGAAATAAACTTTTTAAATGAGAGTGATAATGGTAAAACAGTTCAGTCAAATTGTTTGGCGTGGTACCAGCGTATACTGCGTCACCTGGTGTCCAACTTTATCATTTCGAGTCCGCTTTTTGGCGTCCATTTCTTTTATCTGCCAAATAGCTCAAAGGATCATTAATAAGAAGACCATGGCTGACATTGATTTTCGGCCTGGTCTGACAACTGTGGCGCCCCCTAGTGATAATTTTGTAGTTATTCGTCCATGGGTGTATGTCCTTGATCCTCAATATGATCTTTATGAACTTTTGCAAGTGATTTTCTACAAATGCAACAACGGCTGCCCGCGATTGATGTGTTTGCCACTTTATCTTCAAATTTCCGACGGGTTTTTATGAAAACTGACAAATAAGTTTCTATTATTAAGACATTAGCACCTTTCCAATTTGGGTTGGATTCGACCTATTCTGAGCCACCTAGTGGCCGTTTGGTCTGTTCTTGTCCTCTGTCTCTGTATCCGCCAAAGCGTTCAGAGGATCATCGTGGAATCTGGAAGATGTGTTCCTACTGGCACGAGCACAACTGCCGTGGATTTTCAGTCTTATCCAATTACTGTGCTGCCCCTACTGTATTCCTACTAACTCGACGGTTCCGACTGGACGGGTCCAACTGAACGGATCCGACTGGACGAGTCCGATTGAACTGATCCGACTACCGCTGTGCCTTCCTGGTGGCAGTTTATCACATCTGTCTGCATCTTTGCGGTTCCTTGACGTAGGCTACGTCATCTAATGGTCGTTTTTACATGATAGTACCCTTGGAAGCACATCGCTTGCAAAGCAGTCGTGGGCGTATTTCAACGCTCCGTGTACTTCTCGTCACAGAAGTTAAAAAAAAAAATTTTGAAAGATTTCGACGTCTTCACATTTTCAGACGGGTTTTAAATAATTTGCACAGTCTACCGTTCATCACAAGTTCTAATGAATACCCTAGAAGCATACTGTTTGCGTTGCTCTTGTTATAAGCATATACAATACCAAACTCCTTGAAAAAGAAAAGATGAGGCGCGTTCCGTAAGGCTAGCCACACTAACGAGACAGTTACAGTCGTTTCATTTAATGGCTCGAATATGGTGCTTGAAATGGTTCAAGGTGTTTGTATTCACCACTAAATTTCAGGTTATTTGTCAACTCCGCTAGTGTTTTACTGAGTAACGGTGAAAGTTTTGTTTTGCAATAACGCCAATTCAAATTTTAAAATGCATTTCATAAATAATAAACGATTTTTCAGTGCATGTAAAAACAATTAATAAAATACTAGCACACTTTGTGTCTTTCATCTTTGCTCCAAAGTTTAAGGTACTCAGCCTTCCCGTTTACAGCGAAACACGGAGGCGAGTGGTGGCTTTGTTGCGGAAGAGGGTCAGCCACGCTTGGTGTCCTGCCTGCATGTAAACTATGGAAATGTCACGTCTGTTTTTCGCTCGTTATTTTTAGAAAATTTGTAAAATATACATATCTTCCACATGTGTAAGTTCAGTTTGAAATTCATGATACTTTCATATATGTCGTAGAAATGTTTATCCTATGGTAAGATGATATCATTTAAGAAAGACCACTAGCTACAAAAAGCAGGATGTTAGTCGTTTATCACTCCACAATGATGACTTTTTGCGGACCCGTGTTTGAGAGTCAGTAAACTACGTTCACATGTCCTCCAGCCGAGTTTATCAGTACATGTACTTGAGCCGTGTTTTGCAGTATTTGTATTCGGTGATTTTTTACCATTGCAGATCCACTCAGCCGAAAAAGGTACAACCTTACTGGGATTTTGTCAAAGATGACGGATACTATGAGAACGGCAGAGGCAATAACTAACATCTTACCGTCGTCTTCCGGAGACATGGCGAACGAACCTTCTCCGCGAGGCGAGACAGGCAGTGATCTAGAAGCAGGCAACGAATCTGAATCGTCAAATGGTGCTTGTGAAAACGTTGTAGAAACTCCAGCAACAATAACAGATACCTCGGTTAATTCCGCCAATGACAACTATGTAACACGAGGCATTGTAGTGGAAAATAGAGGTTGTATAAACGTAGGGTTCCTGGTGTTACCTGTGATAGACAACTCACGATTAAAGACCGTAATTCGTTTCGAGGAAGATGAATCGCGAGTGATACAAATGGGTGTGTTAGAATTGCCTGCAGTGAAATTCACGAATGCCAACCTGGGGGAAAGTAAAGAGTACGACATTCCATGCGATTCGATTAAAAGTTCGATTTATAACAATTCGAATGAGGTCGGTATGTCAAGATCTACAGTTTATCATTGTCTAAGGAAGTCTGACAAAGGTTCACATTGTGAAGACAGTACTTGCCTATGACAGTGTCGAACAACTGTGCCTGTAAACACGTGCTATTGTCTATCAGAAAACGTAATACTAAAGATTAAACTTTTTTGGAGTCTTCCGCAATGGCAATCTGAGACTGGCAGGTGATGTTTACAGTTAATTACCTGCAACTGTCTAGAAGTTAGCTGTATTTTTGTACATCATGGTGTTTCCAATGTAGGCTTATATTTGTTACTTTTTTACTTTTCGGTGGAAAAAGAGAAAACCACCTGGTAAAACAACCGTGCATTTGTATGTAAACGAAAGTTGGAGTTTATTAATAGTAATGAAATGGCAAAAGAACCGTTCCACGTATCTTGTGTTAGACCCCAGTTTTAGGTGTTGAAAAATATTGGATACTACCAGATTTCGATGCAGCAGAGACGCTTTCGTTTCTCTTTTTGAAACAAAATGCGCTTATATATGTGCCATCTTGCCAATGTGTAAGCCCCAAACGAAGATTGTCTTGCCACTGCTGCGTCACAAATTTATGTTTTAGAATATCACTTTGGTTACTGAATGTTCACGTGTGAAAATTGCGCGAATGTTTAAAGAAGCAGCACGTAACTGCTTGTGCTATGTTTTATATGTTAGTATCAATATTGTTTTATATGTTAGTATCAAAACTGTTTTATATGTTAGACTCAATATTGTTTTATTTGTGAGTATCAATGTTGTTTCAGTTTCTGTTGATATGATTTTATTTTGACAAGACTTTTTTGTTTTTGAATCAATTCGTTTTCATTCGACTTCTGCAGGATCACCAAAAAGCTTTCGATATTTAATACACAAGCAAATCCAACTCTTAAACGGAGTAGGAGTAATTTTTTCTTACGAGTTTCGGTTGTTCTCACGCACCAAGAGTATTAATTTTGTAGATTGCTTCTTTTTTCGACATTCCCAGGTTTTCTTACAAACAGCGTTTTTTCCTCAGAAAGTTAAATAAATTTAATGAAGAATTGGTCATTATCTGACAACTTGAGACATGGGAGCATGGCATGTGACGAAAATCAATTTTCCGTCGGTGATGCAAATTTATCATGTGCACATGTACAAGTTTAAAAAACTAGAATAACGAGACCACGAAAGTGACTTCCAATCGATCCCCGACTCAGATTTGATGAACTGAAATTCATTTATCAGATAGTGGTTAGAGGAGTAAATTCCACTGTCAGCACAGTCAACGGAATTTTGTTGTTTTAGATGTATTGGGCTTACCAGGTACTCTTAACAAAGCCTTAGCAAAATAATAAAACGCGAGTTTAATCACGCAAATGGTGTTTTATCGGTTACAACTAAAGATTATCTTGATAAGATGAAACATTTGAGGCAATTACAGTATATTACAAGCGCAGACATGTCATATAAAACTGTTAATTTGCACAGAACCAAACTTCAGGACTTCTTTACATTTCCGAAGTTTACGTGGTTTCACTTAGTAGTTAGGTTCACTATGTCCACATTTTGACATTCGTTGGAATTTTGTGGGGTAAAGTGGAAACTAAACACTTTTAGAAACCTCATGGAGTGACGAATCAGAAAATAATTGATTCCACCAAGGTGGCCGCCAAAAAATTAAAATTTCCAATTCCTTGACCTGAGAAATTCAGCTGTAGCCATGAAAACCAATATTCTAGGTGACTCAAAAGCGGAGATATTGGGCAAACTCCATTTTACCGGCGCCATTTTTTAAAATACAAGATGGCCGCCAAAAATGGAATCAATTATTTTTTATTTGTGATTCCATGAGGTTTGCAAAAATGCATAGTTTCCACTTTCCCCAAAAATTCCAACAAAATTACTCAACAAACCAGACTATAGAGACAAAATAAGCTATGTAATTCACATTCAATTGTTGCAGAATAAAGTAAATGATCAAGTGCTGTCAGTCAAACGTATAACACAGCAACAAATACCAAACGGTTACCCTCAAATCGTTAGTCAAAAAATAAGGTTGCTCGGAAACACCACGACCTTGTGTATGTGAATCGAAGGACTATTTTTACATTCAGAGAGAAACTGTACAAACCAGTTCTAAAGAAAACTTGGTTTCCGTATAATGATTTATCTTTCCCTCCGGGCACAAGTTCATCTCCGCTCAACAAACCTTACTCGAACACATGAATATGAACTCCAATAGACTCCGAAGGGGTTTTTTAGCAGCAGATGATTTGCTGGGTTTTAGCAATGTCTCCACGGCAAGTCGGATGACGAGAACTCGACCTTCGATGGCTATACTGCAGTTGAGTCAAATGCTGAAACCATTAACAAAAACCTAGCTGTTAGGCCCAAATAAGCATTTATGGTCATGGTCTCCACCCCGACACATTTTGGAACCTGCTCTCACCCATGACTCAAAAAACACACACGCACCGTTTCAGCCAAAGTATCGTTTTTTGTAAAGCCGCACAAAGGCACGTGACCAAGGGTAAGCAATAGGCAGTACCACCGTCTAAACTGGAGTGATAGACAGCTGTTTAGGGTAAGCAAACGAAACGCCATGATTTGCCAAGCAATGAGAACAAGACGGATCAGATTCCGTATCATTTGCTGGTCTTGGAGGGGGGGGATTTTTGAACACGAAAGAAACGTGTGATTGTTTGAAGTTTACACAGTGATTAAAATAACAAGGCACATTCATGTATAACCATCACCGTTTCCCAAAAGATTTAAACAAAAATCGTCGTCTACTTGCAGCTTCCATTAATAGCCTAGCTCCTATCTAACAAAACTTCGCCCCAGAAACTATTCAAACTATTAAAATTATTAATATGCCAGGTATGCTGAAGCATTCATAAACCCACGATCGTCAATAATTCGAATTTTTCATTTCGACGTCTGCCCGTAATAAAATTGGTCTCAACTTGTTCTTTCTTCAGGCAAGAAATCATTTCTGGATTCTCACAGAACTTAAAATTCGTTACCATGCTCGGCGCATAAAATGACGTGCCGTGACAAAAGAACTTGTAAAGCCACGAGAGCGTTCTACAGACCTTAAAGTCCTGGTTTCAAACTGCCCATGTGGTTCCAGTATCCGAAAATACTTACTACTTAAATTCTTATTTTCGACACCCTTTCTTTATATTCTTTTCGCCTTTCTTGCCAAAAGTGATTTTTTAACAGTATTTGACCCTTCTCTGCGAGCGTATAATTACCGGCTGTCATCGGTTATCTCCGTACCCACATTTCCGGCTCATCAGTTCAGGAACTTGTCCTGAACGCCGCCAATTTTTCCTTGTAACTGAATGTGCCAGCGCTTGCTCGAAAAGTCTTCATTATTTTGTTTTATTAGTAATATCTCGTGATTTGTTTGTGTGTGTAGTGTATTTATAGTTTGTAGTTAGTGGTAGTTGAAATTTTTCTCGTTTTGAAAAAGTACTTTGCTATCATCGAGAAGGTAGTGCATTCTACTCAGTAAAAATCGAAAAAGTATCAAAATCGGGGCAAGCAGTGTAAAGTTATTGCAATGTTTGTGGTGAAATTTAAGTCACTTTGTTTGGATCGCGTCGGCCATATTAGAGGACAGCGGTATAAGTTACGAGTTTAAAACTTTGTGTAAATTGTTTTCGCCTACAATTTAAGGTGCAATTTAGTGAGACACATCTTTACTTACTATTCTGTACGATTCGACAGTGTTCACCAAATTTCAGCCTCGCAGTTGTTACTCATTAAGTGATGGCGACATTTGCTGAATTGGAAGGCATGTTCAACCTGTTACTTTGTAATTTGTGAAGATTTAACGTTGATATATTTTGACAAGCGTTGCTACAAAAAAGGAGCTTTGTTCAATTTTCGTGTTTTTGGGGCAAAAATATAAGATAATTCGAATTATTTTACTGTGAATTTCCCATTCGGGTGATCTTACACTAAGCTAAAAAAATAGTTGAAATAATTTTGAAATGTTTTTTGTTTGACTATCAACTGCTGTTCAAGGCTTGATTAGGTGTCACAAAATGATTCATATTTTTTCTAAATTTTAAGTCTCAATTGCTTTCAAGTCGTGTTTTGTAACTTGTTGCTTCTTAATTCAGGTTATCAAGTCAACAATATGAATAATCTTAATTTGAGAAATAAGCTATGTTGGATTGTGAAGCTTCAAGCCTCCAGTTCTTGTTCCTTGCAACTTCATATTTTTAATCATGCTTGTCAAATTCGAGTGTAAGGAAACACTATTCGGTCACCATGGTAATAGTTACATGTATGTCCACTTTCATATCGTGAAAAACTTTGGCTGTTGAATAGTGTTTGTAATGCTAAAAGTTGTAAAATATTGTGCTTTTTAAGTTACTTATTATGTTAAAAGGTTGAATCATTTTGGCTTAATGAATAAAAAATGATAACATATTGTATTGGACTTGTCATACTTATGTGCTCGAACGAGCCCCCTATTTGGAGAAATGGAAAAAGGTCAGCCTCAGTCAGAGAAGCTCAAACTCCGAAAAAAGTAGAAAACGAGACGATATTCCACTAGAAGACAGGAAGTGCCAAAATTTAGCGTCTGCAATTCATAACTTTGAACCTTATAGTGAAAGATAGACATTCCCAAAAATTCCAGCCCCCCATTTTTTAAGCTTGGTGCGTTCTTACAAAGTCTGGGAAAATCTCTGTTGAAAGCCAACAACTTTGCACAGTCTGCCTGAAGTACCCAAGCTCTAAATAAACTTCGTTTGAGCGAGCGCTGTGGCCAGCGACCAGGTAGGCCTAAGGGTAGCCTTGGCCCAAAGCTGTAGGGGCCTACTAACAAGCGAGCTGTATTTTGACGGTAGTCTTCATACTGGGTAGCTGGCACCGATGCTAGCTAAGGGCTGCCGCGGCAGTGTGACACAGGATATAACCAGCCCGTAATTTTGTGCAAGTGTATGAAACTACCTTTGAATATATAAGGCATTTAAGATTTTACTTCGACAAAACAGCTTGCAACCGCATGCCTTTATCGTTCGCCAGTGTTTGTCTCGATCCGCACCGGGTCCAATAAGCTGTGGTCCCGAGTCCGGCAAAATAATTTCTGTCAAAACTTATTCGTCACATTTCTTCAGCAAATTCGATAAAATTGTCCGTATTTTGATTTTATTAAAATTAAGGCGCGCTCTCCATTATTTTATCCCCGTTTGAAGGCTAGTAATAGGCACTCGTCCATTCACACTGACGGCGTTTTCTTAGCTTGGGGTTCCTGAATGAATTGTACTTCCGGGTTCGCGGCAAGTTCAAAATGGCGGTGGTTCTTGGGGTGCGAATCGTGAGACGCGCGTTCATTTAAACTTTTTTCGAGTACGGATTTTGTATTAGTTATGGGGTAGGTACTTCTTGGATCCTTATAACATCCTCTAACCATGTAATAAGGGATAACAACGTGTGAGACCAGGACTTTAAGCTTCTTTCGTGAAGATAAGGTTTCGCAAGACCTCGCAATATCACGCTAATGCAAAGCTAGTGCTACGTGAGTATGCTCAGGACCTTAGTAGACTGTTCTGGCAAATTGACCGTGAGGTTGAAATGTTGAATTACGGAATTTTATTCACTGTTTCCGTTCCAATAACTCCGCACGTGCAAACCGATGTCTTTCGGTCTATAGAGAACTCTGCGTCATGCTCAGAACACATGAAATGTTAGCACTTGAATGCCAGCAAAAAATAAAACAGCAAGAGCGTAGGGAAATGTTGAGCTTATTAATTAACCCCGGTAATTAAAATTACACGGATGAAACAAGATTTCAATTTGTGCAATTTTAGTGTTTGGGGGCTCAGATCCAATTTCAAGTGTCAAATTCGGAAAACCGCGCATTCGTAACGGAACTACAGCTAAGTACATGTATAGGCTCTCCCGCGATATCCCTGGCGACCGGCAGTGGCGCTGCGCACTACGACTCCGTTTCTGTCGTCTGCTCTACTGTGCAATGAAGAAAATTGCTAGATTTTTTCTTAGATTATAGACAACAGATTCGCAACTCCGACATTTACTTAGGTGTTAGCCAAGAGGCACCGCCACTCTCCTAAATTTTCTGGTGCAGTTTCCGGTTAGTGTATTTTGACGAGAAATACTTGCATCTACTTTACTGTCCACTACAACGAAAAAAATATTAATTTCGCCATTGAAACGTTGTTCAAAGTCTTCCAATAGTAGAAGTGTTGGTATCGTGAGTACTTTTGGCAATGCTAATGGTAATTAATTACAAAATTCAAACTTCGGTGCCGACTGACTATGTCGTATGCTTGCCCAATAGCAGCATAGTTATCGGACAGTTTGCGATTTATGGTTTACA